>CM042897.1:27237500-27817500 GCA_023653625.1 Triadica sebifera
CTTTGTGTATTAGAACACCTCCGTGGATAATTTGGTACAACTGACCAAATTTCACTATTCACAAAAATTTACTATTCATGTGAATAGTAATCGCCCGAAAAAGGACAGAAAAAACGCAACCAATGCTCTGATACCAGTTGTTGGGAAATGACGCCAATTTCCCTATAGTCAGATTTATGAGAAAGCGAAGAAAATGCGAACTAATAAGACAGACAAGTTGATAACGGAGTTCGGCCAATTATGCCTACGTCTCCGGACTGCTGCAGATCTTTTACTGAAAGAAGAGAAATTTACCGAGTGTTTACAAACACTCACAACTCACAACCTCTCACTAATGCTACTCTCTCACTTTTTGATGGAAATACATTACAAATGAATTTCTAAGGCTATATATAGGCCTACACCTCCTCAATGGACGGTCAAGATTAATTCTCACCTACTTTGATGGATGGTTGAGATTATTTCTCACCTACCGTCTCACCTACCAAATGTATGGTCAAGATTAATCTTCACCTACCATCTTACCAACCAAATAGATGGTCAAGATTAATCCCCACCCACTAAATGGATGGTCAAGATTAATCTTCACCTACCATCTTACCTACCAAATATTTTGTCAACAAAAGATGGACCATCCATCTTTATTGTCATTTATTTTATGTTGCATGTGTAGTTTGACCAACATTAATTAACTCTAATGGACATCAAATTACACTTTGCAGGCTCAGACATGGTCAGTCAGTTTCCTTAATTAAAGAAGCCCCTAGTTCTTCATTTAGGGAGAGATGGTCCTTCTTTTTCTCTTTTTTTGTTTGATCTGCCTTATGTGCTGTCTTACATTGGCTGGCTGGCTGGCTGGCTGTCATAACCTATTTGGTGGTCCACTGGTCCTAGTTTTTTTTAAGACTTCACCAATATTATTATGGCAAGGCACCTTCATTAAAAGCTGCTCTTAATTCCCTTAGCACCTATAGCTGGAAATTAAAGTGAAAGCTGTTGTTTTCCCACCAAAAAGGAAAACACAAATTAAAATGAAATGAAGAAGTATCTTGTTCCTTTTGGGTCACAACTTCTTTTGGAAAAAGATAATCCTGGTCAACTAAAATCTCACAAGGATCGGTACCAATTACTAAAGCATGGGGAAAGGGGGTATCATTGTAGTTTTCAAGAGTATGCTATGCATGTGCCTGCTTTAGGGCTTAATGGATTGGGGTAAGTGGGTTTAATGGATTAACAACATACTGTGACCAAGAATGTACTACGTGGGTGTATTTGAAGCAAGATCGCAATCTGTTTTAGTCTAATAGCCTAATCATGAGATAAACAAAAGTTGTAAATTGGAGGAAAGGGTCCATATTTACCAACCAAAGATCACTAGGGAGAGACTAGAGATTGAGGGGTTAAATCAATGAACCTAAACAGGTGACACGAATCACAATGCGAGTGGTCCAAGAGGGCCTACCTGAATGAATACTCAATTTAAGTCGCTTCTCTTTGCTCTAAATCTTGTCTCACATGATCAGATGGTAAGTACCTATTGCTTCATTCTGCACCTTACATGTTTATAGTTGTTATAAATTCATTTTGAAAAATTTATAGACAGTTGATGTTGATTCTTACTTTAATCTGCTACGGACTAAATCAACTACATATATAATTATAAATAATTAATTTATCAAGAAGATTAAATTATTGATATAAAGATAAATGCTACTAACATTTTATCATTTACTTTCCACCATATAATAAAAAATATAAGTTGTTTTTTAAAAAATATTAAATTTTATTAAAAAAATTAATATTATTTTTTATCTTAAAAGTGTATAGTTTAAAATACATGAAAAAATATTGAGGGCATTTATCCGATGAAATTAACAATTAATTGGATCAAGAGTCAAGTATTTAACAGTTAATTTATAAACCTTAATAAATATGTTTGGGATATATGTTAAAATAGATATGAAACGCTGATCATATATTTCAAAATTTTGAACTTGAAAATAAAAATTTAAGGAAAAAAGGCTTCAGAAATTAAAGAGCAAAAAAAAAAAAATGAAAATTTGAGGGCCAAATAGTGTTTTTGCCTTTGTTGAATTATATGTGTCGAACAATGAAGACATGAAGTTTTTTTTTTAAAAAAAATAATAAAAAAAGAAAATGAACATATAGGTAGCCATATCATATAATGGTCTTGTTTAGGAGGAGCTTCCAGATTTCAGACAATAAAATACAAACTAATTTATTTTAGACTGTCGACCAACAAATTCTATTTTAAGAATATTCCTTTAGACAAAGTACAACCAACAAAGTTACATATTAAAAAAACTTAAAAAAAATAGTGAAAAAACATTTGAAAAATTTTAATTATCAGCTCTTATCTATTTCTATGTATTCTTTTAACATTGTATTTATCAAAAACGTTTTTAGAAAAAAATTTATTTTTAAATATTTTGAATTTTAAAAACAGTTTTTGGAGATAAGTAGTTAAATAAATATTTTTTTCAAAAACAATTTTGAGAAAAACAGTTTATAAAAAAATAAAAAAATCAGTTAATTAAATCAAAAAAATTATAAATCTATTTTTTAATTACATAACAGCAGTTCCAAATATCTCGATATGGAATAGCTATAGAGTAAAGACGGCATTGGTGTTCAATTTGTCACCAAACCTAGTGATAATTTGGAGTAAGCGAATTAGTAGTTTGATTAATGATTAAGATAGTAGAGTTAGCACAGACTAAGACTATATTCAACATTAACCGTGTTTGGAAAATATATTTTTAAAAAAATTTATTTTTAATTTTTAGAAATTAAATAGTTGATAGATATTTTTCTCACCTGCATAAATTCGAGAAAAATAATACATATAATATTAAAAAATTTAATCAATTAAATTAAAAAAGTTTAAATCTATTTTTAAATCAAAATATCTATCCACTATTGTTTTTTTTTTAAAAAAAACTATACTATATAGTGGGTCCACCGTTATCACGATACATGGCACACCGCATTGAATTATATTTAGAGATGATTGGGAGTTTGAAACTTGTGATCCATCTCCCAATTGTATTTCACCAAAGGCATTACCAAACACACTCTACTGTTTGAATGTTGGATCCTAATTTATATTCCTACTATCTTCTCTATCTTGTTTTAGCTTAAGTTCGCGTGAATAGGAAATAAAATTCTATTTCTGAGACTGAGGTTTAGAATTCCAATATTTTCTCTAATAGTAATTCAAATTCTAATTTCATAAATAAAAAGAAAATAGAATTCAAAAAATAATTATTTTTCATAATTGCATTTATTTTTAATAGTTACATGTTTTATAATTATATGTTTATAGCAATTAGAGTATTGAGATAATGTATTTTAAAATTCGACTAATATTGGTTAATTCAGTTCTTTACTATATTAATCGAATCGAATCAAAAACGAAAATATCGTTACTCCTTCAATTATTTAAAGGAATACATATTACTATAAAAAAATTGTTTAATTAATTGATTGCTTTCAATGGGTGAATTTAGTTAAAATTGAAAATATTTTTAAGTTTTAGATTTATTTTATCAAAATTTTTGATTAAAAATTTCATTCTAGTAAATATATTTAATAAAAATAAACTAATATTTTGAGCTCTGGGCGTGTTTTGGTTAGTATTAATGTTTCCAGTATAACGTGAACTAATTAATAAAAAGCTGAAAATGTAAATAATAATATTAGTAAGATGGTTAAAAACAAAATGCTAAAAGAGCATGCGCGCATTAGTTGTTGTCTCGAAACAAGGTGCTCAACATTTCTTTTTTGTTTTTTTTTTTAAATTTTATGCTGTATCGATTTCATCCTGTTTAATTTTAAATGATTATTTTAGAATTTTTATATAAGTTAAAAAATGATTAATTTCTATAAATTTTATAATTACAAATTACTTTAATATTATTTTAAAGTTTAAAAAAATATAACAAGAAGAAGTTTGCAATTTTGATAAATAAGAATAAAGTGAAAAGAATGCATTAAATATTATTTTTATTTCTAAAATAAACCTTAGTGAAATAAAAAAAAATCTCAAAATTAATATTTCAAATAAAATAAGAGTTAAAAACAAAAAATTTATAGAAAACATTTATCTAATCAATCACAATGACTATTGCATAGTGAGTTTATCAGCATTCCTCTTTTATCATCAAATGCCCACTGTCCACTCAGCAATTTAGATAGTGGTCCTCTTCCCTTTCTCCACAATCCTTCTGCCTTTTTGTCCCACTATGCTAATAACCCTATATATATATATATATATATATATATATATAAAGAGAAATGTGCCCTTTCTAATTTTCGACACCGTGAGGAGAAAAAAATTTTTAAAAAAAATATTTTTTTTCTCAAAGCATTTCTCATATATTTATTCAGTAAAACAGCTAGTTTGGCTATTGCTTTCGTAGGTAGATAGCTCTGTCTTTAGACTCACTCTCTCATTGGTCCACGTTTTGCTTTTTTTTTTTTTGACTTGGGAGTTTGTTACTTAACTAAAATAACATGCTTAGACCTTCCACCCCTTTCATTTTTAATTTAATGACTGTACCAATAAATTTTATTGCATTTTTTTTATGTAGAACTCAAACTCAGAAATTTTCTCATTCGCTTATTGAAAGATTGATTTTTTTTAATTAATTAATTAGAAGAACAAAGTAATTTTAGTCTAATTATTCAAGAAATGTCTTCATGCGACATCGACTTGATTGTTGTGACTTAGTTATCAATTGCATTACCGCAACTGAACTCGACATCATAGTAATTAGACTGGTTAGGTTATGTGTAATGGTAATTTTTCAAAACTTAGGATTTGACAACTATAATTCTAGCCTCTACGCAGATACCCACCAATATTTCCCATGATTTACTTGAAAATTCAGAAAACTATAAGGGCATATTTGCAAAATTTACCAATATAATATTCTCTCAGTCAGCAGCTTCTCAGTAAAAGTGAATCAGAAAGTTGCAGAAACGAGTAAACGTATTTAATTTTCACAACCTCCAACTCAACCTTCCCCCCTTATTCTTTACTTTCTCTCCTCCTCTGCTTTCTAAAAGAAAAGAAAAGAAAAAAATTCAGTTCACCAATTCGTAAATGGGTTCATCTCAGAAACCCTAGAATCCCGCGACAAGCACCAACCGAATCCAGATTCAGCTCAAACCCACTTCGGCCATGGCCGCGTTCTCCATTTCCACTTTACTTTTTGCTCTCTGCTTCCTCATTTTCTACCCCGAAATGCTGCGTGCAGGCCCAATTTTCTCTTTTTCTTTAGAAAAGTTTGATAAAGATTCCAACGTAGCTTCCCGTATTGCTCTTTATGGCGATGCAAATGCTGTTAATAATGGGTCTGCGCTTCAACTTACTTACTCTGTGAATTTCAGTGCTGGGCGAGTCATGTACAAGAAACCCATCAAGCTCGCTGAAGGTAACCCTGCGAATTTAGCTTCTTTTTCCACTTATTTATCTTTTTCGATGTCGCCAGATGAAGGAGATGGTTTGGCTTTTGTTATGGTTTCTGGTGGTTTTAATGCTAGTGCTTTTGATAATAGCCCATATGGGCTTTCTTTAAGATCAGAAAAGAGTGATTCTGAAATTGTTGCTGTTGAATTTGACACAAAGAGGGATGCAAAATATGATGATATGAATGGAAATCATGTTGGAATTAATGTGGGTGGTTTTGTATCAATTAAGGCAAAAAATGCTTCGTCTGTTAATATATTATTGAATAGTGGGAAGAGATTAAATGCTTGGATTGATTATGAAGCGAGTTCAAAGAGATTAGAGGTTAGTTTGAGTCAATTTGGTGATTCAAAGCCAATTGATCCATTCCTATCTTACCCAATTGACCTGTCGAGGATGTGGAATGAGGAAACATTTTATATTGGCTTGAGCTCATCAAATGGGAATTCCTCTCAGACTAGTTTTATCTATTCGTGGAGCTTTGAGCTTAGGAGAGTTTTGCATTGGATGCATTCTCAGCCATTGGATCCCCAAGCTTTTGCTAAAACTGCAAAACCTGTTGTAATTCACAGGCGAGGTGCTTGTGTTTTGAGAGTGCTTGCCGCAATGATATTTGGTACTGCTTGTGGAGCGCTGGGGGCCTTCACGGTTTTGTATCTTTGGACCATCTTCGGTAATAGGCGTCCAGTGGTGCCAGAAGCGTGTTCTGTGCACCCTGTGGATTTTGAATACAAAAATGTCAAGGTAGTTGTAGAGAAAGCCGTCGAAGATGGCAAGCAGTAGACTGGTTTGAGGTGGGTTTTATTTTGGATGTTTTGTGTTGTAAATTCATGTTCTTTTTGTTCTTATATTTGCAGCTTTTGGTGTGTTGTTGTAACTGATTATCAATTGTTTAGATGTAGGTCTGGTTACATATTATCTAGTAATTGAAGCATTCAGATTTTACTTCTAATTTTTCTTGTTTATTATTAGACTCTAATCTGCTTTCCGCTTCTGGCCTTTGCCTATTCTCATAGACTTGATTGAAATGATTCTTATTTCTTGCTTAATTAACTAGCATTCATAATCTTACCCTATTTCTTTTTCTTCTGTGTTTACAGCAACCAATAAAAAATTCTTTTTCTGCCATTTCATTCAGTTCCATGCATGAACATAAATGTGTTTTTGTGTGGAATTTTTATCTCCACAAGTTATGAGAAGCAGAAGCTATTTGCTATTGTTTTTCTTGTTGAATGAAATTGTGAACTTGTAATCACTGTAGGGCTTAGCTGATGCAATCAGCATTGATTTGCAATCTAGAAGCATGCAATTATTGGCGTAAACACTTAATGAAATTAAGAACTGTTGATTTGAAATTCTTTGATATTGTTGACTTGAGTCTCCATTTCGTATTGTATCATTCATGCACAATAACTGGATAGTCAATAACCATACAAAATTCTTGCGAAGTTCGTAATTTTTATGCATGACATTTTATTTGGATTTCATAGATAAGGTAATAACCCGTCTTTCCAGTTTAGGTAGATCCAGTACTTGTGTGTTGATGGACATCACATTATAATATTTGCAGAAGTGAAAATTTAGAAATTGTGGTTGGAAGGAACGATCTCAAAAGCCTATGTTGTAGAACAATGCCTCGGATTTGTTCCAGATTAGTAAACATATGTAGTGCATATACACATCCAAGCCTTGTTAGATTGATATTAAGTTTGTATCTACACATAATAATATTATATGTTCCAGATTCAGTGTTTCTTTGATCCACCCCAAAGTTTGAGGAAGTGAATCAAAAACCGGAGCCCCATCTAATCGTAATGTCTACAATGATCCCATTCAGTCTTTTTGAACATGGCAGTGAACTGCTCACTCACACTGCGAAACATTTCTTGAATTGATGTTGAGTTCCCAATGAATGTGCATGCCATTTGGAGGGATATCACAGAAAGTTGATTTTACATTGTTTGGAATCATTCCACAAACTAGGAAGAATTCCTTGGTGCTCATTTTCCCCCTAAACTTGGCTCAGGCTGTCAAATAGCGGCTATGGCGAGGATCTGCTGCACGCATCATGTTCTTTGCATCCCACATTTTTTGGGTGAGTTCTAGCATGGCGAGGGCTCTATATTTCTGGGAGCCACGGGAAGTGAGAGGAGTATAACCCACCATGAAGAAACGGAGCCGCGAGGGGGATGAGATTGACAGCAAGCTTTCTCAGGTCAGAGTTAAGCTGGCCTGCAAATCTCAAGCAGCAGGTGACTCCAGACATAGTAGCCGAAATCAAATGGTTCAAATCACCATCTACAACATAAAAAGGAGAAATGCTAACATCAATGTTTGATTGACCCACCTTGCAAAAGAAGAAAATGTTAAAAAATCTTACAGCTTGGTTTGGTGAGTTGAAGTGTAAGGAAGTAGATATCATAAAGAGTTTCGTTATCAAGAACCATATTTTCATCAGCATTTTCGACAAGCTGATGGACAGAAAGAGTGGCATTGTAAGACTCAACAACCGTATCAGAGACCTTAGGAGACGGGAAAACCGAGAAAATGAGCATCATTCGATCAGGGTATTCCTCTCTAATTCTCGACATCAAAAGAGTTCCCGTGCTTGATCCAGTTCCTCCTAAAGAATGGCGAACCTGAAATCCTACAATTATGCAAACGGAAAATACCCAATTGTGCCCCAAAAAAGAAAATGAAATTTTTTTGAAATCAATTGGTTCATAATTGAAAAAACTAACCTTGCAAACAGTCACAATTCTCAACTTCTTTGCGAACAACATCCAGTACAAAATCAATCAACTCAGCACCTTCAGTATAATGGCCTTTAGCCCAATTATTTCCAGCTACTAGATTGACCGAAACCGCAATTATCACGTCTAAAAATGTGACCATAAGGGGCAGACCTGATACTATTTATGGTACCGGGCTCAAGATCCATAAGAACTTACCACAACGGGCCTCATTATAACAGACATTCGCTGAAGTTCACAAAATATTTCAATTTTGTTCCAGAAAATATTAAAGATTTTTATGTGATATTGTTGTTATTAGTTTTTTTTTTAAATTAAGTTAAGAAAATATTGGACGTAAAACAAATCTCATACAATAAATTTTAGCCATCATTCCTTGTTCATTATTATTATTATTATTATTATTATTATTATTATTATTATTATTATTATTATTATTATTATTATTCTCTGAGAACACTGCCATCTTATTAGTTGATAAGTATATATCAATGATTTTTTTTTTTAAATTCCAAAAATAACATATATAGAATGAAAATTCTTTCAAAATATTCTTAGACATGTATATGAAATTATTGTCATTTATAAATATGGTAATTTGAAAATAAACAATAATTTCATTTGTATCGTATAAATATTTATAAAATTATTTAACGATGAAATCTTTTTGTTTTAACTAAAGCATCAAAATCGCAAGGCGGTTGGGGAATGGGGTTGAGTAGTGCAATCTCTTCTCAGTTCTCACCTAGGTCGTGGTGGATGAATCAAGTCCACAAATATTATCCTCGAATACTTACCACTCATTCGAAATAAGCAGTCTGACCCCTTCTCCAAGCATCATCATTCTTACTCAAGTATTCTAACAAACCAAAATCTTCTTTAAGATCACCCCCTATATAGGAATCTAATAACATCAATCAATTTCCTCAATCTGCAGTAATAATCTCAATTCTTGAAAATGGGATTGATTCTTGGAAGGATCACGGTTGAAACTCCCAAGTATGAAGTGCTTCAGTCCACCAGCGAATATGAAATCCGCAAATACAAACCATCAGTTGCTGCAGAATTCACATACGATCCATCCGAAATGAAAGGAAATAAAGACGGTGGATTCATGGTCCTCGCTAATTACATAGGCGCCGTAGGAAATCCACACAATACCAAGACTGAACTCATAGCCATGACAGCTCCTGTTATTACCAAAACTGGTGGTGAAAAGATTGCGATGACGGCTCCTGTCATCACAAAGGAGAGCGCCCCAGAGGACAAGATGGTCACTATGCAGTTTTTGCTGCCGTCAAAATATACGAAGGCGGAGGAGGTACCGAAGCCAACGGATGAGAGGGTGGTGATAAGGGAAGAGGGGGAGAGGAAGTATGGTGTGGTGAAATTTGGAGGTGCGGCGACGGAGAGGGTGGTGGAGGAGAAGGTGGAGAAGCTGAAGAAGAGCTTGGAAAGAGATGGGTATAAAGTGATTGGAAGATTCATATTGGCAAGGTACAACCCACCTTGGACTTTGCCTCCCTTGAGGACTAATGAAGTGATGATCCCAATTGAGTGAGCTATCAGTTGTGTTTGTGCGTTAGGGTCTACAATAAAGTTTGGCTCTTTACATGTGTAAAATTATTGTATAATAAGTGCTTTGACAAAATAGAGCGGTTATATCTATTCTCATTTCTGTTTCTTTTGCCTCCTTAATGAAGTTAGAATCTTTACATTTTCAGGTCAATCTGTTTTAAGAATATGTTAAGCTCTGAGACTGATAAAACTATTCTACGATGGATGACTATCCTGCAATCCTCGCACTTACAGAATTGACTAAAAATTAATAACATCAAAAGGAAGAAATTCATGAAATGACAGTAAAGTTGGGCAGTTCTGGACTTTAAACGAAGCTCGCTGCACTCCTATCATCTATCTGAACATTGACTTAGTTCTAATAATATTTTGGGACTCCAACTCTTAAGTTATTATACAGAAAGGCCTGCTAGTTCACACTTTTTGTGAAAATTTCACTGTACATGGATTCATACATGTGTGGAGCAAAAAGAAATTGATTCAACATTACCCGGAGAACAGCTTCACTATGATAAAGACGATATTTAGAATTATGAGTGGTAGTCTCATGAACTGGCAAGCATGTATCAGTCCAATAATCTGCCCCTTAACTGAATTTCTTCTGCTGGCTTGGAGTTCTGCTAGGGTCCATCCCCTGGGAGTAAGGAACCTGTCTTCATTTAGTATTGCTAATGCATTTGCAAAAAGCAGAAAACCCTCAAGCAAGTCCAGAAACCCATATTCTGCAAGATAAGATGTTCCTCATCTCAGTTTCAGAACAAAAGCGACTAATCTAGACAAATAGACATCATACGAAACCTTTTCTCATCTTCATTTTAAAATTGATATATAAAGATGAGGAGCTGAAAATGAAAAATTCAATCAGTATTTAATCAACACCGCATCAAATGACAGATCAAACCATTCTCTTGGAGTGAAAATAATGTTTTCAGCTTATACAGGCCTCAAAGAATCAATATAGGTTGTAAGGGACGAGCATAAAT
The DNA here is from genome assembly GCA_023653625.1 of Triadica sebifera. Taxonomy (NCBI): domain Eukaryota; kingdom Viridiplantae; phylum Streptophyta; class Magnoliopsida; order Malpighiales; family Euphorbiaceae; genus Triadica; species Triadica sebifera. Next base: position 27,248,309 of record CM042897.1, read on the forward strand.
TTAGGATTAAGTTAACAGTATCGCTTGACATACTTATATGCCTTCAGCAAAACAGTTAACAGAAGTACTTCAACAGAAGCATACCATAAGGTAGCTTCATTGACAGCAGTGGGATATAATCAGAAGGAAGCAACAACAACTATGGAAGGGAATTCATAAACCAGCAAAAAATCAACAACCGAATTAAGAGGCAGAGTGATTCCAGAGCAGATTTTTAGTGAAAAGTCAAAAAAAAAACTAATTTTATTGCCACTATCATATTGTCACACCAGCCAGCTAAAAGAATTGAGAATCCCCTGTAGTTCTAGCAGAAGCATGAGCTCTTTCACTCGTCAAATCATATGTATTATATTACTATCTTCAGAGTTATTTACTTAGATAATTATTGATGAGAAGGAAAGCTCAGATTTGTTAAGCGACAATACAACCCCAAATTCTACCATGGCCACAGAAATCGAAGCCTCTCATCCCACTAGTCATATTTATTTTATGAATCATCGAAAAATTAGTAACTATTTGGCTATCAGAAAGAAAGAAAAAATATAATTCTAATATCAGTTTATTACCAAATCAAAGCTGAAAGATTGAGGAAGGACTTGTTCTCCTCAACCCATTTCTGTGTCGATGTAAAAATTGATAATTTTTCTATTTAAACAAAAATTAATCGCGCATTACATATGAATCTTAAACTGGCATAGTACAAATACAACTTTTGGCCATAGTTATTCCTTCAAGCAAATTAAAGCAATAACCGGGAAATAAGGATTCTCACCGGAGACAAGAAGCCACAATCAACTTAGAAAGGAAAGGCCCAATTGCTCTTAACCTGTTATCAACGCCAGGAGAAAACAAGTCAAGCCGTACAAAAACCCTTAATTTTTTTAAAAACTTGCAAGTTTTTAGATCAAAGGACAGAGGAAATTGTATGCGAGTACACTGGATCTCCACCTTCATTTTCTTTCCTTATGATTGGACCACGTCATCACCAAGACCAAATTCATTTTTGTCTAACGCTTTAAAATAGAGCTCTTGTTTTGTTCATGGGTGAATTTATCATAGCCAAACGTCTCGTTTAGCATTAAATATAAAAGTAATTGTTTCGTGTGATTGTGTATATATAATTATATATAATTAAAATTAAATTTTTATAATTTACTATAGTATAATATATATATAAATAAATGTATGTATGCAAGATAAAATTTATTAATATAATAAAATTAAAATATATAATGATCTATAAAATTATTATTAATACAAATTATATCACTAATTTATTAATTTTTATTTATTTATATTTATATAATTAATTCTGATAGAATATATTGTAAATTTATTTATATATATATATATATATATATTTAAAAATATAAATATATAAATTAATACTTTAATTATTTTTTTAATATGTCAAACTCATAGTAATATGTTTATAACATATATTTATTTAATTTAAATCCATATGTGCTGTATATTTAAGTATGTGTTTGTGTGGTTTGTTTAATTGTGTTTTTCTACTTTAAAACATCATATTCCACTATTACTCGGTCCGGTTAAAAACCAATAAATAGAATCAGATATAAATTTAGAGATAAAAAACGGATAAACCCTCTCGATATTGAACAAAAACACCATGGCTACATTTCTTCTACTTCAACACCTTCACCATTCTCGCTCACTTGTCCTAAATCCTAATGATCCTACCACGCAATTTCCAAATTCTTAAAGATCCAGTTCCTTTACTAGTATTCTCAAGTTGCATTATCACCTAAATTCACCTAAATCATCCATCAGTGGTGACTCCACTAATGAAGTAGCCGAATTCTCAAAACCCTCACGCCGAGGCTGCAAAAAGAAATATGCATCTCATTCTTCTATTCTAAGCCTAACAAAAAGAACAAAATGGGCCACGAAAATCGAGCTTGAAAATGTCACGGTTGATTCAAGTCCCGCTAAGCAAACAACAGTAGCGGAATTGGATGACGACTTGAAAGATTACGATGATAGGATCGATTTTTTGTACGCTTATTAGCCATTGGTTTGTTGCTTTGGTGCCGTGCAGAAGGAATTTGTGCCTACGATCAAGATGCATGATAATCAGATATATTTGGATATTTATTCGCAATGTGATTCCTGGAGTTTAGGAGGGCCCCAGGTGGGCCACCTCCCAGTGTGGCAATATCGCATATGAGGCTTGGCGATAGAGTGGTGTTCACGGGGGAGGTTCGAGACAATGAATTTAGAGAGGAGTTGGTGTTGATGATGAATAAGGAGAAAGTGCAAATGCGGGCGAAGTTTGATGAGAATGTTAAAATAACATATAGTTTTATGAAGGTTAAGCTAGAGATGGGAAGATGAGAATGAAGATGGTGAAGGAAGCTGCAGAGGATTCCCTTCTTGCCTCTGAATTGAGCCTTTTTATGCTCAAAGAGGTAAATGAAAAAGGAAAAATCTTGCTCAATCAAATGTTAGTAAGTGCAGTTGAAGTTAATTCACTCTTTTATAAGCAGCTAATCAGATTATATATATATATATATATATATATATATATATATATATATATTAATGGTTACATCCTTAGGTACTATTTTTTCAACTGTTTCCTTAATTAGTTTTACAATAATTATGAATATTTTATAATATAATATTTAATGTTATTTAATACTAAACTTTATAATAGTAACATATGAAATTGTAACCATTGAAAAACTATATATATATATATATATATATATATATATATATATATATATATATATATATATATATATAAAAGATATTCAAAATGTGTATGTTATTCCATTCCAATTTGTATTTATTAAAGAGAACAAACAAACATCAAACATGATTATAGAAATCACATTTCCGTTTTCGGTTAAGGAAGGAAAGTGTTATACAAGAAAAACTAGATTTTATGGTTGAATGCCGATTTATTTTCCATAATGCCTTATTCAAAAGTTCTAACGCCTCATTCCATTCAATCTACCCTTTTCAGAGAATTGAATGTTTTAAGAAATTTGGAGGGCTAATATATTTTTTTTATCTGAATTTACCATTGCCTTTGTGTAGATCTCATGATGAGACAAGGGAGATTATCAAGAAAGCTTGGAATGAAGCGGACATTATTGAGGTTTCCAGGAATGAGTTAGAATTTCTCTTAGATGAAGATAATTATGAGAGGAAACGAAATTGTAGGCCACAATACTATATTGAAAGTTATGAACAGACCAAGAAGTGGCGTGATTACTATCGTTATACCCCAAAGGAAGTCTCTCTATTGTGGCACTATAGACTTGAGCTTTGTTAGTGAATAAAGAAATAGTACGCCCTTTCATTAAATGGTGTTGTGATGGAAATCGAAGATGTGCTCATTATTGAAAAATTGTGGTTAATGGGCCATTTTGAGAGAGATATTCAGGTGGATCCTATAACTCGGTTTGGAATGATGACTCGGATATGTATTTTTTAACATGAGAAATATGAATTATGATATTCATATGCTCAAAATGGTGAATATATAAATAAGAAATTAAAGCTCAAATAAACTCCCTGCTAAAGAGAAAGAAAGTGAAAAAGTGAGTTATCTCACATTGGAAAAATAAAAAGTTGGGGGAAGAGTTTATATAAAAAAAATTTATCATTTCATTGTTAAGTGAGTACCTTCAATGACTCTTTCTTGTGCACACAGGTACATAGGGGTACAAATTCATGGACCGAATCAAGGCCAATGTATGAGTGCGCGACTTGCATATATGAATGTTTAGCCGAAATACTATGGTCCATGCCTAACCCAAATTTTACATTTTTATTTATGGAAAATTAAATCATGTAGGGGAGCTATCATGCCCGTGAAAAAAAGTCGTGCACGCGATATTTTTTGTGCCTACGATAATGAGACAACCTGTATAGGTCGTCACGTGTGCGACACAATGTCACGTGTGCGACACAAGCATTTTTCAAAATTTGACTTTTGAATTTCTACAGTTTCTTAAGTTACAAAATTCAATAGGTTTAAGTTACATATTTAATTTTGATAAAATTGCAGCCTTAATGGTGAATTAAATCACAATTATTTTTTTTCTCATCTCCTCTGGGATAAATATATGAATTTATTCATGTTGAACAAACTTTTGGTTGTGATAAAATTCTTCTTCTCCTTTTCCTTTTTTCTTTGATAAAAAAATGCTATATCAATTTGTTATGAGTGAGGTTTAAGGTATTCATACTATATTCTTTTATCTGTTGTATCCTGGGAGATAAATATCGGTGAATCTAAACACCAGGGGTAGAAGACATTTATTTTAAGAACATTATGTGAGACGCAAACTTTAGATTTCATATTGCCATCTTCATATTTTCATTCTATTTTTTTATACTGGAATAACAACCTCATTCATATTATTTCTTAACAATCTTAGAACAAATTCAAAACTTGTTAATCATAATATTTGCCTTTGTTAAAATTTAATATTTATGCTGTTCTGTTTTAGAAATAGAGGGCACAATAATTACTACCAATGTTTAGGATGGTTTCCAACTATCATCAGCTACTGTTACACGGGTTGTCTTTCCTATTGTACCTGTCATGGTGCTTGTGACTCATTGAGAGAAACCATAAAAGTTTAATGGTTTGAACTCTAAGAGATGACAACAAAAATGTTGTTTTATTTTACCACCTTGAACCTTGCACAGTTTTTAACTAATGATACTCCTATTCTGAAGGAGGATGAACAAGATGTCCAAATGAGAATGACCTATGATAGTTAGTATCATTCTGATTTTTTGTGCCGAAATTATGTCATGAATAGAATGCATGATTCGCTATACAATTTGTATAGTAAAATTAAGACTTCTAAATAATTATGTGAATCATTAGACTGAAAATATAGATCTAAGGATGTCGGTGCCAAAAAATTTATAGCGGGACGTTTTCTTGACTACAAATTGGTGGATTCCAAAGCTATGGTAAGTCAAGTGCAAGTGCAAGTGCTTCAAGTTATTTTTTATGATATTCATGTATAAGGAATCAACTTGAATGAAACCTTCCAAGTGACTGCCATTATTGAAAAATTATCTCATGGATAAAAGGATTTCAAAAACTACCTTAAACATAATAAAAAAGAAATGAACATTTGAAAAAGCTGATTATTAGACTTTGAATTGAGAAAGACAATAGAAGCTCAGAAAAAGAGAAGGGGTTTAATTCTTCCGAGGCAAAGATGAACATTGTCAAATATGGACCAAATTCCAAGAGGAAGAAAACCAAAGAGTCCAAAATAGGACCCAAAGATGGAGTTTTTAAGAAGAAATTCCAAGGCAAGTGCTTTAATTATGATAAGATGGGTCACAAGGATTTTGATTGCAAGCTCCCAATGAAAAAGAAGAGTAGTGAAGCCAATCTTTTGTAGAATATTACTCAAGAGGTTTTTAATATTAATTTTGTTGTTGTCATATCAGAGGTGAATCTAGTTGGGTCTAACCCAAAAGAGTAGTGGATTTGTACTAGTGCCACAAGGTACATTTGCTCAAAATGCGAGATGTTCTCAATTTTAAAATCGAAGATTGGAGAAAAACTATATATAGACAATTTTACCACTTCTGAAGTTTTTGGTGAAGGACAAATGGTGCTAAAGATGATTATGGAAAAAAGCTTAGTCCAAACAATGTTTTGTTTGTATATGATATTCTCAAGAATTTGGTGTCAAATTATTTGTTAAACAAGCACAATTTTCATATAGTTTTTGAGTCAAACGAAGTTCTTTTATTGAAGGGTGGAATGTATGTGGAAAAGAGTATGCTCTTAATAGGTTTTTTAAGCTAAATGTAACTATTGTGAAATGAGTTAATGAAAGTATCTCTTCTGCTTATATGCTTGAGTCTTCCAATTTATAGCATGATAAACTATGACATGTTAATTATAATGCCTTGAAAAGACTAATTTAACTTAGACCACATATCTAATTTTCATATAGATTCAAAATATAAATGTAAAATATGCATTGATACAAAATTAACTAAGTCATCTTTTCAAATGGTTGAAAGAGAAATTGAACTACTTGATCTAATACACAGCAATGTATTTGATTTAAAATTTATTCAAACAAGAGATGATAACAAATATTTTATCATATTTGTTGATAATTGCATAAAATATTGTTATGTGTATTTGCTTAAAAGTAAGAATGAGGCTACAGAGAAATTTAAACTCTATAAAATTGAAGTTGAAAATCAAGTCAATAGAAAAATCAAGGCATTAAAAAGTGATCGTAGTGGTGAATATGAAGTACCATTTGGAGAATTTTGGGCATAACATAGAATTATACACAAAACCATTGAACATTTTTCTCCTTAATCAAATGATGTAGCTGAAAGAAAGAATCGTATCTTGAAAGAAAGAATTGTATCTTAAAAGAAATGATTAACACAATGCTGATAAGTTTCGGGATGCCTCAGAACATGTGGGGGGAAGTCATTTTATCGGCTAATTACCTTTTAAATAAGGTGCCTCAAAGTTAGCAAAATAAAACCCCTTATGAATTATGGAAATGAAGAAAATCTTCCTATAAATATTTGCAAGTGTGAGTGTATCGTGTTAAATTAGTTGATGACTACATTTTCATTGCTTATGCACATAACATTAGTAATTATCGGTTTCTTATACATAGATCAAAAAATCCTAACATACTTAAGAACATGATAATGGAATTAAGGAATGCATTATTTTTTGGACATATATTTCCTTGCAAGGCTTTAGAAGAGACGAATGTATCCAATGAGATCTTGAGACTATTACTAAAGATAATAAAGATCAAGATCAAGATCAAGTTCAACAAGAAGAACTTGGCTTTGAAGTTGACCAACTGAAATAAAGTTTCGATATAGTAAAAAAACAATGATAAACCAAATTTTTGGACCAAATTTTCTAACTTACATGTTAGAGACAAAACATCAAACTTACACAGATGTTGTAAACTCTTCAGAAGGTATTCTTTGGAAAGAGGCCATTAAGAGTGAGGTAAACTACATTATGCAAAATCATACCTAAAAACTATTGGCCTTAAGACTATCCAATGAGCTTTTGAGACTATTACTAAAGATGGTAAAGATCAAGATCAAGTTCAAAAAGAAGAACTTGGTTTTGAAGTTGAGCCAACTGAAATAGAGTTTTGATATAGTAAAAGAGCAATGATAGAAAAGAATTTTGGACCAAATTTTCTGACTTACATGCTAGAGACAAAATCTCAAACTTACACAAAGGTTGTAAACTCTTCAAAAGGTATTCTTTGGCAAGAGGCCATTAAGAGTGAAGTATAATATATTATAAAAAATCATAATTGGAAACTATTGTATTTACCTCCAGGATGTAAACTGTTACAATCTAAGTGGATCTTCAAAAGGAAGATGAAGGCAGATGGTTCAATTAATAAATATAAAGTTAGACTTGTAATTAAAAAAATACAGACAAAAGGAAGACCTAGATTACTTTGATACATATTCTCCTATAACCAAAATAAATTCTATTAGAATGATTATTGTGATTGATGCATTGCGCAATATTGAAATACATCAAATGGATGTAAAGACATCTTTTCTAAATGGAGATTTAGATGAAAAAATTTACATGATACAAACTAAAAGTTTTATTGTCCCAGTATAAGAAAAGAAGGTTTATAGATTGGTTAAATCTATATATGAATTAAAACAAACACCAAAATAATGACATGAAAAGTTTGATAGTGTAATGTTTTAAAATCAATAAGTGTGATAAATATGTTTATGTCAAAGACACTAATGATGATTGTCATTTTGTGTTTGCATATTAATGATATGTAGTGACAAGATGGTTAAGTCTACCAAGGATATGTTAAACTCAAGGTTTGATATGAATGATATGAGACTAGCAGATGTGATTCTGAGAATAAAAATCTCAAGAAGATCATATGGACTTATATTAAGTCAAACATATTATGTTGATAAGATACTTAGTAAATTCAATAAGAATGATACAAGTATTGGTAGAATTCCATTGGACTTGAGTCTCCATCTGTAACATCTCGAGTCTCACATGCATTTCAAATGCATTTCATTTGGACATATACATTTGCATATATTTCATTTGAACACGTGCATTTCATATGTATTTTATAGGAATAAGTTCATGACACGCACTAGCTACATGTCCAAAGATCTTACAATTGTATCAAGTTGCACATGTCTATTTTATAATTTAGTTGAGGATGAAATGAAATTAAACTAAGTGAAAAAATGACTAGATTGAATTAATAAAAAAATTTGACATAGCCAACATAATCAAATGGGACTATTAGATTAAATTGTAATTTTGGTTTTGACTAGTAGGATTAGATACATGCAAATAATAATAATAATAATAATAATAATAATAATAATAATAATAATAATAATAATAATAATAATAATAATAATAATAATAATAATAATAAAATGATAAGGAAAAAAAAGGAAAAGAGACAAAAGAAGAAAAGACAAAAGAAAGAGGAAATCAGTGAAATTATCTTATTTTTCCTTATCATTAATCCACATCCATTTCTTACCTCTTCCCATTCCTTCTTCTGCCATAACTACAACAACCATCATCTTCTCATTTTTGTATTTTCTTAAATAATTTCAAAAGTAAATTTAGCCTTAGCAATATGGTTATAGGTGAGTAGACATTTCTTTTGTGTTAATTTTGATTATGGTATTTAGGGTTCATAAATAGAAAGTGTCTTTCACCACAGTTTCGATGACCTTAGAAATCGAATTTGGAGAAGTGTAAAACATAAAATTTGTTTATTTATATCTTAGGTTTATTTATATGTAAATATTTTTGCAACCTTTGGTATATATTAAAAATATTGACATATAATTAGAACTGGTCTGGGTGTAAACCCTAACTAAGTTAGCTATTGTGTTTGTTTGTTTTGAATATGATAGAACTCTTATTTTAAGTAGATCAAAAAATGAAAGTTTTTGATACATATATTATATATATGTATACCAAATTTAAGGTTCATATGTCTTGTAGATATTGAGTTATGGTAAATGAAATTATAACTGTTCCATAATTTGAACTGTCAACTTATTATCCTGGGCAGATCTAGTAAATTGTTTGACCATTTTGATCTCCTTAGAGATAGATTTTGTAAATTAGAAAAATATTAAAGTTATAGGTATATATCTTAGCTAAAATTTGGTATTAATTTAAACTTAATATGTTATGTATAGAGTAATATATGATATTCACAAGTCATACTGGTCCAGAAGCCAACTCTGTTCTGAACCGTTGAAATGTCTCTTATAATTGGAGAATCTTAGAGAGAAAATTGATAAAGGTTTTAAAAATAAAAAATGTTCAATTTTAACCCATATTGGTTTATGTAAATTTTTATTATAATAGAACTTATATATTATAAGTTATAAATGATCAAAGTTGTTATCCTAAAACTGCCAAAAGACAAAAAATAGGGCATAAAATATAGTATAATTGAAAATTTTCATCAAATATTGTACAATACTCCAATTGCTCTGAAATTTTAATATATTATATAATTATATATTAAATTTAATTAGAAATAAAAATCACATAAATTGAACAATTTTAAAAAAAGTTATAGGATAAATAGTCTCATAAGGTCACATTGCCTTATAAGAAAAATTCTAACTATTAATGTGAACTATGCATATTAATTTGCTTAAGTCACATTAACTTTATCTAATAATGAATTAATTAATTATATTTCCATATTAGACTCAAGACAAATTGAAGACCCACAAGAAGAAGATAAACAATAAGTTAATAATCGGAATTAAAGGAGAAATGTGAGTTTAATTATCAAATGATGTCTTTAATACACATTGACATCCCTTGCTATGTGAAATGTGAATTGACTTGTGATTATGCAATTTATATGATTGTCGTGATTGACCTTGATAATGAGATGATGGTTAATTGTGATATATGTGGTATATGTATAGTATATTTAAGGTATATGTGTAGTATATGTGATGTATGCATGATATATGTATAGTATATGCAAGGTATATGCGTGACAGATGAGATATATATGTGGTATATGTGATAAGGATATAATGATTGATGAATGCTTAGTTACAAATGTATATGCATAAGGACTTAAAAATGCATTGTGACTAGTTAATTGACATTGCAAAACAAAACAAGAGACCTATGGCCTAACAAATATACAAATAAAACAAATGATTAAGCTAGCTAGCAAATGCAAATGTTCACATAAAAATTAGGGGCAATGTCTATTTAACTTGGTCAGAACAAAATCAAATGAACAAAGCATGAGTTACTTGATACTTTAAAGCTTATTTGATGATTACTCTTACTAAGCCACAACTCATCAATTTGTATTATTTTTCAGGTAAAGAAAAGTGATAGCTCATTTTGAGTGGCATATATAAGACATGAAACACAGGTCATCGATCGAGACTCACCACCATCTCTCCTTGCATTCCACAGGAACATAGAATCATGTCATCTACATTTTGGATTTATAGGAATATACATGTATATTTACTCGGAGTTATATAATGATATGTAAATGGATGCAACAAGTAAACCTTAAATGTAAGATTTAAGCTTTAATATATGTGAGATATGTTGATCTGTCGATTTATTGAATGATGATATGGATGAGATGATAAAAAAAATTACTATCAGTGTTAACAGGTTTGTTTAACTTATCTGTATGTCATATGTGATTACTAGACACAGAGATAGATTTTGCTGAAATGCATAAGGTATGTTACAACATCTATCTTAAAACAGAGAAGAAAATGTATCTCAAGTAGAATATGTATGTGTAACTAGCAGTCTCATGTACTTAATGAGTTCTACAATACTAAATATTGTTTATGCAGTGAGCAAACTAATTCAATATACAAGTAATCCAGTAACTAATCATTGAAAAAGAATTGTAAGAGTATTAAGGTACTTGAGGTATACTCGTGAGTATGAACTACATTATACCAAATATCCAACTGTCCTGAAAGGATTTAGTGATGCAAACTGCATTTCTGATGTAAAAGATTTGAAATCTACTAGTGGATATGTATTCACAATAACTGGTGCAACTATGACTTGTAAATTTTCTAAACAAACTATTATAGCCATATCCATAATGGAATCTAAATTTATTGCATTAGATAAATACACTGCAGAAACTGAATGAGTATGCCATTTTTTAGAAGATATTCCTAAATAAAAAGTCTCGTGTTACCAATTTGCATACATTGTGATAATCAATCTATAATTTGAAGGGCACAAAGTCTTTAACTAAAGGATTAAATAGAGAGTTAGTTGATAAATCATCAAGAGAAATGAGACTTAAACTTGTAAGATAGTAACAAGTCGATACAAAGAAAAACCCAATCTAGTTAACTGGAGATCCCAATATTTTGGTTCAATGGGGCAACTTAATTATAAATATGTGATGAGATCATTGTGAGGGTTAAACTAGTGATGTTATTGAAGTAATGTTAAGCCATGCTTTTAATGATACTTATGAGTGAGATATCACCTATGTGAGAGAGAAGTGTGGCCTTTTCAAAGGAGAATTGTGTAAAGTTCAATTCTTTAAAACTCTCACAAAACCAGATAGATATTTAGGCCAAAATGAATATAACAATGAGAACTGAATTGTATCGAGAGAGATTTTTGTGTGGAGTATATCATTATTTACTCAAGTAAACAATTCAATGATATCATGTCAACTGGTTAGCAGGTAAATATATATATTTTTGTAAGAGAAGGTTCAAAGGATAACACCTACCTATCTTATGCAAGTTTTAATCGTCAAACTCTATCACATAATAAGACTTTGTTTGTCTTACTTTTTTTTATCCAATTTTTATTAATGGGAGGGATTGTTAGAAAACTATGGTTAATGAGCCATTTTGAAAGTGATATTTGGGTGGGTCTCATAACTTGGTTTGAGAGAATGGTCCAGATATGTGTTTTTTGACATAAAGACTATGAATTTTGATATTCATATATTCAAAATAGTGAATACGTGAATAAGAAATTAAAGCTCAAAATAAGCTATTTGCTAAAAATAAAGAAAGTGAAAAATGGGTTATTCCATATAGAAAAAATAAAAAGTTGGGAGAAAATATTATTTAGAAAAACTTATCCTTCAATTGTTAAGTGAGTAGCTTGGAAACTCTCTCTTGCACGCATAGACGCAGAGGAGGTGTAAATCCATGAATTAAATCAAGACCAATACATAGGCACATGATCTACGTACACGAATGTCGAGTCGAAATATCATGGTTTAGGCCTAAACCAACTTTTACATTTTTATTTCTGAAAAATTAAAGCACGCGAGCGAATTGTCACGACCGTGATGGAAAGTCATATACCACTGTCGCATGCATGACGATGTATTGCACTCGTGATAGTGAGTTGTGAAAAATTTATGTGCAACGTTTTGTCATGTCCGCGACAATGAGGCAACCTATATATATTGTCGCACTCAAAACGTTGTGTCATGCGTGCGACACAAGCATTTTTCAGAATTCCACTTTTGAGCTTTTGCAATTTCTTAAGTTACAAAATTCAATAGACTAAAGTTACATATTTAATTTTGATTAAATTGCAGCATTAGTAGATGATTAAATCACAATTATTTTCTCTCTCCTCTCCTTTGGTATAAATAGATGAATCCATTCATATTGAACAAACTTTTGGTCGGGATAAAATTCTTCTTCTTCTCTTATTTCTTTTTGTGATAGAGAAATACTATATTAGTTCGCCATAAGTGGGGTTTAAGGTGTTCATACTCTACTATTTTATTTGTTGTATCCCGAGTAACAAATATCGATGAACTTAAACATCAGTAGTAGAGACGAATTTGTTTTAAGGATACTGTGTAAGATACAAACCTTAAATTTCATATTGTCTCATTGATCTTTTCATTCTATTTTTTTATACTAGATTAATAACCTCATTCATATTATTTCCTAACGCTCGTAACACCGTTCATTTGTGATAGGTTTGGATCTGGGGATACCGTTGTGGCTGATGTTATGAGAAAGGCTACTACTTCGCTAAGATGCTTGATTATCAAGATATTTTGGAGAGACAGCTATGCGTTGCAGTTGCAGACAGAAATTATTTTGTAGTGGATAATTGGTACAAGTTACCCTCTAGAAGTGCAACCCAAAATTTGAAAGAACATGTTTATGTACCTTCAATGTGGTAGGCTGAAGTGAGATTAAGAGCATATGTAGAACGAGTTTCATCAGCAAGTCACCTAATGTGCTCATAGGATCAGTTTTGCCCTCGAATGTGATCAGATGACAATTTATGATTTAGAGAACATCTCATGAAAATGTAAGGCTGATGTTCTTTACATCTTGAGTCGCTAACATTGAGAATAATAACCGGGCCATTGACATGATTGTGCCCATTTATGCAGCTAATCACCAACGAGACAGCCCTTCGTTGAGCTGAGGCCAGAGGGTGTGCTTTGCCTGTTATGGACTTTGGCATTTCACATGAATTCCTTGGCAGCACTAATGGATGTGAGGTTTTTGTTCATTTTGTTATTTAGGCCTATAGTTAATTTAATCGAACCTGAGGACAAACAAAATTTTACAGGCATCAATCTCTTTAATGAGTACTCCTTTTCAAAAACATAATTTCACTTTTATTTTCACGAAAATTTAATTAATATGGCCTGAATCATATACATTTTTCTAATATAATCTTACATTAATTAGAGGTATTATTTAAAAAATAAGAAATGATAATTTATACTTGTTAATTATTAGACATTGTAAATAGGAATATAATAGAGATTAATAATTAATTACATTTTTAGAAAGGAAAGTGGGTTTTTTTTTAACAGATGAAAAAAGAAAAAGAGGGAGTATTACAATCTGAAAGTCTATTTAATTTATAAAATAAATTATGTAAAAAATAATAAATTTGTTTGACTATTTGAAACTTGTATTTGCCCTGAACACTTTAAAATCAAAGCACTTTATCAAACTATAAACAAATATCATAGTCCATTTGAATATATTAAAACAAGATTCGGCCACTGTGCTGTTTGAGAATCAAACTTAAACAAAAGAAAATGTAAAGAATAATTGTTTTTTTCTTTTTTCATCTCAAATAATAAATAAATAAATAACCTTTATGTCCATGAGCAAATGAAATCGTATCTCCATGCCTGTGTAACCTACCTGATTCACCTAAAGAATAATGATTAACCTTCTGTGCATCTCTAAATCTCTAGGTAAACTCTCTCTAAACCAAGAAGAAGCTGAAACGTGTATCTTCGGTATCACATGAGAAACTTGTCTTGCAGAGCCTTCTACCGGCAGCTCCTACATTCCCTTCACCGGGCAAAAGCTGCTCCATGCAGACAGTAAGTAGCCTTTTAAAAGAATCGGGCCATTCAAATAATCTAATACACCTGCCGGACATCCAAATTTAGCTCTTATCTTTGAACTCCAGCCCCAAGATTTGGTTTTACAAGTTTTAGGCTTTTCGATTGCTCATGGGACTTGTTACATACACAACCTGGAATCGGATTTGCATAAAAGTTCTCTTCTAGCCTCGGTGACTCTCCTTGTTGCCTTAGATATGGAGATCCAAGCCTGTCCGAATGTAAATTTTTAACCTTTGAAGAGAATTCTTCCCAAGATATTTTGCCCTCATCAAACTGATCAATCATCTTAACAAAACTTTGTCTGAAACAGAACAAAGAAATAATGCATCATACTTGTAGGAAGACACAGCCTGAACAGAAAATAATAACAGCCAGCAGATATTTTATCTAACCTGTCTGGATTAATAGTCTTTCGAAATCCTTCAAACCTCCTATGCCCCTGCACTGCTTTGGCCATATTTCCATCATAAGTATAAACAAAGACATCACTTTCAAGTGCTACAATATAATCCAAGGCAGCAAGGCGATTCTGATACGCCTTAAACGGTGCTAATTCTTCTGGAGTTGCTAGAGTAGAATGACAAAAGACGTTGGGGAACTCTGCTTTGAAGGCTGCCAGACTATTGCTACCGTATATTTCTCCTGCAACTATGTAGATACTTGTAGAGGCAGGATACCCCATGGCCTTGAGAAACAGAGCTGCTTCTCTAGGAGACATTGGACATCCCCCTTGAAGTCGTCGTTCTTTACTATCTATCTCTTTCTCCTTCCAATGTTGGACTTTGTATCTCATATCTCTGAGCTCCTCAGCCTCTTCCGAAGTAAGATTGTGGTTACAGCCGGTGAATGAAAGCATGTCTTTCTCATACCTACTCAACATTGGTTCAAGTCAGTAGGCTAATTTTAATTTTGTAAACAAGGCTGTCTATCAGACACCAAAAAGATTAGTACCTTAAATGCAGAGCTATGTATGGTTCGCCATTTTTCTGTAGCCTATCAACCAATACCTTGCCAAGATCCTCGATCTCCTTCGAGTATCGGAGGGCCTCATAATTGGCACGGCATCTGAGCCTCTGAATAGAGGTTGGAAGGCCATTATTAGCTAGTCTTGAATCACTATGAGTAAACTTTAGCACCTTATGCTTCTTTAACAACAAGGCCATCTCACCTCTGTAGTAGCTGGCCTGAAAACAAATTACCTCAGTTGAAATTCCAATTAACACAAAACTTAAACAAAATATTGTGATTTCAACTAACTTGTAGTTAAACGAAGGAGATAAATTGTACCTTCGACCAGGAGATAGGAGCCTTCAGAAGGGGCTTTTTTGCTCCATATTGAGGTGGCAAATACTCTACTATGTCAATATCATCCTTTAAGACTTCCATGAAGTGCCTCCAGTCAAAAATGTCTTTAAAGGTGCTGTAAAGTAATAGGGAATTTTATTTCACAAAAAAACTTCCATTTATTATTATTTATCTGGAGATTTAGAAAAACTAATATTGTGATACCTTGGATCTGTCCAAAATGACTCATGATCAAGCGAAGGAAGAACGAGGGTTGCATTCATTAACTTTGCAACAGCAACCATATCACAAATCTGCAATCAATAGCAATGATGAATGAGCTTCTCTCTTTTTTCTTTCCTTAAAAGAAGATAGAAAATAATGTGTTAACTGTAACTTCAAGGATCAAGAATAGTAAAACTCACTCCTGTTCTCATTTGATTCAGTCCACCATTGGCATGAACAAGCAGATAGCCATTTGTTTTTCTAGCCCCTAGAACGAGTTAAAAATTTCAATTTAAAAAAAAAATATTAGTCAAGAGGTCAATCATGGTGCGTCAATACGACAAATTTAGTGAGTAGAATTGGAGGCATACTCAATTTATTTCTTGACAGAGCAATGCACTGATAGTAATTATCACTATTGGGTTTCGACCAAATTTCTGGAGTCTGCCAAAAATAAAATCGATTAATCCCATGCAATGATATAACTAAATATAATTAATAATGTGAAAGCAGCCCATGCGCTCAAGTACAATGAATATTTTTGGTCATAGCCTCCCCGGAAATCTAATATTCAACGCCACTACATGCAAGACTGCAAAGTCAAATTTCTCTCTTAACCATTGAAAGTTCATCCCAAATACGAACTCTGTTTCTTTATTAATTTATCTTGGAAAAAAAAAACACTGCTCAATTCCTAAACACTCTGTTTATATATATATATATATATATATTGTAAGTTCATTACTTTTTAATTAATTTTTTTGTCTGCGAGAAAACGTGAACCAAAAAGTGCTACATACAGTTTTATCGGGAAGCAAGCGGAAACGAGCAATTAAAAAAAAAAAAGAAAGAAAAAAACTGAAAATGGAAGAAAAAGGAATTACTCACAGGAAATTTCTCCAAAACTCGCTTGGGCATGGATGCAGAATTTTCATTGATAACACGTTGAGCCATTGCCCAATCATCTTTAAAAGCCTGTAAAATAAAAAGCCCCTTATCTCTCCTATTCTCTACATGATGATCCAAAAACGACACCTTAAAGAAAACCGAAATGACAGCCACCAGCATCAAGAGACCAAAAATTTTGCGGCCCATATTTTTTCCGGATCTCAGACTCTGCACCACCGTAGCCGTCCAATGGCAGCCATCCTCAAGTGCAAGGAGCCACTTCTCTGGAACAAAGAAGAATAACTTTCTGCGAACCAATAGATATCTAATCAGGGGGTGGTGATGATGATCATGAGCAGGAGAGCTATTAAAAACGTCTTCCTCAGCGGATAGGAATTCATTTTTATCGGAATAAGTAGGAATCTTGTCAACGAGATCGACGCGCCGTCTGGTGGTGGTGGGGGGTGTGGAGGAGGAGGTGGTGGTGGGGACGCCGGACGACATGGCCATCCGGGAAAATGAGAATCCCTCAGATGGAAAGCGAGGGAAAATAAAAAAAGAAAAATGGAAAAATGGAAAGAGGGAGAGAGAGAGAGGAACCGTTAGAGAAATTGGATCATAGTAAGAAATGGGTTATTCGGGTGAGGAGAAAAGAGTGCTGAATCTAAGGATAGCAGAGGTGATTATTTGCTTTCTCATTTTTGGTCGCTTTTTATTCATATATATATACGCCGTTTTTGGTTTCGTGACTTTGCATCTTTTCTCTACATAGTACATACATTGATTGGGTAACTAATTATCAATGTTATCAGACCTAATGTGGCCAATAAATCGAAAAAGGTAAAAGTTTAAGACCGGAGTCGGTCGCAGTAAAATTCTTCAAAAATTATAATATTTATCATGTTTTATATATAGTAACTGAAAAATACTAAAATATTAAATATTTAAATTTAAATTAACAGATATATTCAAAAATATTTTCAAATGTAATAATATACATATTTATATATATTATTTTAAAAAATAAAATTAATTTATTTGTATATTCTTTAATTTTTCAAAAAACGTAATGAATAATAATTTTTAAAAAATAATATTCAATATGCATTTATTTTTCAAATAAAATATTTTTTAATATAAGTAAAATAATTTTAAAATTAATTTATATATAATTTTTTTTATCAAAATATATATTAATAATGAAAATATAAATATTTGAATTCAAATTTCCTATATATATATATATATATATCTTAAATAATGTCAATAATTTATTGAATAATTAAATTAATACATAGTCATATATTAGTAATAAATATTCACAATTTAAATTAATATATAGTTATATTCAAAAATATTTTAAAATATAATATAATATTTTAAATTATAATGATTAATTTAATATACAATAGAATTCATTAATTTATTTATGTATTTTAATTTTTAAAATCAAAGTAGAAAATAATTTATAAAAAACGTATATATTTTTCTCAATTTTAAAAGTTATTAATATAAAATGAAATGATCTTCATTAACACAAAGTGAGGAGTGGCCTACGGTGGAATCTTTGTGAAGTAACAGTAATGGCACGGGTTCAACTTACAAGAAAAATTAAAAATAGCGATGGAAAATAGAGATGGCTTTGTTCCATCGCTAATTAGTTATGATTAACAAGAGCGCCTACAGAATTAAATTTAAAGAATTTTTAACAAATAGCGACGGATTACATAGAGATTAACGACAAATTTAGCGACGGAAACACTCCATCGCTAAATCCATAGCTAAGTATGGCGGCAATTAAAGTCCCCACTCGACAGAATCTTATCAGTCGCTATTATAGCGAAAGAATTATGACCGTCGCTAATATTGCTAAACAATGTCACTTTTATCATCTTTAAATAGAAAATTTTTATAGTATATTTTTTATATTAATTAAATAAATATATATGAAATGAAATTATGTGATTATAATTAATAATTCAATATTTTACATTAAATTTAAATAAAATAAATATAACATAGAAAAAAATATATTACTAAATAATAAAAAAATAGAAATTGAATGTTTGGATAAATATATATTATGTATTACAGCTAAAATAAATATTTTTTAATTTAATTATAATGTATAATTTTAAATTTTAAACAAAAATATAATATATAAATATAAATTAATGGACTCATTTAGCGACAGATATTAAATCCGTCGGTAATTCAGAAACACCAAACGGCGTCGTTCTGTTTTTCTACAGTTACAAAATCACAATCTCCCTACCCAATTGCCCACCCTCACCGCTCACCCTCACCCTCACCCTCTTCTCCAGCCACACAGAAGCTCCGCTCGATCGCCACTTTTTTGGCCGGTTTCGGCCATCTCACTCCAGCCATTGTCCTAAAGTGGACTTCCAAAATACCCATTCAAGCCCTAAATCGCAGTTCCAATAAACAACTAGAAAATATTCGAGCCCTAAATCGCAGATAGAGTAAGTTGTTTCATTTTTTCCTTTTTTTGTTTTTGAACTTCACTGTTTGGAATTTGGCTTTTTCAACTTGAAATTTATTGTTCTTTGTTTTATTGAAGGGTTGATCCATATTTGAGGTAATTTTCCCTTTGTAATTTTAGTAATTTGGTATGCAAGGTGTTTGATGAAATAGTTATGTGATGAGAATTGTTTTTGCTCTCTTAAAAAATTTGTAATTTTTGCACTAAAATCTTTTTAAACCGTTAAGAATGTGATGTGAATCAGCCATTTACTACTTTAATAATTTTGATAGAAGCATATATCCTGTGTTTCTATACTGTTCCAGCAATTAGGATTTCCATGTGATGGATTCCTTGAATGTTCTATCCTCATTTGAATGTGATCAAGATTTTGCCATAATGGATCTTTATTGCTGAATTCACAAGTGCTCGAGCATTTGCTTTAAATGTGACAGAGTTGAAATGTGGGTACAAAAGAATGATGTAAGATAGGCAAATGAACCAAATTTAGTGAACAATGCAAAATGGACAGCCTTGAAGTTAAAACCGTAGCTATAGGATAAGGTGCTAAAGAAAATGCTAAAGAAAATAAGAAGTTAAAATTTAAAGGAATTGAAACTTTAGATGACGAAGGTGGAATTTCAATGAATTAACAATTGACCTTTGTAACTTTTGGTTAAGGTGGGGTTACGGCTAGCTTGGAATTAAAAGGAGAAAAGGATAAAAAGAAGAGAGGAGGTTATGTGATTAAATTGAATTTTATTTACTTGGAATTGTAATATATATATATATATATATATATATATATATATATATATATATTTGGCTTGTATTACCTTTGTGAGATTCAACTTTAAACAAGTGCATGCATCTTTGCATACTTTTGCCCTTAAAATATTTAACATTTTTATTAAGTTGAAAGAGTGGCCATTTTTATTAAGTTAAAAAGCTCGTAAATGAGCCAGGAAGCCGATATGTCCATTGCGATATTTGAGTATTGAGAGTTGGAGATTTACATATAATAAAATACATTTAAGACTAAGTTATTTACTTGATAATGAGCAATGATCCCCTATTTATAAGATTTATATTTTTGTTTAAATTTTATTCTGCTAATAGTATATATTATGTATTATTTCTCATTTTGGATATTTGATTTTTTTTTCTTTTTAAATTTAATAAGGATTAGAAATTTTAGTAATCATCATATTGCAACTTGAACTTGATTTAATTAAAATATGCTAACCGTGTATTAGCAGAGATAGAAAATATTCAAATTTAAAACTTATTTGTTATAATAAGTTTTGTTGTATGTTGATATGTGCATTATCATATATATCTCTTAGTTAGGCGAGTGAACCTATGTATATATATTGCTGAAAACATTCTTCCAGTAATTAACGGAAAAATAAATTATTCACTTCCTAAGTCATTCTCTTATACCATGCATAGAACAAAATGAGAAGAAGGGGTTAGGAGTTTCTAATATTAGTTAGTTTTTGCCAAAAGATTCATGGTCAATTAAGGCATAATTGAAGAATAGCATGAGGAGCTTATAAATATGGGGCAGGATTTTGAATCATATATAATGCATTGTTAGGATGGTTAGAATGATATACCATTAGTATGGAGAAAGAGTTAATTTTAGCATTTACATTGGAAGTTGGAAGCTGACTCTTGAGCACTGCAATAATGTTAATTGCTTAGATAGGTTTCGTCTTCAAATATTTAATTAATTTGCAATCATACTATCACTCATTTGTTCATTGTTTGTTTAACTTAAGCATTTCTACTTTAATGTTATAACAGCCACCTTTCAGACAGACTACAGCAGATCCACATACTAATGATGATGAGGACATTTTATCAAATGATTAGAGATATTTTTAGACTTTATTGTATTTTTTTTTTTGTAACCATAATTTGATGTAATACAATTTAAATATTGACACTAAAATATAAGCATTTTTGTTGACTGGTTGTGTTGGGCTTGAATTGTGCTGTTATATATATATATTAAAAAATAAAAAAATTAGCGATGGACTATTCTTCTTGTATCAAGTTAATGATGGAACTTTCTGTCGTTAATTTTGTGATGACTGGTTCCGTTGCAAAATTAACGACGGAAACTTCGTCTCTAAATAACAAATTTAGTCTTAAATCATGACAATTGTTTATCTACGGACCATTATATATAACGACGGAAATTCCGACGTTAAATTTTACGACAGAAATATTTTTTCTCGCTAAGTTGTTGGCGACGTACCTATTAGCGACGGAAAATATCCGTTTCTAATATGTCATTATGATAATATACCGAAGGATTTCTTCATTTAGCAACGAAAATTTCCGTCGCTAAATAATGTTTTTTTTTGCACTGCGATTTTTGAATTATTTTCCAGCAGACTGAACCAGTTAAAAACCGACTGGTTTATATGGATTCCAGTTCAATTGGATGAACAACTGATTTAATATCTTAAACCAGTCGATTTTGGACCTGTTTTCGATTACATAGGTTGAACCAGTCGAGCCAAACCGATTTTAATAACATTGCTAATTATATAAAAAGATTACTATTATTATTATTATTATTATTATTATTATTAAGCCAAATTACCAAAATTTTCACAAATTTTGATATTTATAACTCTACCTAAGCATAATTACTAGTGAATACACAAACTTTACGATTTTTTTTCAAAATTAGCTTCCGCCGTAAAAAAAACTATTACTTATGTTTATGTGGACTCCGAAGTTTTTTGAAAAAAAAAAAAAACTGAGTCAACCTTATCAGACCGATGAGTCAGCACATATCACAAAACGCACCATTTATTCCTTTTTCTCTCCAATTTTTAATTCCTTTTCCTTCTGCTTCATCTCGACAAAGCACAAAAAATAACAAAAGAAAAAATCATTTTCTCTTTTCATAATCGGTGAATCTCACCTCCGTTAAAGACAACTTTTAATTTATGTTTCCTTCGATCTTATGGAAATTCTTATGATTTTGAACTTGATTTTTGTGTGATTATTTTCTTAGATTTGAAAGAGTTGAAAAGAGAGAGATATGGTGAATGAGCACAGATGTCAGGCATCGTGCATCTGCCTAAATAACTACAGATCTTTCGGAAGTCCAGCCACCCAAAACCTCTGTTCCAAATGATATCGCGATCTCCAGCTCAAGGAGAAATAATCATCGAACACTAAGCTCGCCTTGAACCAAACCCTAACCTCCTCATTATCGTTATCACCATTTTTTACTGCATCCGTTTTCGTTTCTTCTTTTCCAACTATTGATCTGCCGAATGTTAGTAAGGATAAGAGATATGAGAGAAATGGTTGTTGGAGATATGGTAGTGTCCAAGATCCAAATGGATTTAGAGTAGAATGCTTGAATATAACGGGGCAAATAAGTCAAACAGAGGTGGTTAGTTTGGTATATATTTGTGTTTATGTGGACTCTACCAATTCTATTAGGATTTTGAAACGAGTTTGGATATAATACGAGTAGAAAGTCTCGAGTAACCGCTATCCGATGAACCCAATTATATATATATATATATATATATATATATATATATATATTATACAATTTATTTTATTTTAATTTATTGAATATAATTATATAATTAATTATTTTTTATGCGTTTTTATAGATTGATGAATTACAAATATAATGAGAGTTTGAAATTTAAAATATAATTTTTCTATCATAACGAACAATATTTAATCTTATTGTTTTAATGTTATTTTTGAATAATTTGATAAATTTATTTTAATTTGAATGTGTTTAATTAAATTTTATATTTATATTATTTATTTTATTTGATTTTTTTAGTAATTTATGATAGATTGTTTGTATATTTTTAAATTTTTAATTATTTAATTAGTTTGAAATTTATTTTTTTAATTTTTTAATTATAAATGGATAATTAAATGAGTTTCATGTATTAATCAGATTTAATACGAGTACGACTATTAATATTATAATTTTAAACAGATTCGGATAGATATATATATAATCATATTTGGATTCGGATATGAAATTTTTTTACGGATATCACTTATTTCTAATTACGAGATAATTTTTTTTATTGTTGTTTGAGTCTGCTGATTCAACTTTTTTTTTTGTTTCCCAAGAACTTCGGCTTTCACGAAGGTATAAGTAACTGTTTTTCTGGTTTGAAGCTAATTTTGAAAAAAATAAAAAAAAAAATCTTAAAGTTTGTGTATTCATCTGTAGTTATGTTTAGATGGAGATATAAAGGTGAAAAGTGTAAAAAATTGTGAAATTTTTGGTAATTTGGCTTTATTATTATTATTAACTTACCATGAGTTCATTTGTAGTATAAAGAAAAAAAATTATTTTATTGAAAACAAACTCCGTTTGTTAAAAAAAAAGCAAGTTCAATCATATTTTAAAATAAATTAAAAAATTAGTTAATATATTTAAAAATATATACTTTCTCTATGATATCTCGATATTAACCATTTGAAATATTTCTGATAAAAAAAAATGAAAAACTAATGAGCATAGTTCACAAAAAGGAAAACAAAAATTTACGTGGTTTAATACATCATTTTAAGCCTTTGAATTTTGGCAAATATGGTCTTCAAATGTGTTGAATGATTGTAATTATAACACTTGGTTTATTTTTTTTTGTTTTATTCTTTGATATGACTAATCTTGGGATAGAAATGAAATTTTCATTCCAAATTTGAGTTTGATATTTTATATTGAGATAAAATCTTTGATAATAGAATTCTAATTTTATATAAAAAATTTAATATGTTAAATTTATTTATATTTATAATATTTTCTGTATTTTTTAATTAAAATATTAAAAATATTCTCAATAAAATTATACCAAATATAAAAATAAAATTTTAATTCATATTACATAAAATATCAAAAAAAAATTATTGGAATATCAAAATATCAATATATATGAATAAAATTATATTTCTCATTTTTTTAATATCCCAATACCAAACGTGGTGTTAAATAACTTAATTTAATGTCTATGATGGATTTAACACTTGAATTCGATTTTTTTTTGGTACCTTTAGGTTCCGATTGTGTGAATTACATTTGTCTCTTAATATCATTATTTTTGTTGATAAAAATGTTTAAAAAATAAAAAAATAAAATTGAATTGAATTGCCCAATTGATCATTAATAAATAATAAAGTCTACATATTATTACAATGTCAAAACATACCAAGTTTAGGTCTAGATGATATATTAGGTTATTGTAGGGTGCCAGAGGCAATAACGAATAGTTAACAAATAAACTCTTTTTATTTCTTTTTTTTAAATAGTATGCTATAAATTAAAGTAGATGAAAAAAAAGAGCATATATATTGTTGGAAGATGAGGTTAACTCTTATTCAGAAAAAGACCTACCCATGTTAAATAAAATATTGAATTCATAAGTAAAATTATTTTCAGTATATATATACATTAGTTAAAATAATGACAAATTTTTTAATTACAAATTAATAAAGCATTTACTTTATATGTAAATATATAACTGTTTATAACATATGAAATTGCATTCAAGAAATCAATCCAAAAAAAACAAAAAAAAGAGTGAAAACAATTTCAAAGATTTGCAGATCAAACGGAAATATTTGAATTCTTGGATATGGAAGTACAGAAAAAAAATGTTTTCAATTAAAAAAAACTGTTTTAATTCAATCAATTTGATACGATTTTTATGAACGATAAAGATGAGAGATTATGAGTTTAATATTCAGTTTCTACAAAAATATATAAAATAAAAAAAATAAGAAAATTCCTAAAAAATTAGCCAAAATGAATTTTCATAATGTCAACATAACAAATTGAAATATAAAGTAATTAATTCAAATTAATGTTCATAATGTCAATATAATTAAATGAATAAATTGAAATATAAAGTAATTAATTCAAATTAATGTTCATAATGTCAACATAATAAATTGAAATAGAGTAATTAATTCAAATTAAAGTAAGTAAGCTTCCAATTCATGCTGAGATGATTTGCATTTGGACACAGCAGCAAAATCCTTTTGTTTGGATGTTTATGTTAAACAATTAAATATGAACTCTGATTTTCTTTTCCCTTTCAATAGTTTACAATTTTTAACTGAAAAACAGACAGTGTCATGTGAATAAGGATCAAATCATTTTCATATTAGATCATTATTATTAGGTGGGAAATTGTATAGGTTTGATCTATAGATAAATCCACATTTTTTATTTTTATTTATTAAAAATTTAACTAAAATAAAATTTATATTAAAAAAGAAAAAAAAAAAGAGTGACTGCATAAATTTCCTAAACATTTAACATATGCGGGGCTACACAAAATGAGATATATGAAAATAAAATTTGAGAGTTTTATGGATCAATTAATAGATTTCGAAAATGACAATAAATACTTGTAAGTACAATTAAGAGTCCGACTAGTTTTCCAGATTTAAGTTAATAAACGTTTTATTTTCAATATTTTTTTGGATACTTATTTAATAATAGGATTATATTATTAAAATTTTAATTTATAAAATTTATTATTTTATTTAATATATTAAATTTGATGATATGTATCAATTATAAAATAAATGTTCAAAAAATATTGAAAAGAGAGTGATAATAACATTTTTCTTTCTCGTAAGCAATAAATAAAAAATTGAAAGTTTATTGAGTTTTATGGTTTGTTTAAAGTTGACAGGTACGGACATAAAAATTTTGAATCATTTTTTTCGGATTGATTTATTTAGGATTTATTCATATTTGAATAAAGAAAAAAATTATTTTAGAATTTTTTACCCTATTTAATTTAATATATATCCTTAGGCTCGGGGGTTAGCCCAATTTAAACACCTATTTTGTTTGAAAAATCATTGATATTTTACTAAATAGTAAGGGCGTATTTAGAATTATTATTGAGTGTATAAAAAGTAGGTTTAAAATTATTTTGATTTAATTGATTTATTTTTTAAATTTTTTATAAACTGTTTTTCTTAAATTTTCTTTTAAAAAAAATATCTATTTTTATGTTTCATTACAAAAACAATTTTCGAAAATCATAAAATTAAAAATAATTTTTTTTATCTAAAAGTGTTTTTTTTTAATTTAATGCTAAACGAATCTTAAATATTTTTGGTAATTTATGATGCTTCTTGCGTCTTTCTCGGACATGTAATTCAATTAGACTACGCATAATATTAGCTAAAAATACGAATGACTGTAGGTGCTAAGCAAAAGATGGTTTACTTTTTAGGTTGTTTTTATTATTTACCCACATTTTTTTTCCAAAAATTTCTGAAGATTTTTATCCTTTCACTAACGAGGAGGGTTTACTTTGAATTTAGTCGTGTGTGTATATATATATATATTAAAGTTAAAAAGTAATCTTAAATTGGAAGTAAAATCTTTTTAAAATTTTGTTTTACTAATTTGCTGATAAGCAAGTTTCAAATACAGGCTATTCATTGGCGTTTCTTTAAGTCACGTTGAGTTTTGCTTTTCACTTTAATTCGAGCTAAAAAAATGACGTAATTATTATCAGAGTCATGAGTTAAATATTTTGGTAGAAAAAGCCTGGAACTATAACTTTGAAAGGTTATTATCAGTCTCTTTTTTTTCCTTTATATAAATTATGTATTTTTTATATATAGATCCGACTCCAGATTTGAATTTAATACCTTACAATCCGATCACTAAACTAATACTATTAAATTAAAACATGTGTAATTTATGTAATTTAGGCATATTATAAAGAAAATTTGTTCCATATCAAACAAACTAAATTTATGATTACAATTATTTTATGCAGCAAATATAGACTTGTTTATGGGTTTGGGTAGTGGTCCGTCCATTTATCTCAATTAACTATTATTAATGAAATGCTAGGTACTATTTCAGAAATAAGGATTAACTAAAAATTTGTGCAATTAACTTTTTTTTAACTATTATTAATATTATGTAATAGTTTTTGCTGATATAAAAAATAATTATATAATAGTATTTAAACTTAAAATATAATTAAGCAAACCAATGCTTAGTTTGTTAACAAACATTATTTAGTCTCGGAAAATATATAGAAGTTGTACTTTTTATAAATGTCATCCATCATAAAAAAAATAAAATCCATCATAAAATTTATTTTTGACATAGAGTATTTATCGATATTGTATTTGAAAAAAAAAAATAAAATAAAATTAAAAATTATTTTAGATAAATATAAGTAAAAAAATATTGATCTTTGAATTTGCTTTGTAAATTTAGGTGGAGAAATTTTAGAATTTAAGTTGTATTTTTTTAACTTTTAAACACATGTATTTGCCTATAAAAGACACACAATATTCTTCATATCTACATAGCAAAAATTGAGAAGCAATTGAGAATTTTCAAATTTGTGAGAGAAAGGAAAAATAGAGAGATAGAAAAATATTTGTTATTTTTGTTGTTCTCCTAATTTTTAAGAGAGAGTTTATTTGTTCTCTCCTTAATTATTAGAGAGACGTTGTAATCTCATATTTTCTTTCATAGTGAATTCTTCTATTCTTGTCCGTGGTTTTTATCCTGATTTGTTTGAAAGTTTTCTATGTAAAATCTTTATGTTCATTTTGTCTTTAATTTTCTCAAATTATTAGCTGTAATCCTGCTCTATTCAGTCATAATTTTCTCAACAAGTGGTATCAGAGCCTAACTTGGGTATTAATATCTACTTATCGTATGCTCTGTGGTTGCCACTAATTAGTGGACCTTCCACATCAGAAAATAAGTTAGATTATTATTTACTCTTGAAAGTTGTTATAGAAGCAATGACGACAAAATTTGAGATCCAAAAATTCAATGGGAGTAATTTCTCATTGTGGAAATTAAAGATGAAGGCTATCTTGAGAAAAGATAATTGTCTTACGGCTATCAGTGAAAAGCCGGCGGAATACAAATATGATGCTAAATGGAACGAGATGGATGAGAATGTTATTGCAAATCTTCATCTTGCATTAGCAGATGGAGTGTTGTCAAGTATTGAAGAGAAGAAAACTACAAAGGAGATTTGGGATCACCTCACAAAGCTGTACGAGGTCAAATCACTTCACAACAAATTTTTTCTTAAAATGAAATTGTACACTCTGTGGATGTCAAAATCTACTTCGGTGACAGAGCACATCAATGTTTTGAATACTCTATTTTCTCAACTCACATCACTGGGTCATAAAATAGAGTCAACTGAACGTGTTGAACTTCTGCTTCAAAGTCTACCTGATTCGTATGATCAACTCATCATCAATCTGACAAATAATATCCTCACAGATCATCTAAATTTTGATGATGTTGCAGCTGCTATTCTTGAATAAGAAAATTGGCGCAAAAAACAAAGAGGATAGGTTGGCTAGTTCGCAACAAGCGGAAGCCCTAACGGTGATGAGAGGGAGATCAACGGAACGTGGCTCAAGTGGGAGCCAAAATCAAGGTAGATCAAAGTTAAGAAGCAAGAAGATGAACCTTAAGTGCTACCACTGTGGCAAAAAGGGTCACTTGAAGAAGGATTGTTGGAGTTTAAACAAGAAAAACTTCAATCCTTAAGGAAATATTGCAAGCACATCCAATGTGAGTGATGCTTTATGTTGTGAAGCAGCGACAACTAGTGAAGGCAGAAAGACATTTGCTGATGTGTGGTTTATTGACTCGAGAGCCACATTTCACATGACCTCTCGAAGAGAATGGTTCCATTAATATGAATCTGTCTCTGAGGGATCCGTGTACAGTTGCAATGATTATGCCTTAAAGATTGTTAGTATTGGAGCTATCAAGTTAAAGTTCCATGATGGCACAATACGCACTATTCAACAAGTGCGGCATGTGGAAGGCCTAAAAAAGAACTTGATGTCGTTAGGTAAATTGGATGACTTTGGCTATAAAATTGAAGCCAAAAAAGGAATAATGAAAGTGATTCGAGGTGCGCTTGTACTAATGAAAGGAGAAAAGGTGACTGCCAACTTGTATATGTTAAAGGAGAGACTTTGCTAGAAAGAGAAGCATCAGTTGTTTCAAGTAGTTCAAGTGAAAGATCAGCAATGGTGTGGCATCAGAAACTTGGACATATGTCTGAGCAAGGAATTAAAATTTTTGCGGAGCAAAATCTACTTCCAGGTCTCATTAAGGTGTCCTTACCTTTCTGTGAGCATTGTGTTACAAGTAAGCAGCACAGATTGAAGTTTAACACATCAAATTCTAAAAGTAAAGAAATTCTAGAATTGTTTCACTCTGATGTATGGCAAACACCAGTTACGTCTCTGGGAGGAGTAAAGTATTTTGTATCCTTCATATATGATTATTCCAGAAGATGTTGGGTGTATCCTATCAAGAAGAAGACAGATGTGTTTCAAGTCTTCAAAGTATTCAAAGCGCGGGTAGAGCTTGATTCTGGAAAGAAGATCAAGTGTCTGAGGACAGATAATGGAGGAGAATATATCAGTCACAAGTTTGCATAATTTTGCAATCGAGAAGGTATCAAAAGACAGTTCACTACAGCATACACTCCACAACAAAATGGAGTGACAGAACGGATGAACAGAACCTTGTTAGAAAGAACAAGAGCAATGTTGGGAACTACAAACTTGGAAAAATCTTTCTTGGTAGAAGTAGTAAATACCGTCTGTTATATGATAAATCAGGCCCCATCAACAGCAATTGAGTTGAAGACACCGATGAAGATGTGGACTGGAAAGAAAGTTGATTATTCAAACCTCCATATATTTGGAAGTTCTGTGTACGTAATGTACAATGCCCATGAAACTACAAAACTGAATCCAAAATTCAGAAAATGTTTATTCTTGGGGTATGCTGATGGAGTAAAGGGGTATCACCTGTAGGATCCCACTACCCACAAGGTTGTAATCAGTAGAGATGTTATCTTTTTAGAAGATAAACAATAAAGAGAAGAAAGGGATAATAGCACGGTGAATGAAAATTCAGAGACTACGGTAGTACACATGAAAAATGAAGATGAACAAAATAATTCTTCTGAAGCAGAACTAGACCACGAGGAGCAATAATCTATTATTTCTGAAGCACCAGAGCCTCGACGGTCAAATTGCTCCAGAAAATAACCAGGTTGGCACTCAGAGTATGTTATGAAGAACAATGTTGCATACTGTCTTCTAACAGAGGATGAAGAGCCATCAACTTTCCAAGAAGCACTGAACAATTCAAATGCCTCTCAGTGGATGACAGCAATGCAAGAGAAAATATAAGCTCTTCATAAAAATAAAACTTGGGAACTTGTTCCGCTACCACAAGGAAGAAAGTCTATTGGAAACAAATGGGTGTATAAGATCAAGCGTGATGGCGAAAATCAAGTGGAGCGGTATCGTGCAAGATTGGTGGTGAAATGATATGCTCAGAAAGAAGACATTGACTTTAATGAGATATTTTATCCAGTGGTACGACTAACAACAATCAGAGTAGTCTTGTCAATGTGTGCTACATTTGACTTACATCTGGAGCAGTTAGATGTCAAAACTGCTTTTCTTCATGGTGATCTTGAAGAAGAAATTTACATGTTCCAACCAGAAGGATTCAAAGAAAAAGAGAACTTGGTTTGCAAGTTGAACAAATCTCTGTACAGTCTCAAACAGGCGCCAAGGTGTTGGCCCAAGAGATTTGATTCCTTCATCATGAGCCTTGGATACAGTAGACTTAATGCAGAACCTTGTGCATATTTCAAGAGGTTTGATGGAAATGACTTCATCATTTTGCTGCTGTATGTAAACGACATGTTGGTAGCAGACCCCAACAAAGATCGTATTGTAGAATTGAAGGCACAGTTGGCTAAATAGTTTGAAATGAAGGACATGAGACCAACAAACAAGATTCTAGGGATGCAAATTCACCGAGACAGAAATAACAGGAAGATTTGGCTTTCTCAAAAGAACTATTTGAAGAAAATCTTGCGACGCTTCAATATGCAAGATTGTAAGTCAATTTCTACCACACTTCCTGTTAATGTCAAGTTATCCTCCAGTATGAGTCATAGCACAGAAGCAGAGAGGATGGAGATGTCTCGAGTACCGTATGCATCAGCAGTGGAAAGTTTAATGTTCGCTATGATTTATACCATACTAGATATTGCACAAACAATTGGAGTGGTTAGTCGATACATGACAAATCCTGGTAAAGAGCATTGAAACGAAGTAAAAAGAGTCCTAAGATACATTAAGGGGACTACAGATGTTGCATTATGTTATGGGGATCAAATTTTAGAAACATAAGCGATATGGAATGACAAGGAAGAAAGAATGGTGTGAAAATATGATTGACGCAATCAAATCTTCAAGTGAGAGATTTGTTAAAAGTCATGATTTTTGGCCATAATATTTGAATTTGCTTTACAAATTTAGGTGACCACAATTTTTGAATTTACTTTGCAAATTTAGGTAGAGAAATTTTAGAATTTAAGTTATGTTTTCTTGACTTTTAAGTACATGTATTTGCCTATAAAAGACACACAATATTTTTCATATCTACATAGCAAAAATTGAGAAGCAATTTCGAGTTTTCAAATTTGTGAGAAAAAAGAAAAATAGAGAGAAAAATATTTGTTATTTTTGTTGTTCTTCTAATTTTTAAGAGAGAGATTATTTGTTCTCTCTTTAATTATTAGAGAAACGTTATAATCTCCTATTTTCTTTCATAGCGAATTTTTCTATTTTTATTTGTGGTTTTTACCCTGATTTGTTTGAAAATTTTCTACGTAAAATTTTTGTATTCATTTTGTATTTAATTTTCTCAAATTATTAACTGTAATTCTACTCTATTCCGTCGTAATTTTTACTTCAAATTCTTATTAGAATATATATATATTTCAAAATTGAATGAAAATGACGAGTAAACCTGGGCATTCGTTATTTATGTGGGACCAACATGCTGTTCCTCTTATGTTTGACTACCTTCTTCTTTTGCAAAAGCTCCAATATTATACACGAAGGCACCCGTACTAAATCTTTTTCACAGTTAAATAGACACGTGGCTTCCATTTTCCCCTCCTTTTCCGTGTTTAACGCTGCCCTCTTCACACAATTATTGTTAATAAAATAACATTCCAATCTCTGCTAGCCGTTTGATTTCATGATCAGTAGGTAACATCGGAGCGACCAACGACAATCATGGGGCTTTCACTTTACGTGTGTTAGAATCAATAATCATCGATTGATGGGATCTGATTCGCTGGACTAAGGAATATTGAGCGATGATGTTTATATTAATAGCAAATCTATAATAATATGATAGGTGGCGAAGCATCTTAGTAGAATGTTCCGGATGAATTAAGCTGGGGCCCGTACTGAAACTTCAACGCGGAGAGGTTCAGAATCTTAGCCAAGTTTATACGTTGCAAGCTTGCACGTTATGTCGTTTTGTGTTTCTCATTTTTGTCGCCCTGCCTTTTCATTTTGGGCTAGAGCTGTTTTTTTTTTTATCCCACTCCAATCCTTTCAAAAAGGATTTAGAAATTTATTTAAAATTAATATTAAAAAATGAGTTAATATAATGATCTGTCTGATTAATTCGACTCGATACGTGAAAGCAATAACTCTAAAAGTGATTCAAATTTGAAATGATTCGATCGAAAATCATACAAGTTGATTATCAGAACTATAATTTTTTGAATAACAAATGAATACTTCATTCATAGAGAAACTATCTGCAGCAAGAGTTGCATACAAAAAGGTATAGTAGACACAATCATTCATAGAACAAGAGCCTTTCGGCTATGCGGTGAGCGACTTTATTTGCAGATCGTCTAACACAATAAAATGAAATATTGCATAGTTCTCTATCCAAGACTTTACAATAGAAAATAATCGAGCTCATAGTGGATTCATCTTGAGCAAGAGAATTGAGGGCAGCGACCACTGTTAAGGCATCCAATTCCACTATAATATTATCTCATCATTTGGTAATGGTTCATCTGAGACTCTCTCAAATGCTTAAGGATTCAAAGATGGATGGATCACAACGACCTTCCATTGACACACAACCTCCACCTAGGAAATTTTTAGCATTATTCCTAGTAGCAAATCCCATGCCTACAATATGCATGTCCTCAAATGCAACACCATCCACATTAATTTCAATCTGGTTTAGTGGAGGGGAAAACTAACAACCCATTAAATCTGAGGGACAATGTAAAGACCAAGGGAAAGTAAGTGATTCTTGCGCTATTCTCCAATCATTTAGAAGAAGAGTTGGAGAACATGATGGACACGCTGCTGTTTCCCACCCCAAACTAAATTGTTCCTGGTTTTCCTCAAAGCCCAAGCGATACTGAGTAGTTGCTCACACTGATCCACTTCCAACATTCTAAAGGCTGCAATGACCCAATCTCAAAAATCTTTCCGTATTATTCCTCTAGAAACTAAGAGGGGAATTTAACTACACACTTTGTGCAAAACAAAAGTCCTCCAAGATGTGCGGATGAGTTTCATCTGCTTGATTGCAAACTGGGCAATTAATTTCAATTGGATCTCCTCTATTAGCTAACTTCGATCGAACATGAACAACATCCCTCAGGGCATGCCAAAAAGTTCTTTACCATCAATGAGACGTTGAGTTGCCATAGACATTTATTTCCACACATGAATTTTTGATGATTACTCCCAACACCTAATGAATTGGAAAGCTTATTGTAAGCACTTCTAACAGTGAAACGACCAGATTTATCAAACATCCAGAACTAGTGATCCCTTCTGTCATGCCAACTAATAAGAATTTTGATAAGCAAACTCAAACTTTTGTCACTGAACATGGTAGCCAGGAGATCCAAATTCCATCGTTTTGGGGTTGGCAACATCAAATTAGAAAGTCATTCCTTTTTCTCTATCATACATCATACACTTTTAACGACACAAAAGAGAATTCACCATAGAGAATCCAAAGAGCTTACCAAACTAAAATTGAAGAACCATACCTTACATGCAGGCAACACCATGATTTCACAAAATTCTTTACATCCATATTACTTTTTCGGCATAGCTTTTGTTGTGACATGTAGAAGCATAAAAAAATGGAGCAATTTGGGTGGTACCTTGCCTTGTATATTCGAGCTATCAACGAATCTAGTTGGGTGAGTAATCCCTAACATTGTTTCCCTAGTAAGACTAAATTAAGCTCATGCTTATGCCAAAAACCAATCCACTGGACAATTTAAAACCACAGATTCACTGCCAAGAAAGCCAATTGATGCCCTTAATCACTCCCTTTTTATATCTCCATTTCCTTTTTATACATCGCCATCTTCAATTTCAACTTAGAAATATGTTTCTTGTCCATAAAAAAGTGAAGTCCTATAGTTTTTAAGCAAATAAGATGCTTTTTATTCTTTATTTTTTAAGAAAAAATTAATTAATTTTAGTACAAATGAAAGTAACAACTCATATATGGTATTGTATTAATATTGTATCTAATCTCTGCAAATATAATTATATGTAACACTTATGCATATGATACTTCTTTTCAAATAATAATAATTAATAATATAGAAGAATTGATTTAATAGATATGATCGATTATACATGTGTGTGTATATATACACTGTGCCTACAATATATTTATAAATTTATATATAATCCTTCAGTGGAATTTTTTTGTTGTTGTTGATACTTTAAAATTATTAATATACAGATAGATGAATGCGATGAATTTTTGTAGCTTGGTGCATTATAATATGTTTCCATATTAGTTTAAAAACTATTAAGTATATTGTTGATTATATGTCATTTGCTTATGGATGTGTTTCACCAGGCTTTGACAAGAATATTTCTAATTATAAGCTGATATGAAATAGATTAT
This sequence comes from Triadica sebifera, assembly GCA_023653625.1. Classification (NCBI taxonomy): domain Eukaryota; kingdom Viridiplantae; phylum Streptophyta; class Magnoliopsida; order Malpighiales; family Euphorbiaceae; genus Triadica; species Triadica sebifera. Next base: position 27,283,479 of record CM042897.1, read on the forward strand.
AGAAATAATTTTCAATGGATGAAACATCTCCAAGGAATATGGCATTAATTGGACATATTATAAAATATTAAATATATAACAACACTTGCAGCAGCTAATTCTATTGATTTGGCAGGTAACATGAAACCTTAAAAGTGGTGTGAAATAGACAGAATTAATGTGCTTGCACATCTCAATATTATATATATATATATATATATATGATTAATTAGTACAAAATGAAACTGATACGATTCACTATCATTGTTTTATCAAATCGGAAAATATAGCAAAGCACCACATGGCATGATATTGTCTAAGTAATTATAAAATAAAGGGCTCTATCATCTCAAAAAAAAATCAATATAATTTTTGAGAAGAAAGAAAGTAAAATTTTGAGTTTTGACTCTTGACAAATCAAAATTAGCCTCCGAAGAGCTCTTGACAATTATTTTTATTTTTTGGGTTTATTAAAGTGACTTTGATACCCTTATTATATATTATTAACTTCTAATTATTTATGGTCTTTTTTGAAAAAAAAAATTCATGAAATTAAATGACTTTAATGCATTAATTGATTCTTGATTTCTTACGTTACAAATTCCAAAAAATTTATATCCCTATGACATTTTAAATGGTTATATAGAGTAGTGATAAAATTCACTAATTTTTATTTCAATAACAATGAAAGTGAAAGTATATATACAACTTTTTTCTTACAAGAACTTTTACAAAAATATTGGTGATACAAACATATATACTGTATATTTTTTCTTTTAGTAACTTGAAGCTTTCTTTTTATGTAATTGGTAAAAATTAAATTAATATTACTAGAATAAAATTGTATAATTTGTTATTTTGCGCTTTTGAATAGTTATAATTATCAGATAAATTTATTAGATTCGTAATTTTATATTATGTTAAATGCCAAAAAATTTATTATTTCAAAATTTCGTAATTTATACTATTTAAAGCTCAAAATTCAAATTTAATTAATTTTGCAATTTTACCAAACGACAAATATTACCTAGGAATTGGATAATGTAAAGATACAAGTATAACCATTACACAATCATGGGAAATAGCAAAGGATGCCAGTATTTGGGCGAAACAAAGCATAAAATCCACTCAAGACTTAACAAAAAAGGCCGTGGATTGGAACAAAAGTAACTTCGACTTTGGGGAACCAGTTTTATTATGATTGTTATATCATGGATGTAATCTGGGGCCGAATGGGGAGCCCACTGGCCGACATCCGGAGCATGCAGATACCGAGATGTGCCGTTGCACATTTTTTCTGGAACTGAATTTTGAAAAAATAATGAATATACAATATGTTTATCAGTTATAATTTATAAATTTATTATTTTAAACTTAAATGTTTATCGTTCTGAAATACATATTTGTGATTTATAAGATATATGTTCATTGTTTATAAATTATAATTTCATTGTTTACAATTTGTTCATTCATTATTTTGAATTTGCATATTCATTATTTAAAAACTATAAATTTATCTTTAATATTTACAACTTATTATTTCATTATTTACAAGTTTATTATAATTTGAAAATTCATCGTTTTAAACTTATAGATTTATGTTTAGAATTTACAAATTCATTGTTTAAATTTTGCAGATTCATCATTTATAACTTTATCATTTACAACTTGTAGATTTATCGTTTAAAACTTATAATTTCATCATTTATAGATTTTTCGTTTGTAACTTACAGATTCATTATTTCTATCAAAATACATAAATTTTAATTTCTAGAAATTTAATTTTTCTCTCTATATTATTCATTTTTAGTTCAAATATCTTCATTTTTAACTATTTTATTTCACAAATATATCAAAACTAATATTTTTTTATTACAAACAATAATAACAATAACTAAAATATTAAAAAATATTAAAAATAAAATTAAATATGCAAATTAAAAGTTTCTCCCTCCAAAACAAATCTAAAATAAACAAATAAACTTTAAAAAAATAGACAAAAAGAAGAAAAAAAAGAAAATACAATAAAAAAATATATGTTGGATACTAAAAATACATCTCACTTATGAATTATTAAACAATACACTGTTGTTTTGAATTTAAATTCATAATGTATTATAAATATGTGTACATGATATAATTTGCATTTAAATTACACAACGATACCTTATCATCTATAGACCGATTCTTATATCATTGACTCAAATTCATGTTGTATTATGGACCTAACCTTCTTTACAAGTGCAAGAATTCCTTTATTTTTTTTATATATTTCAAAAAATAAATTTTTTTATTATTTTAATTAATGACACACGATATATTATGAACATTAATCCATAATATAATTTGCGTTACCGACTATGATTTCAATTTTCAACATGCAAGGAAACTTAGGAAAGAGACCCCACGCTGTTCAAAATACAAAATACGATATACCTAGAATCTTGGTCTTCAAAATACAAAATATATAACTAGAATTTGCAATTTTTGATTGATTCAAATTTAGGATTTAAATTTGTTCGAACTTTAACCTAAATTTAAGGAAACTTTGAAATGATTCAAAAAAAAATTCTGAGTCGAATAGGAACCCAATAAGAATTTGTCCATGTAAATTCTCAGTTTCAACCTCAGAGATTTCCTTGTACCTAATTAAGTTAATCATTGAAACAAGGGGCTTCACTCAAAGTGGGAAAGATTATATTTCTTAGAGATTGCATTAGGAACTAATTTATTTGATGTTGAGAAGAACTGATTCCACATCAGTGATCAATCACACACAAATTTTTATACCTAAACAAAGGTGTAATAAAATACTCTTGCTAACAATAAAACATAATCTCATTCGCATGGCATCACTAGCAAGCAATATTTTCATGGATAAAAGGATGCACGCCCTATTATCTTTGTAAACAGCAAAAATATACAAGATATCTTTGAAGATGAGAGAGCCACAACCACTGTCATCAGTATAAGGCAGAGAACTGACAAAAGAAGCAACATTCAACTGCATACACCCCCTGTTTATTTATTCTGCTTCCGCTGAAACAACAAGATAACAATCACAGAGTTCCGAATTTCTACAGGACCAATACATGCCTCGTTATAACTTCAACCATTCCAAGCAAGGGCATAATCCCCAGCAAAACCTAGCCGGATAATAGTCTTTTAAGTAGACCTCCCTGCTATAACCGATTATATAGAAACTAAAGGAACAGCCTCGATGAGCCATGGTGACACGTGTCACTGGCACCACGGAGATGGTATGCCTCTCACATATTACCCTGGCAGTTGGAGGTATAGAAGGCCTCTCTGCAATTACTTCAGAAGAAAACTTGTTAAGGAAGAATGAGTCCGCAAAAAATGCTGGAGTACACTGATGCGCTTGAGTGTTGCACAACTGAACCCCTTTGGCTCTATGAAAAACCTCATCTGGCACTGATGCAGCTCCGCTTGTTGCACTAACTTTTCGAGCTGATACGGTCTTCCTATTACCAGTAAAATTTACAACCATAATGATTTCAATAACTTAACCAGTAGGAGCAAACATAAGGCTGCTGTACTTGTAAGCTAGTTGTAGACTTTCTACAGCAACCAAAAAAATGTATCCTATAATGGTGAATTCTAAAGGGAAATACCATTCCAAAATCTCAAAGATAGAGTGCAATCAAATTAGCGGCTGAGTCAAAATTTATATTTCTAGGAACTTTGTCATTTGAGATGATTCTAAGGAAGGATATCTGATGAAAATGCCATTCACTAAGAAAGTACAGGATAAACACAATCAAGGAGTAGAGCAGACCTTTTTTCAAGGACTGAGGAACTTGAACCTTCATGAATTTACTTGATTCATAGGAGGAAATTAAATTCTCAGTGAGATAAGAACAGTAGTGTTATCGTAATGTACTATGCTGTTACTTCCTAGCCCTTAATAGCCACCAATAGCAAACTAATAAGCATGACAGACAAATAATGATTGGAAGCAAGCAATAACCTTCATGAAAGGGACATGGCAACAGATATGTGGCTTGAAATTTAATAAAGAACAGTTCACATACCATCTAACAATAGCAATACTGCGTGTCAAAAGAGAGCCACTTCCTTGACATTTCTTGCATTTTATTAGTCCACGAGATCCACAAGTTGCACAAGTAATCTTCCCCTTGCCAGAACAATTTGTGCATCTGTGAAGGGACCAATATTACAAAGATTAAAACCATAAACAAGAGATGCCATCAGCAAATACAAAATTAATGATAATTAACTAGGTCCAAAACCCACAATGAAGGTGCTATACTGCTATATGATCCAATATTGGACTCAACAGCAGTTAGAGCTGTCAGGGCCAAACCTCAATTAGCAATGTTTTAGTTCTAGTTATATTACCATCTATCAATAGTCAGATTGTGTGAAAAAAATATGAGAAAGTTTAAATAAAATTGAAACAGTTTGGTACTCCAGATAAAGTCCAGTATGAGTTCATTGAAAGCAAGGTCAATATGAATACAACATACATTGTGTCAGATCCATCTCTATGAGCAATCAAACCCCTTCCATAGCAGGCAGGGCACTGAGACATTTGATTCTCCTTATAATACCCAGGTTCTTGGTTGGCATTACATGTAGGACAGACAATATCTCTCCTTCCATCGCAAGCTGCAGAAGATTTACAAATCATTGAAATATATAAAATGGATTGAAGATTATTTCAAATGTTCTTCGGAAAATAGCTATGAAGACAATAAAAAGGATGTTAGACTGAACAACTTCTGCATAATATATCATAAACACTAGATAGTCATGCTAACATTATTCCACTTATGTTACCTGTGCATTTCTCAATAATTTGAGAATGAGGAATCTGCGCCCTTGTTTCTTTATGAGTTATAAAGAGAACAGGGAACTGAGATCTTAGATCAAGTTCCCAAATACCGAGCTCAGGCCCTTTATCCTTGCCATCAATATTGCCACCACAATAGGGTTCTGTTTCTCGTATAGTTTCTCTCTCCTCTATGAAAGTATCTAGGGTCCCCACATATACATTGCAGTCTTCCACTGCGTGAATCTTCCAAGCCCGAGCTGGACGGCTTCCCCAACAGCAACGATGACCAACATGATCAATCAGCAATTCCCTTATTTCAACCTCGTCCAATATTTGTCTGAAATTAGATCATTTATTTGGTAAAACTGAGAATCAACTGATTTCATTATTTGGACATTACATGAATACCACAAAAATCACTGCCAGAAAAAGCTATACACATAAGAATCTGAGATACAAATGCCTTCACTTAGAAAAGACATTGTATGCAGGGAAAGATGAAAAGTTTGCTGCATGAACAATACATCTAAAAAATCCACATAATAAATGATGGTCGGAAGTAAAATTTTGATTGGCTAATTATGGATTCATCATAAACACAATATATTTGTTTTAGTACGCATTCAGATTCACTTAAACCTATCAACAGATACATGCAAAACTAAATTCTCTGCACTAATTTTATTGCCCCCGTTTTCATACTGTAACAATAACTCTCACATAATAACATGCTGATATAGCAAGAATATTATGGCAAAAAATTAGACACGAAGAAAGGAAAAAAGAAAAAAAAAAAGACAAAGCTCTTCAGGAAGAACCAATTCCACTTAATCAAGCAACTGACTAGGCCAAAATGGTATCCATACTTGACATCAACTGAGGTGAGTATTATCGCCCTTACCCTCGAAAGTCAGACACTGTTGCACCATAGTCCCCTCCATATCCACCTTGATAAACAAGAGCTTGCTCTGGAGCATTTGGAGGAAAAAAAATGATTTGCAATAAATTTAGGACACGACCATATTTGCCTAATCAAAGCACTGATAACAACATTGAAATTGAGAAATACTGATGTATGCAATGAATCAAAATAAATCTAACAAGTATAGAAAATTATACCATTAGGATCGGGCTCGGGCGAACTGACCAATGCAGCATGAAGAGAAGGCGGATAATGATCAGAAGCCGCTGCAGACCGAATTTCTTCGACACTAACTTCTGTTCCTGCCAAAGAAGCGGTGGGAATTACGGACCCAGCTCGGCCCAGATACTGGTAGGAGCTCCATCTCTCGCTTTCCTTCTCGCCTAGTTCACTTGTTTTCTCTACACAAATGCGATCAAAGACATCAAAATTATCAGAATAAAATACAAGAGAAAATTAGAATCAGAATTGGCAGTGAGTGTACCTGAAAGCAGAGGCTCTTCCATGCTTAATATGGAAGATTAAAATTCGAAAATGAAGTATTTATAGAATAGAAAGCTTAACTTCAATTTCCTTCGCAGGTAAGGAAGCAAATCAAAATCCAGAGTCAATACACATCATAGACAAGCTCTAATCTGACGGGTCGGGCCCACGAGTTTAAACCGGTTTTATTATAATCGTACAGTGCTTCTTCCTTCGGACTCAGACAAAGCACGCTGAGGCGGTCGAGAACTCGAAGAGGCTACACCGGAAAACGCTGGTTTACCCATTGGGTAGAAGACCCAGCAGGCCAAAATCATAATATGGGCCTATTATTTAGGCCCATCTTTATTTCCTCAATCTTGCACAGCAGTGCCTGTGCACGTGTGTTAAACAGATGGTGTCCAAAACTCTGATAGTCAACGCTCAGTAGCTGGAGAATATTTGAATACTCATGAGCACGTCCACACAGTATTTTTATTTCTACCTATATATGAATACCTATTATTCGATAAATCAAGTAGCTAGGGTTCCCGTCCACCAGAGAAGCAGAGCTTCAAAAAGGGTCGAAAATGGTGAAGAGCCGCCAAGGAGAGAACGTCAGGCTCTATGTTCGAGGAACTATTCTCGGATACAAAAGGTAAAAAAGAATACTTTTAACTTGATTAGCTAAGTGATTATTAATTGGAGTTTGATTATGTTTGGATTTTAGGTCAAAATCGAACCAGTACCCAAACACGTCGCTCATACAGATCGAGGGAGTGAACACAAAGGAGGAGGTTGCATGGTACTGTGGTAAGCGAATGGCCTATATCTACAAGGCCAAGGTGAAGAAGAATGTTTCTCACTATCGTTGCATTTGGGGAAAAGTTACAAGGCCTCATGGTAACAGTGGTGTTGTTCGTTCCAAGTTCAAGTCTAACCTTCCTCCCAGATCTATGGTAGTGGAATTTCTTCTTTTTGTTCTGCCAAAATGATTGTTAAAATTTGATTCATCTTTGTTGTTTCTTTTCTGTTTGACAGGGTGACAGAGTTAGAGTCTTCATGTATCCCAGCAACATTTAAGGTACTATTTTCTAATTTTGTTTAAATAATTATACTCTTATCTTTGACTTTGTTGCTATTCTGATACATGGGGTTCGTACCGAGAATAAATTGGTTCACTTTGGCAGCATAAGTAGAGGCTATGTAGAACCTTTTTCAGTTGATTTTATGATTGTAAAGCTCCTTTCGCTATATCATTTGTAATTATTAGTTTAAATATGAAGTTCTTGTATTGGTGCAAAACCTTAAATATGAAGTTCTTGTATTGGTGCAAAACCTATCTTCTTTGTTAATTATACTGTTGGTTTTGTTGTACATCTTAATCTTGAAATTGATATTAGTTTTTGTTATCTTATTTTACTTGGTATCATCTCCTAAATTTGTGTTAATTACTGAGTCCCTCAATTTGAAAGGCAAGGTTTTCAAAATAAACATCAGAAATATTGCTTTTCATTCTGATTGGACTCTGCAATGCTTCTTAAAAGCTTAATTAAGCCTTGCTGATGAATATTTAATATAATATTGCTATACCTATTATTTTTCCAGATTAAATTTTTCCTTGCTATGAACCTGGGTTAATTTTTGCAGGCCATCATATGTTTGTAACTATGCTTATTTAAACTTTTCATATTTTTTCTGCTGCAGTGAAATGATTCTTGGTTCATGTTATGGTAGAGGCAAGGTGAAACAGTCAGAATATGGATCTGACCCTCTTGTTAGAGTGAGTTCAAAGGTTCTATATTCGGGGGTAATACTAGCTAGTTGTTTTGATTATTTTTACGATTTAATTTGTTTTGATTTTGGAGCATCTTTGACAATGTTCATGTTTTATATCCAAATTGAGATCCAGTCTTTTTGGCATCCAATCCAAATCTTTTGATATGTTTCTTAGCAATCAAATTGAAAACCATAGTTGTCAGTTATATTATCTTTTTCAAAGAGCATACATTAGTTAAGAATTAAGGGAGTTAATGGCCTCCCATGTCAAGTGAATGATCAATAGATACACCTTAGATTCTATTATCTTGAACACTGAATGTTGACCTCAGAATTATTATTGATGCATGTTTTGTTTCAGTGGAATATGTGATTTTCCGCCTATTCTGTAATGGTCCTAGTAAACGTCAATGCTTATTTCCTAGCATGCAATTTCTATGTTTGCCATGGCGAGTCTACTGAAACTCACAGAATATCAAGTTAATATGTGGAGCGAAAATCATGAAGTAGAATTCAAATAAGGTTCTTGTCGATCTTGGACTATGTTAACCACCTTGTTAGCATGATCTCGGACTATGTTAACCACCTTGTTAGCATGATGTCTTTCATTTTTTTTCCTTTTTTAGCGAAGGAGTTTCGAACTGGCAAGTTACAATTTTTTAAACAAGATGGACGTCCTTGAAGCTAAGGCAAGTATTATTAGTAGTTATTTTCGGGAGCAAAGGGAAGAAAGCATATATATGATGGTGGTTTATAATAAAACATACAAAAAAATGAAAGTAATTCATTTTTCCTTATCGGTTTACCAATTAAGAATGAAGGGTAAAATTTTAAAAAAATGATGGAATTAAATTCTCCCCTAATATTCTGCTTTTATTTTTCCTACTAAAAATCCAGAAGTGAGACTTTGGATTCGTTTGGTATTGTCTGGAAAAAATATTTTTTTAAAAAAAAATTATTTTAAATTTTTTTGAATTTTGAAAACTGTTTAAAAAAAAACAGTAAATATAAAACAGTTTATAAAAAGTTAAAAAAATTAATTAATTAAATTAAAAAAATTCTAAATCAATATACTCAGCAATTTCAAACAATCCATTTCTAATATTGGTTACACATGAAATTCAATAGCTATGTGGCCTCACTTTTGCCTCAACAGTAAGGCACTCACTAATAGGAGGTGTTCATTCTGCGTCTAGAACTGAATACATTGATTGTATAAATTAATTAATTAATTATTATTATAATTTTATCCATTATATTATTTTAAAATCAATATTCATAATTTTATTAATTTTATGAATTATTATTATATATAAATTTTAATTGATTAACATAATTTTATTAATTACCATTAACTAAAATCAATTGTCCATAACTTTAAAAATTACCATATACTAAAATTAATTATCACAATTTTATAAATTAATATATATTAAAATCAATTATCATAGTTTTATTAATTACCATTAATTTAAATTAGTTAATATAAATTAAAGTAAATTGTCATAGTTAATAATTTTATCAACTAACATAAATAAAAAATAATTATTATACACTAGAATTTTTTTTCTTTTATCTAAAAATTAAAATAAATCATTGTAAAATATAAAAAAAATATATGCATACAAAAACTTTGGTCGGTTTGTTTAATAAATTTTCCAACATTATCAATCAAACCAAATAAATTAAAATTTTCATATACAATTAAACAAATTGAACAGATAACTAAATCAAATAAATTGAATTGAATTCAGTTTAGTTTTGCTCACCCTACTCGTGAACTCAAAGAGTTGAACTTTTTTACGTTTGCCTATCAAGAGTAAAATGCTTTCTAGTATGCGTTCATATGCAAGGGACATTTCAATTTTTCAAGGAAATTACACAGTTTACCGATTTTTAATATTTTATTTAAAAAATATAGACAAATATTTTTGTTTTCATATTTTTACCGAAATTGAATTTCATTTTTACTTTTTTCTTTTTTTATGATATTTGTATTTCAGTAATGTCATTTATCTCCTTTATTAATATTGTAGCATACTATTTACGGATATAACTTTCCATTTATTTTTTTTGCTTTTTAATTTTTTATTTCTTTTGATTTTCTTTCTATTTTCCATTCTTCTATGATATTTTGTATATTTTTCATTGCTGAAACTACTTTTTAATATATAATAAAGTTTTCTAGTGAAATTATTGAGAAAAATGAGAAATTCAAATACTAAATATTTACCTCAATTTTACATGATGTTTATTACTTTTTGTCATTTAATATTGGATAAGTGTTGTATAAATATATTATTTATTAAAAAAAGTATATCATATAAAAAAAATAACAGGTAAATATTGGGTAGATGTTGGGTAATATTTAGTATTTGCCAGTGTAACTCAATATTAGTAAGCATTAGGTAAATTTTAGGTAAACATTTGATAAATATTGGATAATCTTTTTAATTATCATTTACTCAATTTTTAGTAAAAAAATTATTCATTAGTTATATTCAATTTATCAAATGATTTTTAAAAAAATATATAAACATCACTATATTTATGATTTTAGTGTTGATGTTGTTGTAGAAAAATGAATATAAATGCGTAAATTGATTTTGAGAGATTAAAAAATGATTTTCTAAAGAATATTGTGAATAATTTGAGAATAATGATGAAAAAATACTATATTTTTTTGATATATATGGAAGAGATTATTAAGCGAAATTTTCAGCTTTTGGTAGATTTGAAAGTTTAAAAGTTGATTTTTGTATTTTTAAAAGAAATTTTAAATGTAAATAAATCTGAAAATCTTTTAGCTTTTTTTTTTCCATTTATGAAAATTTCCTCTTTTTTTTTACCAATGAATTTTTTTTATTACCCTGTTTCTTATATAAAAAGGCTTAATAATTTTTTCAAAGAAAAAAAAAACCTACACTTACTATTCAAATTTAGCTTTTTGCAGTTTCTTCACATATTTTATATGTGACAAACCAACAAGTAATGCAAAATGTTCATAATCCTTTTTTGCATCGCTATTGATTGCTTTAGAAATGATTAGACGAGAAAACATGATGCCTACTCTTTCTATTTATTTCTTTTTTCCTAACATGAAGGCTACTCCATTCGCTATGTACAACTATTTCCTTATAATTTTTTAAAATTATTGAAAATCTATACTTTTATGTGCCAAGTGATGCATATATGTCACATTTAAACATGAGTACTTCATATATGTTATTTTTCAGATTAGAAATTATTATTATTATTTCGATCCTTATTGGTATGTTTTGAGAAATAAATGGATTTTCAACATATTTACATATAATCTGATTACAATATACAATATTTTTGAAGTAATATATCATCGGAAGTAATATTTCATCAAATTTGACTGAAAATTTTTATATAGACTTATCTACCAATTTAGCTGTCAAAAAACTTGTGATATTTCTTCTTAATAATAATAATAATAATAATAAATTAATTTGTGATTTAATTAATAATTATCCTTCAAAATTTGAATGAATGAACATGATTATATTGAATTAGTATACATGTACCTGGTAGGCTAAGCCTACTTAAAAACTTCTATTGATACACAAGATTTCAGGAGGGTGAGATGAACAGGGTTACTTAAAAACTTAGGAAAATGAGATGAAGGGGATATTCGGAATTATTGTTGGATGTAAAAAAAAGTATGCTTAGAATTCTTTTTTATTTATTTAATTAACTGATTTTTTTAAAATTTTTTATAAAATTATTTTTTCAAAAACATTTATTATCTGTTTTTTTTCCAAAATCAATTTTTAAAACTCAAAAAACTTAAAAATAATATTTTTTTCCAAAAATCATTTTTTCCAATGCGAAACACAGCCAAAGTTACAATCTGGTCCGTTCCAAATACCGTTAAGAGTTATTTAAACAATTATTCTAGAGTATTTAAATTGAATATTCAATTCCCCAAATTTGACAAAGGATCTTTTCAATCTGGGCCTGCAAAATCTACAATTGTGCAATTATAATCTAGTGGAAGAGCATATATATTGGCACCTGAATTATGCATGTTTTGTCTATTGAGCACCTGAACTTTTATTTGTCCAGAATAAACCCTCCAACTTCGATCTCATCAAAATTAAAACCTTGAGTGAAAGTAAACAGGGAAAAAATTTAATTTGGAGAACTTTTTTTAGATAAAATAAAAAATGGAGGGTTTAAATAGAAAAAATAAAACTTCAAGGATACAATAGACAGAACATGTGTAATTTAAGGATTTCTCCTAATTTATTCAACTAACACAAGTACACATCGTTAAAATGTACATGAGGAGAGTTCTTAGGAATATTTGTCTGTGGCTGTGAAGTTTCTACCTTCTAGGTTCATGCACGTTCCCTCACTCCTGACATTCACATCATGTTAAACTAAACGCTCCAGATCTCACTTACGATAACAGTTTCAATTTCTATACTTCTATTAGGTAAAAAGGCAAACTTTGTCCGATTAAAAGTTGAGATACAATTGTCCTCTATGCCCTAGCCCACTACCCATGGTGCATTTAAACAATTTAAATTTAGATACAAAAAATATACTTTTAAACATCATTTTAAAAATATAATTACTTATATTTAATTATAACAGAATTTTGATTTTCAGAAGAATTTATATGTAAAGAAAAAAAAAATAATAAAAAGGATGAGCACATAACATCCATATCTACTGATCACCAAAACCCACCGCTGTAATAATGGAAGCAAGTAAAAATTACAGCAAAACAAATTTACAAAATTCACCGACTCTCTACTCTTTAGGGCTACATCAATGAGGGAGACACTAGTCCATCCATGACAACGTCCAAGGTCCTAGTGATATTAACAGCAAAAATACTGGGAGCATAGTGGATTAAGAAATTGACTTTGTGAAGCTAATAGACATCATTTGAGTGGCGCTACTTTAAGAGTTAATTGTTTCTTAATGAGCCAAGTTTTAGTTCACAGTCGTGATAATCTTTAACTGATGAAGAGAATTATCCCTCTAAATGAACACATCTAGAATCTACAAAAGAACTCCACTTAATCCAATCCAGTACTGAACTAAGGAGTAATTTTTCAGGATATGACAAATTTCAAATAAAGATTGTACCAGAAATGAAATATCCTCTTATCAAACGCCCAATTTTAAATTTACAACTATAAATTCCTAGCACCTTCCACAACTTCCCTAGATATCAAAAGAAATACATGCCTGTCTTAACTTTGATTTAGGGACAAGGAATAAAAACCTTAAAGAATCAAAACACGATATATGACAACATTACAACTTTTAAATTCAGAGTAGACATAATCACATTGCGAAGTGAATATAATCTATAATTAATAAAAATGTTGTCACTCTCATTTTTAAGAAAGAATGTTGCTACATCAGATAAGTATACCATACACTCCCATCTGTATCAGTCTTAATGTTACAAAGTAAGAGATAAAGGGAATGAGAGAGAGAGAGAACCTTTTCAGATCTCCTTTGGGTACAATGATGTGTCCCTTAAAGTTCATTCTTAACCTTCACATCTCCATTAGGCAATGAACTCTGTGCTTGAGCAAGACGTTTAGATTCCTGGGGGAAGGACTTTTAAGCTTATTCCCAATTCAATGCAAAGCTAACAAAATTTGAGACTAAGAAATTTAAATATTTCTTACTAGCATATCAGAAACTAGTATATATGAGAGTTGATTCTGCTTCTCATTCAAGAACTAAAATATCGCTAATTTTCTTTGGCAATCAAAGATGGCATGAGCATGGATTTGTATTATCAAGTGTCATTCCCTCTACAAGGATATTTGTATCATCAACAGACAGCTGAGGGAGGGGGGAAGTAGAGTATATATTAATATTTAAATATTCTTTTATTGGCTCCCTCAAATGTTAAAATTATACCCTTATTTTGCTTGAAAAACTCAAAATACAGACTTGTCATTAACAAAAATAAAAGTCCAATAAATAATTAAATAATTAAAATTTTATTTGTATAAGATAAAATTTAATGGGTCGTTAAGATCTAAAAGACAAATACATTAATAAATTAGTAAATTCAAAATTCCCGATCTCACTTCTTTCCTAATTTATAGGAGTAAATGTGAAAGAGAAAAAAATAAATAAATTGTCTTTGTCTTCCATTCTTCTTTCTCACATGTTCTTTTCTCTCTCTCATGGCTTTCTTTTTATTAATCCACAAAGTAAAACCCCAAAATTCATCTTTTATCTTATCTCATCTCTTTACAAGTTTATCCCAAATAAAAAATCCAAGTAAATATCTCAAGCCTCATAAAGTGTTGAAAGAAAAAGTGATCTGAATTCTCAAAATTTTTGCGGACAAGATCATCAATAATTTCTATTCAACGAAGTAGGAGTGGATATAACTTAAATAATGAAATAGGAAGATTTATTTTTATATATATGTCATCCGGTCTCTTACACAGTTTAGGAACTTCAATACCATATGATTTTTAGAGTTTATATCATAAAATAAGGTTTCATGAATGTATTATTTTTGGGCCCCCAAAAAAAAATTTCTGGCTCTGTTCCTGATTATCAATTGTTATTCTTCATCAGAAATCTAACTCTGCGAGGATACACTGTACAATGGCAATCTTTACTTCTACACAATCTTTTGACTCACAGATTATCCACACTAAAGTAAGCCAAAACAAGAAACAGTGAATGAAATAAAATAAAATGAACAGGAACAAATAAGTAAGTTCAGGTACAACAAGATAAATAATAGTAAACTTTTGATTTAACAAAAGGATGAATGAGCAAATTTGACACCCAGAAATATTTGAAGTCAGAAGATAATAACTTACAGCAGCGGATATTGCACGTATCTCCCTATATGATGCAACCTCATCTGGAAAAGTCTGCTCAAGTTCCTCCAAAAGATGTTTACGTAAACTCTGTAGCATCAAAAGGATATATGATGAATCACAAATGTAGCTAAAGCAATCCAAAACAGCTACAGATTTACCAGTATATGGTAGAGCGAGAAAACTAACAACTCATATTGGAAACCAAGGATTACCTTGAAGGCATCAGTTTTGCCCTTGGTGACCTGATTTTTGGCAATGCAGCTGTTTATAATATCCCGAGTGAACTCATCTGGATTCTTCCCATTGTCAATCAAACTAAGCATGAAGTAATAAACTGACTATCAGATGGCAAGGGAGAGAAGCTCAATCTGCATGATTTGCAAGAACAGAACAGACAGATAGACTTACTTTAAGACTTCCATAGGAACCTGAATATTGCATTTCTCCGACAATTTAGCCATGTTATCTAGCTCCAAAACGAGACTATTGCTGCAAAAATCACACCCTGATGTCAAAAAATACTTCTCCCGCCAAAATAAATTCCTAGTTTCCTATCTAACAAATGCATATCAAGAAAAAGTAAATTATTAAAATAGGAAAATGATAGGTTTAAAAGAAACGTACAGGCGTTGAAGTAGAGGGAGCTGGGAGGCAACATTGAAGGAAGAAACAGTCAGGTATAGCTGGTGGAGGAGGCCAAGAGTCTTCTGGATGGAGTTAATAACCTGGTTCAGATTCTGTTTTGGATCATCAGCTGCCGTTGCTCCTGTATCATTCACTGGAGTAGGCAACATGCCATTGCCACCACTTCCAACTGCTGCATTCTGTGATGAATCCATCTTTGAAAGAGAATCTGACAACAGAAAGGACCATAAAACTACAGTAAAAAGAAATAATTTAATTTGGCAGATAAAGATGGGATGAACTTTTCATAAGAGAAGAAACTTTTATTTGGACATGGAAGTTTATAACTTGCAGAATAATATATCCTCCAATCTTACTCAGCACAAAGCAATAAGCAACATAAAAAGCAAGACTAAAAAAGCACTGCCCTCTAATCTTCCAATTAGGGATAGCAAATGCGTAAGTTTCAGAGGGCGTGGTTGGTAGGGATGGAAACTGAGAAGAATGCCTGCCAAAACTGCCCTACTTGTTCATTAACCCATTTATAATTATTACTCTATTAAACATACTAATCCCAAATCAAATTAACAGTACCTGTCCACTATCCATGCCTGTTTAGCACCCTTTTTTTTCCCCTAAAAACTTGTAGAAAAACATGAATTGAAGATGAATAGGATACTAATTTAGAACCCCATAAATAATACAAATTCAATCTAAATCCACTAAAAGATATAAGAAAAAAGCTAAATATACCAAGCCACTACGTAAGGGGGGAAATTCAATACGACGAAAACCAAGCCATACTACAATGCTTTGTATTCAGTTTCATTGATTTGTATAAGGTTGATTTCCAATAAGAAGCAATAGCATTTTCCGTGATAAACAAACACAAAAAGGTATCAATGAACAAGGGAAGAAGTGATAAACAAACACACATACTAACTTTCAGCAATCAATTCAAGAAACAATCAACAAACAAACACAGACAATTTACACATATACAATCTCAGAAAGAGAGAGAAATCATGAAAACAAGGTCTCAACTAGAGCGAAGAGATCACCGGAAGAGAAAACCCAAGAATTTAATTACTTGCGTGAACAGCTGTGGCGTGAACAGCCGAACGGAGTCGGAGTCGGAGTCGGAGTCGGCGTCGGCGTCCGCTGGTGATACTGGAGGCTCTCGCTTGGCGTCAGCTAGGCAGCAAAGGGAAGAACGGTGATGGGCTTGGGCATCGGTTGACGAGAAACCAGATTGTAAAGGATCGGGGAGGACTAAGAAGAGGAGGGGATGGTTTGGGGCCGGTGAAATATAAAATTAAGGCTTCTTTTAGTTTTGTGTTGAATACTGTAACCGAACTAAATATATTTGATTTAGTGTATTCCATTTTGGTTTATTAAGTTATTTATAAAAATTTTAGTTTGTTCGGTTGAAAATATTAAAAAATTGATTAGACTGAATCAACTAAATTTTTTATTATATATGTATTATCAATTTTATAGTAATTAATTATAATTTTTAGATAAAAATTTATAGTTTATGATTATTAATTTTGATATATGATAGTTGATAAAATCATAAATTATAATAATTTATTTTAATTTTTATTAATTTAATTTAATTTATAGTAATTAATAAATTTATGATAATTTTGTACTAATTTACAAATTTTTGATTTTAGTTACGATAATTTATAAGATTATGATAATTGATTTTAATTTATATTAATTGATTAAATTATTATAATTGATTTTAATTTTTATAATTGTTAAATATGATAATAATTATAGTTTCCAAAACTGATTAAATCCAACCGAATAGAAATATTTTGGTTCAATTAGATTTGATTCTAAATATATTTCGGTTTTGTTTGGCTTTACTATAAATAAATTGATTCAGTTCGATTTATTTAAATTCAGTTCGATTTTAAATAAAACAGAACCGATGCACACCCCTACTTGTAGATACTTGATAGTATTGAATATAAATAATTTATTTTTAAAATATATTTTTTTGATATATAAATAAATAAGTAACTATTTCATATAATGATGTATTTTAATAATTAAAATAACAACAACAATATAATATAATCAATTTTAAATAAAAATTTCAATAAATGTATATCTATAATTTATAAATATAATAAATTAGTTTAATATATTTTTAGCATAATATATTTTTATTTGGAAGATACTAATTTTGAATATATATATTTTATTTTTAATAATTTTATTTTGAAAAAGTTAATTTTATCATTTTGTTAGAAAAGATTTCCGTCATTTAAAAAAAGTTATAAAATTAAAATTTTTAAATTAGCAGTTGTTTTGACTTTTTATCAGTTATTGTTACTAAATACTTTTATTCGGCTATTGAGAATAAAAAAACTATCATTAATAAAATTATAGTTGATAAAATTAAAGTTAGAGGTCTTAAATTGAAATAATAAATTTTAAGAGTTTAATAAATAAAACATATGTAGTTCATAGACTGAAATATACAATTTCTTTTATAATTCCAATAATCATCTTTACATTTGTTCAAAATTTGATGTACTTTTGAATAAAAATATAATAGGAATATATTGCTAAAATTCATATTTCATAATTCTTCTCTAATTTTAATTTTATGCTTAATCTAACATTTACATAATATATTGTAAGTGGCAAAGAAGAAAAAAAGAAAATAAAATTAACAATTAAAAAACAACAATGATACAATCCAACAGTAACAATGATAAAAAAAAATTAACTTTTCCAGCTCATTTTTTCTAATCCAATCTTTAATACATAGCCTTGAATTTAAGTTTTTTTTTTAACCCTAATTAAATTTCTTCTTATGGACTATACAAAAAAAAAAAAAAAGTTTTCCAAAATTAAAATAAAACTAAATTGACTGTTGTGAATAAATTCAACCTTGATTTCGAAATCATTTCTAACAACTAGAGAATTTGTTTAGTCACTAGGCCTCCATTAATTTGTTGTTGAGCCCTTACACGTAATTGTAATAAACATAAACAAATATACCAATACAAAATCACCAAAAAATTAATAGAAAAATTAACTAATTTGCTTATTCTTCTTCTATAGCCAATATAAGTATTTAGAGCACTCATGGGTCATGCCTCCCATGACCTTTCTTTTTCGCAAAATCAACTTTTTTCCTCTTTACATTACCCTATATTGAGATTGCGAGTCTACTAGAGTATCTAGATTTTGATTGTTTATGCTTCATGTCATGGTTATGGTTATGAGTAAAAAGGTAAAGATTGAGCAAACTCTTATGACCATTTGCTATACTAATAGATAGTATTAAGTTGATTAAATTGGATGGGAAGAACACTAAAGACTTGATGAACAATGAATTCATCAGGTATGATAGATAATATTATCCTAAAAATAAAAAAAGAAATATCACTGTATCTTATTAAGACGATGAATTAGAAAGTGGGTGGGTGAACACCACTCCAGCAAAAGGCAAATCCGTAAGCTCACCAACACCATAAATAAGTGAGGCGTCCACATTCACATATTGTCACGTAATAACTGATCACTGAACCAAAATTAATGGCGCACTGTCCTACTGTAATTATGAGCATCACACCCAGGTGGTGATGCGGCCAAAGAAGAAGGATTGGAGACCCGTCGTGTGAGGGTAACCAGCCCATAATTATGTCTAAATTTATTAACACACGTGATATCATCAAATCGAAGTTAATAAAATAAAATAAAAAAAGCTAGATATTTAACCATGAGTGAACTTACAGCTTTTAGGTTTTAATGGGGTTACTGCTCATCATTAGCAACCAAATCCACTTTCCCACTCTCTGTTTGGATATATAGATGATGTTTCTTTTCTCCCTCTTTCCCACTAAACTCAACTCATCTTCTCCTGCTTAATTACTGGTAATTCTTACTTCCTCTCATTTTCATTTTCTCTCTTCTCTGCTTCACTGATTCTTTCTACTTCTTTTCTTTGTAAAATTTTGTCAATTTTTCATTTGATTTTCTTTTTGTTATCCTTTCTGCATTGCAGAAATTGGTTTCACTTTGACATTCAGTTTTTACGATCATGCTCATATTTTGTTATTTTCTTCTTTGCAAATTAAGGATGCTCCCTTATTGGATTATACCCATATTTTTTCTTCCACAAGGTCATGGATCTCTATTCTTCGTGTTATACTTGGTTCTTGCCTTTGCTTTTAATCTTACTACATGGTGGAAGAGCAACTTTTGCAGCTTCCAATTACTTGATTGGCCTTGGAAGCTATGACATCACTGGGCCTGCTGCGGATGTCAATATGATGGGATATGCAAATATTCAACAAGTTACATCTGGAGTTCATTTCAGGTTGCGAGCTCGAGCTTTTATTGTGGCTGAACCTCGAGGCAACCGCCTTGTATTTGTAAATCTAGATGCTTGCATGGCCTCACAAATTGTCACAATTAAACTTCTTGAGAGATTGAAGGCTAGGTACACTCCTGCTTTTATCCTATACTGAACCCCCAACTTTTCCTATTTGAATTGCTTGTCAATACATCAATGTAGCACTAAGGTTCAATTTTATACGTTTATTTTTTTTTTCACCATAAAAAAATATATGCTTTATGAATTCTTTTGTATATGGTGTTTTTATGGGTTATCTATTAGTTTATAATCCAAATATTATGAAACCCATAATTATTCTTAGAATCTAGGTCTTCCTAGGGAAGCAACGTGGGATTGATGATAAATCCCACTTCCACATCAGTCTACAAGAAACAAAGAGGGAATAGGCTCGGATATCATATCAGATGAGAAAATTAAAACTAGTCTCAGAACTCTCGACCTCGTAAACAGGTGATGTGGGATTAAGGGAAAAAACGAAGAAGCCATATATTTAAACATCAAAGAATTTCAAACAACGGATATTGGGAGAATAGAATTTTATCTGGCAAATTATGTTGATTTACATTTCTTTACACTTCCTCTGTCTTGAAGTTAGTTCTGGTATTTGGATCAGGCACTAGATTGTTCCTGGCGACTGATGTTATGTCTGTGTGAAAAATTTCATGCCATATCTTCTCATTTGCAGATATGGGGAGCTTTACACAGAGCAGAATGTTGCAATTAGTGGTATTCACACTCATGCTGGGCCTGGAGGCTATCTTCAGTATGTTGTATATATTGTAACATCACTTGGATTCGTTCGTCAATCATTTGATGTCATTGTTGATGGTATTGAGAAAAGCATTATTCAAGCTCATGAAAATCTTCGGCCAGGATCAATTTTTGTGAATAAAGGTTGGCAAGAGGCAAATTTCATTTATTCTTTTTTTTTTTTGCTGCATTATTGCTGTTCAGATGCCGATGTTTTTTTCTCCCATCAATGTATTCATTTCATTAAGTTGCATATCATATGTTAAGATAGAAGAGATAAAGATAGGCATAAGAAATATGCTTGAAATGTCATTTCAAGTATATTTACCTCAAAAATGTGTGTGTGTGTGTATCGTGTTTGATTTTAGGAAAATATTGCATTGACCAGTAAATAGTTCTTTAAGAAAATATTTCGATAAATGAGATAATTATTTTGCATTTGGAAAGTTTAGTGTTCAAATGTTGAAATAATGAAAATTTTCAAGCAACACAAAGAGGTATTTTTTATTGTGATTAAGCCATCACTAGTACCTTTGTTGCAACTGCATGCCTATGTGTACCAATTGTGTATTTCATTCATGCATTGCAGCCTTCTCATCCTGATATATTCCACTCCATCTCAATTTTTTTTTTGTTGTGTAATATTTGTTATGTCCCAAAGAGCGTCTTCCTTTATGTAAACTACGGAGCTCAGAAAGTTGTCCATAAATAGAACAGTTAGAAAAGGCAAACAAGTAAGATGCCAAAGATGTGGAGCCTAACCCGGAAAAAAATGTATTGATTGAGAAGTTCTGAAACAGATATTTCTGGTTAGAATGATGGAGAAAGAATTAGCATAGCGAACTCCAGCTAGTTTCGATTGCAACTTAAGCTAAGTTGAGTGAAATAAAGCAAGAGAGATTCAGAAACTTATTGGAATATATATATTTTAGTGAGTGTAAACTCGACCAAATGATTAAAAAAAAAGAACTGGTTGAAGGGAGGATATTTAAATTTACAATCAGAATGTGATCATATAGCATCATCTTTCTGACTTTTCTACATGTTGACATTTCCTATGATTTACGTCTGCTGCATCAGGTAAAACTCGACTCAATTCCATTAGTAGAATGAGACACATCACATTTTGATTTCGTTTTTGTAGCACGTGTTGTCATTTACATATCTTCTACATGAGTCTGGAACTTCTCTTCCATATTAATGCTACATATTCTTTTATATGATCTTGTAGGTGAGCTATTAGATGCTGGTATAAACCGTAGTCCTAGTGCTTATCTCAACAATCCTGCAGCTGAGCGAAGTAAATATAAGTATAATGTTGATAAAGAAATGACCCTCATAAAGTTTGTAGATGAGGAATGGGGACCAATTGGTAGCTTTAACTGGTTTGCAACTCATGGAACTTCTATGAGTCGCACAAACTCTTTGATAAGTGGTGACAACAAAGGAGCTGCAGCACGATTCATGGAGGACTGGTTTGAAAAGAATGGTTTTTCTGATCATATGAATAGCCTATATGCTAATGAATCAGAAGCTGAGAGAATCACAAGAAGAGTCTCAAACATTATCCCTGAGCCTAATGAAAATCGTAAGTGAACTTCTATTCTTAAATTAAAATACATGAAGATAACAGTAGATTCAGGTAATTAGCTCAAATTTGCATTCGACAGTGTGGTTAGGGCTTGAATACAATGCTAAGATTATATCAAGTTATCAACCATTTGTTTGGCCTAGTGAATTGTGCTTTGACTTCTAAATAAACTTACATTGTTCAAGAACAACCAGTACAGGCCAAAAATTCCAGTTTGCCTTAACTGCCATACAGTTCATGATCAGATGCGGACTACTGATTCATATGATGATTTTGTTCCTCTCATATGAAATAGAATACACATCACCTTTATAGTAATAGCTGCCTGAACAGGTAAGGAGCTGATGGAAGTTGCTGCCTCCTTCAGGTCTTCCCAGGGCCGACGTGCAACAAGGCTTTTGAGTGTTGCAAAACGTGTCAGGAATGTTATGAGGCAAGTGGATAGACCACAATTTGTGTCAGCATTCTGTCAATCCAATTGTGGTGATGTAAGCCCAAATGTTCTTGGTGCATTCTGCATAGACACCGGACTACCTTGTGATTTCAATCACAGTACCTGCAACGGAAAGAATGAACTGTGCTATGGCCGGGGCCCAGGGTCTGTTTTAAAATCTCTATTTTTTTTTTCTTATTTGTTATTTTTTCTTCAATCACATATGGAAATATATTACCATCCAGAGATCAATTTGGTTCCTTATCCGTTGGCAGTTATCCTGATGAATTTGAGAGTACACGAATCATTGGAGAAAGGCAATTCAGAAAAGCTGTTGAATTGATTAACAGTGCAACTGAGCAGCTGAAAGGGAAGGTTCAGTACAGACATGCATATTTGGATTTCTCAAACCTTGAGGTATCACTGGGCAATGAAGTCTTAAAAACATGCCCTGCTGCCATGGGCTTTGCCTTTGCTGCAGGAACTACTGATGGGCCTGGTGCTTTTGATTTCAAGCAAGGAGATGACCAGGCAAGTCAGAAGCTTATGTTTGTTTGTCTCAGTGGCCTACAGTGTCCTGGAGCAAGAAATGCCTAGAATTTTTAGGTTTTTATTTTGGCGCTCTTTCAGGGCAATGTTTTCTGGAAGTTGGTGAGGGACTTTCTTAAAACACCAGACCAGGAACAAATCAATTGTCAGCGTCCAAAGCCTATTCTACTCGACACTGGTGAAATGAAGACACCATATGACTGGGCAGTAAGTATCTTTTAGATTGCTATAATATTTGTGGTGAAAAAGCACTAATTAAATAACTAGGCATCAGTTTGACTAGTGATATAAGAGAAGAACTACATTTGATGCATGTTGATCTTTCGACGATTTAACTAGCAGTATCATTTTTGAGGTGATTTTCTGATGGTGCAATGATACAAGTGGGATGAGCCTTTTTATGTAATGAACAAAATATTTTTACTTTGAAGTGGTTTTTGGATTTGGATGTATGCTTTTAGATGGTGGAAAGTATCATTTTAATTTATTCTTAATGGAGTAGGTTTTGACAATCATTGACTTCATGATATATGACTTAACAATTGTCCTTACAGTTTTATCTTCTTGCGGCCCTCAATGCTTCCAATTCAAATCTTAATGGAGTAGGGTTTGACAATCATTGACTTCATGAAATATGACTTAACAATTGTCCTTACAGTTTTATCTTCTTGCAGCCCTCAATACTTCCAATTCAAATCTTGCAGATAGGGCAACTTGTCATTCTCAGCGTCCCTGCAGGTGGAAGTATCCTTTTATTTTCTTCATATCTTATTTTCCCTTAAGCATACTATTGTTCGTCAACTCCCTCTCCATCATTATTTGAATGGCCTCTAGAGCTAGAAAGTAAATATGGTGCCTTATCAATCTGCACTCAGTTGCTATTGAGAATGGCCGAAATGCTGTGAAGAGTGTTTCATAGCAAGAACTCACATCAGCAACTTGTGTAATCTCTATTTTATTACTCAATGATTTGTATTTCTAACTCAAATTTTCTGGCAGAGTTTACTACCATGGCTGGCAGGCGCCTCCGTGATGCTGTTAAGATGGTGCTCACTTCTGGGAGTAGGAAAGAATTCAGCAGCAATGTCCATATTGTCATTTCTGGGCTGACAAATACCTATTCACAATATGTGACCACCTTTGAGGAGTACCAAGTCCAGAGATATGAGGTCTGTGTTACCTATAAATCATTTTTGTACTTCTCAAATACCTTCGTGTTTGCAGTTTTCTCTCCACACAAGTAGCCTTCTCATATTATACTTTGATCTGAGAAAAGGATTTGTCATCCCAAATTCTTAAACCGGCAGTGATTTTGATATAGTGAAAATAATTGTTAAAGTGTGCAGTTGTCTATTTAGCAAACTCATTATCTTAAAATTATGATACAATATAAGATTCTATTTCTCTTAGTTATCTATGTGCATGTTTGTTTTTCTTCTCCTTTTACTTTGACCAGTTCTTTTTATTTTCAGGGAGCCTCCACTCTTTATGGTCCACACACACTCAGTGCTTACATCCAGGAGTTCAAGAAACTAGCTGCAGCTCTCATCAGTGGGCAACCTGTTGAACGAGGTCCACAGCCCCCAAATCTCCTTGACAAGCAAATCAGTTTATTAACACCAGTTGTAGTTGATGCAACCCCCGTTGGTGTGAGTTTTGGAGATGTTATAACTGATGTTCCTCTTAATTCCACCTTCAAAAAGGGGGACATGGTTACTGTCAGCTTTTGGTCTGCTTGCCCGAGGAATGACCTACTGACAGAGGGCACATTTGCACTGATTGAGATTCTCCAGGACAAGAAAACATGGGTTTCGGCATATGATGACGATGACTTCTGCCTGCGTTTTAAGTGGTCAAGGCCAACAAGACTTAGCCCTCAGAGCTCTGCAACTATAGAATGGAGAATTCCACAATCCGCAATTTCTGGAATATACAGGATAAGACATTTTGGTGCTGCAAAGGCACTTTTTGGGTCAATCCGCCATTTCACAGGATTTTCAAGTGCCTTTGTAGTGATATGAGAAAATGGCAACACATACACATTATATTGTATCAGGTACTGGAAATAGAAATGTTGGTCTTCTTATAATATTGTTGTATTATAGTTTATACATCAAAATATGATCCTAGATAAGTATCTGAAAATGGTGTTGGAAGTATTGAATTTATGTTGCTGTGTAAGATGCAAGGATTTGTTCCTCAATTACTTTTCATCAATAAAGGAAAAAGATATCCTTTGTCAAAGAACTCCTCAACCTGTTTATTTCCGAAAAAAAAAAGGAGTATTATTTATTTACTATCGGTCAGTCGTTTACCTGCAGATTGCATGAATATGTGTACTTTATTTAAAATTTTAATTATATAATTCTGTCCATATTGTATATGGAGATAGTTTAGTGAAGAAATTACAATAATTACATTGTTGATTTGATTCTGAATTTCTGATTATTATTAAAAAGTTATGTTTTTTTTAATGAAAAATTATATTCGCTTTGCTCTATTAGGATATACTTTTTTTGCATTAAATTTTCATACATATTGAAAATTTAATTAATATATTTTATTTTTTTGAGAATATTTAGTTCAAATTATATATTTTACTTATATTTTTATGTCATACATTAATTAGAGATATAATAAAAAAAATTTTAAAAATAAATTATACCATCAAAGTAGAAAAATAAATTATAATTTAAAAGGATAAAAAAGAAACAAATACGAAATCGAGTCTTGCCTAGGAAAAATAACATGGGTAATTAGCCTAATTTGATCACCTTTTTAAGTTCTTAGCAAGTGGGATTAAATTGGTGTCTGTAAAGAGGAAGGAAAAAACAAAGAAAAAAAAACTTCATCACTTATCCAAATAATCAGTAATCAATGTAGAATTATATAAATTAAAATATATATTTTTAATCATATTGACTATATTTTCTTATTTTGTATGCAAATGAAGACAAATCTATCAAATTAAGACTGAAAAAATAAAAAAAATAATTTTTGAAAAATTTTAAAAGAGTTCATAATTTTTGGTTATAAATAGAAAACAGTCTTAGACCTAGATGATTTTTCTTTTGTGATAAATTAATAATAATTTATTATGAATTTATATATATGCTATTTAATTTGCAGATCTTCATCCATAAGAAATTTTATGTAAGAAATATAAAAAAATATTTGAGGAAATTAATATTTAACTAATAAGATTTGACATATTATACTAGTACCTTATAGAGTTCAAAAATTATATGATCCATTCCCTCTATTTTATATTTGTTAAATTAAGTCTGGTAATTGGCTGGTTGGGTCCGAAATTGGTCCGATCCAATCCGGACCAGATTAGACCGGTTCCAAGTTTAGCCTAAACTGTGGTCTGGTAGGTAAAAGGTCTGATTAGGGCTAAGAATCAGAAATTTTCAAAAAAACCAATGGTCCCATGACCGTTTCCCCTTGCACACACTGTCCATTGCAGGTGCACTTTGCACATTTTTTTAATAATTAAATATATTAAAATATAAATATAATGAAAAGATAAAAATACCTTTTATAAAATAACAACTATATTTTAAAAATATTATTGAAATTTAAATTTTCAATTTTTTTTTCTATAAATACCAAATTTTTTTCAATTTTTTTCATTTACTACATAATCTAATTCTCAATTTCTCTACAATTCAATTTCAATTCTCTCTGCATATATTTCTAATTTCTCTCTAATTATACTCTCAATTATTTTTTTCTCTAATATCTTTCTAATTATACTTATATATAATCTCAATTTTTTTCAATTTTTTAATTCTCTCTAATTCTCACTTTTTCATTAATCCTACAATTCTTTTTTCATTATCTTTCTCTACATTTTTTTTAATATTCTCCATTTTTTCATAAAATTTAATTATAAATAATGGAAAGCTACAGTTGAAGAAGTAATTTTTTTGATGAAAATATTGTTAATTTAGAAAATTTTATTTAAAATTTAGATAAAGAGAGTGAGTTCGAAATTCCAACTGAAAAAAGCCAAAGAAATATGAGTGATAAACAATTGAGTCTGAGTTCGGCGGCGGTAGCTTCATCTAAAGTAAAAATTCGAACATCCGATATTTTTTAAATCAATTTCAAGAAATTTCAAAAAAATGATATGTCATTTAATAATATGTGCAATTATTGTGAACAAAACATATAAATTTAAAACTGAAAATAGTTATGACATATTTCAAAAGCACTTATAAAATAAACATATTACTCAAATTAGAATAGAGAAATAGCAAAATCAAATATGTATATTATACATATACATTTTTTTATTTTATTTATATACATGCTGTAATGAAATTTTAAAATTTGTATATATACATATTAAAATATAATAAAGGGACCAACTCAATCTGGGTGGCTACTACTGCTACTGCTGTGCTCCATAATGCGGGTCTCCAATCAGTGTCTCTATCTACAAGTCAGGACGCTCTCTGCTACTCTGATAACCTACGCGAGAGAAAACAAACTCCCGCGCTGAGTATATAACTCAGTGGTGCAAAAATTCTTATAATAATAGTCATTAAAATAAAATATACTCTTAAAATATAATCAATTCAAATTTTGAATCTCCTTTTTATAAATAAAATAATAGTTTTTTCATATACCCACATATTATGACATTCTATACTTGCTTCTAGGAAATCAAAGGATATCTTATTACATCTCAATTTAGGATCCACAGAAATGCACAGGATCCAAATGTAATATGACTCAGTCCATAGAAATACATAAGACTGAAAAATATATCAGGTGATCCATAAAAATGCAAAGGATCACAATATTTCATTGGTCCACAGAAATGCACAGGACCATAATTTCTACCATATTGGCATGCCAACAATACCATAGTTCACGTCTAGACTAACATGTGAGAAAAATTTTCAAAATTATAATTCAATTCATTTTTCAGATAATGAATAAATATTCTTTCAATACCAAAATAATTATCATCATAGATAATTTTTAACATTTAAATTTTCTGAAATACAAAAATATATATATATAACTTAATAATTGCAAAAATTCCAATTTTCACATAAATTATATTTATATGACTAATATTATAAGAATAGTTGCACTAATCTCTTTACGCTCTGCAGGTATCGACCGACTCTTTCCCTTTATCTCGGGTTGGCATCTGGTCCAACGTTGCACCTAGATATAAAAATTTTTTGATTAGCTATTTAACCCCTTACGACATAAAATCTAGCAAAATTTAAATTTTATGCTCTCACAAATATCAAGATCCTATAATTTAAAATTTTCTTATTATGCATGTTTAATGCATAAATTCCGGTTTTGGTCGTTATCACGCTTTACGGTGTAACTAAAAATTCAAATATTAATTTTCTTTTATAATAATTTATTTTCTTTATTTTCTGCCTTCGAAACTATTTTTCTACATTTATTTCTTTTATTCTTCTAGTGTCCATTTCCAATTTAAGAATTTTCATTAATTCAATAAATACTCTAAAAATTCTAAATAAATTCCTATCATCACTCTAACTCATTTTCTTTCATTTTCCATCATCAATTTCACCAAAATAATATTCCACAACTCCCAATAAATTTTTTCATAATTAGGCTAAAAATCTAAAAATTCCCCAAAAATCCTATTAAAATTTTCATCCATCCCAAAATTTATTTTCTACTTCCATACACTCTAATTAAATCCATCATTTTCAATTTAAGGCAAAATTCCTCCAAAATAATTTTTCCAAAATTTAACCATAATTAAAGAAATTCTCTAAGAATTCCACAAAAAATCCTAAAATCTATTTTCATCAATTATTCACTCAATCCATCATCCTTAAACCTCATTCTCTTCATTTCCTATTTTTCTCTAATTGTTCAATATTTTTGTCATAAACCTTAATTTTTTTATCAACCAAATATCAACAAAATTACACCACAATTCAATAAATAATTATGGCAATAATAAAACCAACAAAATCACATGGAGAAATGAACAAAATCTCACATTCTTCAAATAGGTATCAAGAATTTTTTTATTTCTTTTTACCAAAATTCTACATTTTATCTCTTTTTCTCCACACCAATCTTATTTTTATCATTTTAATTGGTGATTAATATGATTGGAAGAAGAAACATTGAATAACTTAAGGAATTTGGGGCTTGGAGATTCTCGGCCATGGAGGAGAGAAGGAAGAAGATGAGTTTTCTGATTTTTTTTATTGAATTTCTAATTATTCTTATATATATACCCCAATTAACTTAATTAATCACAATTAATTCCTTAATCCATCTCCTCATTGGACAATAGCATAATTAATTATCCCATAATATTGACATATGACCCAATCACATCTTCATTAATTTTGACTTAAAAATTTTCCAACCAATCAAAATATTTCTTCATTTTTCTTCATAATTAATTTTAATTCTCCAAAATTCAACCTCTAAACAACTCAATTTCATCAAATTAAATATTCCAAAAATTATAAAATAATTTTCTTTTCAAAACGGTCTATTTGATTTTGCAAAATCGAGTTTTTACGGGTTAATCATTTTTCTTAATTTGACCCGTAAAAATTCATCTGTCGTCCGATTTCTAATTTATCAGTTTTTAAAATCTTAAAATTAAATTTCGATCATATCGACTCTATTGTGATCATGATCACATTTCTCTAGCTCCTGATCTGAAATATCAAACTGTAAACCTGTACTAAGGATCTTATTTCCATAATTCAAACTCTTAACCTTAAAATTTCATCTTATAACTCCACCTATGACCTTAAAATAATATTTTTTATATTTTGGTATGTTTAAATTATAATTTCACTACCAAGCAAAAAATTCAAATTTCAGTCTGGTACGTTGTCTTGATTTGCGTGCATAATATGAAATTACATTGTTTCATTTGATAAAATTCCTATTCATTTTATCATATTAATGTAATTAAATTTGTATGTATTTATCTGTAATTAGACTCCGATCGTACGCCTCTATACTGCAGTATAAACAACTGCAGTACATGTATATGGTCAGGGTCTAACTCGCGGATGTGACAAATATTTAGAGTCATCATTGACAAATGTATTTTTACATGGGTCTTACATTTCATTAGATTGATGGTGAATGACAATTACAAAAAGATTGCTTGCATTTAGAGTGTTTGATAATCGACATACCGTCGATAATATTTTTAAAATGATAAAAAATATTTTCGAAGAATATGAATTAGTTCATAATTTTTTCATTTTTTTATAATACAACAATAAATATCATATCAATTCAATACCTTCAAGTATTATGTCAACATAACATTATAGATAAATTTTTTCATATTAGATGTGCATGTCATGTGTTAAATTTATGTATTCAAGATGATTTGGAATATCTAAGTAGTATAATTATTTCAATTAAAGTAACAATTTTATTTTTATGGTCACATTCATAAATAATGAAATTATAGACTCGATTTTGTAGTGAAAATGACAAAAAATCTAAAATATTTCCAATAAATGTTCCTATTTATTGGAATTCAACTTATGAATTACTCGATAAGTCATATGAATATAAATAATTATTGTGCACATTTATTTCCAATACTATGTCATAAATTAATTTATATCCACAATATTGAGATATTTGTCAACAACTTTTAGATATTTTAAAAGTTTGTAATGATGCAAGATATATTTTAAGTGATATTTTTTTATCCAATATATCATTTATTATTGTGTGAATGTATTAATATTGTTGACGCATTTCTAGATTATATTAATGATCCAATTTTAGATGATTCTATTTATATAATGAAAAATAAATGGTTGAATTATTTTAAATTTATTCATTTGATTAATCTTGTATGTTGTGTTTTTTTATCGTAAATGTAAAATAGATGATTTATTTGATTATTTGAATATTTATTATTTATTGTTAGATTTAAGTGATGATATTAGTGTTGATTATATTATTAATGATGAAATTTAGTTTGATTTATAATATTCCTACTAGTAGTACTACTACTACCAATCAAGTTTCGGGTGAATTGATAAAAATTAGAAGGAGTGATCGTTTGATGATACAAAAATATAAAAAAAATAAGATCATCCTCCAATTCACCTAAACTTGATATTTATCTAACAATTACATTTGCGTTTTGTTATAATAGGACAAGTAAAGATTTTTCAGTCCTTTATTGTTAGAGTCGATATCAGAATACTTATCATGTACTCTTCCTAATTGGAAAATAATTTTTTTATGTCCAGTCTCAAGTGTTGCATTTGAATAAGTTTTTAGTGCAAGATATAATATTTTGGATGAGACACAATCTAATTTAACTCCCGAATCGTTAGAAGTTCAAGCATATATTGATAATTGGACCAAAACGACATTAAGACAACAAGAAATAGAGAAAGATCAATTTGAGAACCAATATGACTTCACCATTAAAGGAACGAATGACACATCCAATACTGGTGGTTTCGATTTGTTGCCCAGACAATGAACCAAGAAGGGGGGTTAAATTGGTTAGCAAATAAAAAATTGTTTAATTGAAAGTGCGAAATAAATAAAATAGAGGAAGGAATGAGAGATATCACACATAAGATTTATAGAGGTTCAGGTATTAACAAATCCTATTACTCTCTCCAATTTCGATTAGGTATTTCACTAACACACTAAGTGTTACAATGGAATTTTTCAAACTCACTCCTAACTATAGTGTTTCTCTTAATGGCTAACACCTAACCCAGAAATTCTATTGTGTTTTTCAATGACTCACACAATGGAACTATAGTGTTTCCATTGAATATTTTTCCAAACCGTGGTCCAAGTGGTGACTCTGTCCATGAAGCTCTCTGGAAGATTTGGAAGTGTTTGATCACAGGCTGACTAATACTTTCACAGGCATGAGTATTTTTGCAAGCCGTGGTCCAAATGGTGACTCTGGTCGTGAAGTTCTCTGGAAGAATTGGACATATTTGGTAACTGGCGTGACTATCTTTCACATGCGTGACTTGTTTGATTATTCACAGTTGGTTTGATCCTTCATGGCCGTGAATTTTGAATGGTTGAAAGTTGACGATTAGCTATATTTACGGGCATGACATTAGTAGTCACGGGCATGACTTTAGTAGTCACAGACATGACTTTGCTATTTTTTTATTTTTATTTTCAAAAGTTGTCTTTCAATCTTACTTCATGTTCTAATCAAAGTATATCCTGTTTAACACATTTAGAACACAAGCATTGTTAAATTCATTATTGCTATTTTATTTGTTATCATCAAAATGACAAAAATATCTTTCATGGTTCAACAATCTCCCCCTTTTTGATGGTGACAAATAATCTAGCAATATGTACTTTTAAGAAGTCTCCCCCTCAAAATGTGCTTAAAATAAAATAATAAAGTGCAAGATTTGAAAGAATTATTGCAAAGGTATTTGCAAACTAATAAGGTATATGCAAGGTATATCTTGAGTATATCTCATCAAATAAACTTGTATAACCAAGTGTATTCAAAGTAAATGTGAGATATATGTTAAGTATATCTTATGCATTAAATAAAATGAGTTCAAATAAGTTCAAGTTGCAAGATTTATGTGGGGTTGATGTGAGGTATAACCATACATTGCATATTGCATACTCATACCATCATATATTGAACACATATATGCTTGTTTCTCCAATTGACATATATTGAACACATATTTGTTTGTTTCTCCCCTTTTGTCACCAATAAAAAGATTGAAATATCAATAACATAGTTGTATTAAAGATTAAAGGTGACAAAGATTACATGAAAATTAAAGTGCATAAAGATAAAGTCCTATTACACTAAAGGTAAAGTTACTACAAGATAACTAGGACTCTAAGTAGGCTTAAAGCCTGAAAAATCATCCCTAATGCATGCAACCTCCACCTCGAGGCTTTCCATATGAGACTCCATAAAGTCTTTGAGGTTCTCCAACCTCTCATCGATGGAAGCCTACATCATGTCAAAGCGAGGTACTAAAAGATCAATAATCTGTTGTACCAAAGTGGATGTGGAAGAGGCTAACGTCTGAATAACATCATCAGCTACCGTCGGTGTTGATGTCTCATCACAGGCTTGCTTCCGTTGCTGGACAGCCTGGAGGCCAGTTTTGAAAGCTTCAGAGTCATTATCCTCCCAATCAATTTCACCTGCTGGAGTGGTGAAACGGTAGTAAATGTTTTCTTCATAAAGAATACGAACAACTGCTCCCATTTTTATAAATGACTCGATATCGAGTCGGTCTCATGGATGTGCCGGAATGAGAGTGTAGATGTGTGCATCGAGGTTCAAATAACCTAGCTCAATGGCAAAGTGTGCCACATATCCACCAATCAAAATATCTCCTGATGGTTTCGTTGCGATGGAGATGAGGTGATTTGCGAACCATCATGGTAGGGCTACAGATAGTCATTTATGTGCCATTTCCAATAAAAAGAGCTCCAACTTTCTAATAACACCGTTGCTATTTTCACAAGAAAATATACTATAGGTGAGAAACCAATGTATATATGGGTGTTCTTTGTCTTTTTCACATCCCAGCTGCATTCCAAACCAAAATGTGTCCAAGCTAGATGAGCATAGAATTCTACCTCACTTTCATTGAGGATGCCACAAAATTTGACAATTCCAGTGGGTGAGACCTGTAACATGCTAAAGAACTCAAGAGTGGGCTTCCTTAGCGTTGGACGATAGATGTCCACAAACTCTCGGAGGTGACATGCCTGTAGTTTTCAGTCAAGCTTATTTCAAGACCAAGTGTCTTGATACAACTCCATTCAAAGGATCGTGATGATAGCAAAGGTCGTTTTTTGAGAACGACATAGCGCGAATGGCAATGGTTCGAAATAACGTTGAGTAGGAAATCAGTGTAGCGTTTAGAAGCATGTGATTTCTTCCTAGTGCCCTTGGAAGAACCAGATTCCATTTTTGATAGCTTGAACAACAAAAAAGAAGAAATTTTCAAAAAAAAACCTTTGAGAAACTTGTGATTCTTTAAAGAAAAAAGGGTTTGAAAGGGTTTTATAGAGGGAAAATTAAGTGAGGAGGCTAGATTTTGTGAGAAATATTGAATGAGTGTGTTAAATGCCAGAATTTGGAGAGATGGAAATGAGAAAAGACAAAATTTCATTTTATAATCAATAGCTTTACGGCCGTGAATAACTAAACACGAGCGTGAATTATCGGAGTCATGGTTTGTTGAAGGGGCACTCTAGATATGAAAAGGAATGTAAAACGAATCACGGTCGTGACATTAAACAGTCATGGAAGTGAAAAAGGCTTTTCACGGGTGTGACAAATATTGTCACAGGCTTGAAGCTTAATCTTCACTACCTTTTTTAGTAAGGCAATTTGTGAAAGAAAGTGTGAATGATTCTGGAATTTTTTGTTGTCTTTATTCACGGCCATGAATACATATCACAGGCGTGAAGAAAACAAATAGAGTATCAGACATGAAACTTAGTTTTCACTACTTCTACATGTGAAACTAGTTATGAAGCAAAGCGTGAATGCTACTAAAAATGTTTGCTATCTTTGTTCACAACCGTGAATATATGTCACGGGCATTAACCACCTCAAATCTTCAAAAAATAAAATTAAGTCTAAAACAAGACTAGAAGATTTCTAAAAAGTTTTTATACCTTAAAACACATATTTTTATCATGTTAACCACTTCATACCATAAAATCAGTCAAGTAAAATGCATCATATGAAGGAATTAACATTCTTTAACTCCTCATATTTTTTTATTTTTCTCAATTAAGATTTTTCGTATTTTATTTTGTGACTTAATAATTTTATCTAAGTAAAATTTTATTAAAAATATGATATTTATAAAAAATTACAAAATTGCCCCTTAAAGTATATATATAGAGAGATTTCAAAAATTAAATTGATAAAAATTTATTTTCTCTCTCATTCTTCCTACACCATCACTATTTATGTTCATCAGCCAAACGACATCCGATCTTTGCAAAATTTGAACTAGAAGTAGTTCTTCATGTTCTTATCTCTCCGGCGACATTTGATTTTCCAAAAACTAACAAGATTTTTGGAATCGGAGAGGAGAAAGTCAGATTTTGGAGCTGCCCTTCCATTTCTCATATTTCTCAGCTTCTTTTCTCAATTGACTCAAGATATCGAAAAACCTTGGTATGTACAATTTGAGCTTTGGAAACTGCAGTTTGAGGGCTGATCGAAGCCGAAATCTCTCGTCGGAGCTGCTATAAAATTTTGTAGATCTACACTTTGCCAACCTCTTCTAAGACACAAAGCTTATATATTTGGACTCTTCACACCTCAATATTTCTTTTGGTACCATCTGATCGTCAATCTGCCGCCATAAAAAGTTTTTCAGTGACCGGAGTCCGACAACCACTGATCGAGTATTTTGGACAGAATCTTCAGCTTGTTAAACCGAGTCATCCTGTACAAACTACACCTCATAGTTGTTTTTAGATAGTGAGATATGAATTTATTTGTGAAGTTTAAATATATTTTTTTTATTAAAGTGATTAATTAATTTAGTTGAATTGTATAATTAATTGCATAATTATTGGAGTTTATTGGAGATTATTTGGTGAATAATTAGATTTTATATTATTAAATGGAGATGATTATTGGTTAAGTTAGAATATTAATATATTAGGTAATTAAATTAATAATAGATGATTATTAATTATGAAGTTATTTTATATGTTGATCAAGTGTATTATATATTTGGAGACCTGAAAGTATTGAATTATATTGAGATGAGTTAAAGTGATGATATGAATATATTTGAAATTTTTTTGAAGCATTTGTTGGATTAATATGAATTTTAAGAGGAAAAAGAGAAATAAATTGAGAAAATTAGTTTTGGAGAAAAAAATAAAGAAAATAAAATATTATAAAGGAAAATAATATTTAAAATTTTTGGTCGCATGGGAAAGCGTATTGATGACCAAAACTGTAATCTGTGCGTTAAACACGCATAATGAAAAAAATTTAACTATAGGATCTCGATATACATGAGAGCGGGGAATCGTTAAAAAATTTAAATCTTGTTAGATTTTATATGGTGTGAGATTCAATGACTAATTGAAATTGTCTATCTTAAGGCCCGACATCGGGACATGTGTCATCTCAAAATAAAAGGAAAGAACCGGCAAACATAAGCAAAGTATAAAGAGGTTAGTGAAATTGTCCTTATAATATTAGTTATATATATAAGTAAGTAATTAAAGAAAATCGGAAAAGTATAAAGTAATAATAAAATTACTAGATTCAAATGATTTATAATATTACATAAAATATATTTTATATGAAAATTTTTAGTTTTTACAATTATTAAGTTTGAAATATTTTATTTGTGTTTCAAAAAATATAAAATATAAAAATACTTTATGATGATATTTATTTTGGCATGAAAATAATATTTATCGATTTTATGGAAAATGATTGAGAAATGAACAATAAAATATTTTTGTAACATCCTTGACTTTTTCCATATGCATTTCTGCAGTATCACATTTGTGCATATGCATTTTGCATAAATATCATTTGAACACATGCATAATATGCATTTTTATTTAAATATATTCATGACATACAATTAATTTATTTTCAAATATTTTACAATTATATAGAAATGCATATGTCCATTTTATAATATAGATGAAAATAACATGAAATTAATATTTAAGTGAATAAAGAGACTAGATTGAATTAATAAAAATTGACATGATTAATTTAATTAAATTAAAATAAGTGATTAAATTATATATTTATTTATTATTGGTTAGTGAATTTGGGTAAATGTATATATGTATACATGAATGTATATATATGTATGCATGTATGTATGATGATAATAAAAAAATAAAAATAAAAAAAATAATTAAAAAAAAGAAAGCATTCGGCAAAAAGAAAAAAGAAAAAAAAAAGAGAGTGGACAGCAAAGAATAAGAAAGAAATCAAATGGGTTAGGTGAGTTTTAACCTATTAGGCTCCATTATCTTCATTTTCTTTTCTTATCTTATTCTTCTTCTTTTCTTCATTTCTTCAACCTATTTTCTCTCAAGTTTCAGCCACAAATTCTTCCTTGTTTCACTTGGTTTTTGAGGCAAATTGATCCCTTGAAATTTCGTTCTTGGTAAGTAATCAATTTTTATTGCTATAAGGTTGATTTGAGTTGCTAAGGTTCATCAATAGGTACTGCTTTGAACTTCAATTTTGATATCCATAGAAATTGATTCTGGAAAATCTTAAAACATAAAGGTTGTTCCTTTATGTCTCAGATTTATGGATATGTAAATAGTTTTTCAAGATGTGTTGTATATAATGAGATATCCTCTTTGTACTGAAACTGGTCCGGATGAGAACCTTAAGTAAGTTAGCTATTGTGTTTATTAGTTTTGGATATGTTAAAATCAATATTGGAAGTAACTCCAAACATAAAAGTTGTAGATATATGTGTTATGGATCTATAAACCAAATTTTAGGTTCATAGGTCTTGTACGTTTTGAGTTATGGTGAATGGAACTATGACTGTTCCATGATTTGAACTGCCTACTGAGTGCCCAGTACAGGTCCCAAAACTTGTTTAATTATTTTGAGCTTCTTAAAGATCGATTCTGTAAATGATAAAAACCTTAAAGTTATATGTATATGTCTTAGCGAAATGTTGGTACTAATTTGAGCTTAATATATTATGTAAAGAATAAGTTATGGCCTTTTTAATTCATATTGGTCCGGTAAAATGTTTGTTATAATTTGAAGACCTTAGAGATATAATTGATAAAAGTTGTAAACATGAAAAATAAGTTTCTGTAAATTTTCATTAAAATAGGACGTACAGATTATAAGTTATGATGAACCCAAATGAGTACCCTGAAACTGCCTAAGGGCAGAAAACAGAGTAGAAATCAGAACACGATTAGAAATTCCATCTAAATTTGTACAGTAATCCAATTGGTCTGAAATTTTAATATGTTATATATAAAGATGTTAATTTTAAGTAGGAACAAGAATCAGATTAATTGGTCAAATACAGAAAACGTTATAGTCAAAACAGTCCCATAAGGTCACACTGCCTTATAGGAATAATTTTAATTATTGATATGAATAATGTATATTAATTTGTTTAAGCCACATTAAGTTTCTCTAGTCATAAATTAATCAATTATATTTCAATATTAGGCTCAAGACAAATTGGAGATATACAAGAAGAGGGTAGACAATAAGTTAAGGGTTGGAATCAAAGGAAAAATGTGAGTATAATTATCAATTGAATTCTTTAGTGCATATGAATGTTGCATGCTATATGATTGTGAGTATAATTATCAATTGAATTCTTTAGTGCATATGAATGTTGTTTGCTATGTGATTTATATGACTGTGATGATTTTTCCTTGAAAATATGATGATGAATAATTTGTGATATTTGTGGTATATATAAGTTTGTGTACTTTGGTATATTGGAGGTATATGTTTGACATATGATATATATACATGGTATATGTATAGTATATGCAAGGTATATGTGTTGACATATAAGGTATATATGTGGTATATGTATGATATATGTGTTGACATATAAGGTATATATGTGGTATATGTATGGTATATGAGTTGCATATGAAGTATATATGTGGTATATGTATGGTATATGAGTTGCATATGAAGTATATATGTGGTATATGTATGGTATATGTGTTGCATATGAAGTATATATGTGGTATATGTATGGTATATATGATAAGATACAATGGTTGATGAATATGTAAGTACAAGTGCATATGCATAATGACTTAAAAGGCGTTGTGACTAGTTAATCGACATTGCAAAGCAAAAGAAGATGCCTATGACCCAATAAATGTACAAGGCAAAAAAAGAGGCCTATGGCCCAACAAATGTGCAAAACAAAAGAAGAGGCCTATGGCCCAACAAATGTGCAAATGAAACAAATGATCAAGCTAGCTAGCAAATGCAAATGCAAATGTTCACATGGAAACCCGGGGCAATGTTCGTTTAACCTAGTCACAACAAAATAAAATGTACAAGCATAAGCATAAGCATAAGTAAATAGCAATTATTGAATACTTGATTTTATCTATATTTATATGTTATTAACTGATGAAATGGAGTATAAAGTATATATTAATTATACTTGTTATTTGCTATTATGAAATGTTTGGTGCTTTAGAACTCATTTGATGATTATTCTTATTGAGTCGCAACTCACCAAATTGCATCATTTTTCAGGTAGAGAAGATTAGTAGTTCATATTGAGGTGCATATATAAGTCATGGATCAA
Organism: Triadica sebifera; assembly: GCA_023653625.1. NCBI lineage: Eukaryota > Viridiplantae > Streptophyta > Magnoliopsida > Malpighiales > Euphorbiaceae > Triadica > Triadica sebifera. The sequence continues at coordinate 27,322,953 of CM042897.1, forward strand.
AGGTCACCGGCCGAGCCTCATCACTCTCTCTCCTTGCATTCCACATAAGCATAAGAACATATCATTTATATTTGGGGATTGAATACTTGCATATTTACTAACTTTTTAAACGTAATGTTTAAGTTATTAATATATGTGATGTTATGAGCTATAATTAAAGCTTTCGTATTGATTGTGAAATTATTGTTGATAATATGAGATGAGTTAAAAAAAATTTACTCTCGCTGTAAACATGAATTTTATTTAATCTTGTTTCATACGTGATAATACAATATAAAGACAACATATACGGTATATAGATGTATAAGATGTTAGGTGTTACAATTTTTGTGGAAATTAATGCAAAAAAGAATTGAATTATGAATATGAGAAATTTTGTCCATATGTTAGCCTAGACGTGAACTAGAGTATTGTTAGCATGCTAATAAGGTAGAAATTACAGTCCTATATATTTCTGTGAACCAATGAAATATTGTGATCTTGTGCATTTCTGTGGATCACCTGATACATTTTTTAGTCCTGTGTATTTCTAAGGACTGAGTAATATTATATTTGGATCATGTGTATTTTTGTGGATCCTTAGTTGATATGTGGTATGATACCCTTTTGATTCCTTAGGAGCAAGTCTAGGATGTTATAATATATGGATATATGAAAAATATAATATTAATAAATTAGAGATATATTGAATTATGAATTAAATGGATTATAGAAATATTATATTATTGTCTTGACAAAAGAGATTTAAATTTTGAATTGGTTTCACTTTAAATTTATGTTTTATTTTAATGACTGTTATTATAAGGTTTTTGCATCACTGAGTTATATACTCAACGTGAGAGTTTGTTTTCTCTCACGTAGGTTACAAGAATAGCTGACAACGTCTGAACTTGTAGATAAGAGACTCTGATTGGTGGACCCGAATGATAGAGTATAGTAGTAGCAGCGGTAGCCACCTCGAGCAGGTTAGTCTTCTTATTGTATTTTGATATATATACAAACTTTTAAATTTTCATTATGGCATGTACATACACATAAAAAAATGGGTTGTAATTAGGGTGTGCATGCATAATATTTTATTTTATATATTTTAAATTTCTTATATTATATATGTTTAAAATTAAAGGAATATTTTTTAAAAGATTTTTATTTCCTGTACCACTCCTTATCCGTCCAGTATACAGATGGGTGTACAGAAAGATAAAGGGTGTTACACATTCAAGGTTCATACAATATACAATTGACATAAAAAATTAATTAAGACAATATTGATCCATCAAATATACAAAGTTCTCTTCTTATAAAGAAAAAACTTCTTCATTAAGAGGTTTGGTAAAAATATCTATAAATTGATTATTTGTATAAATAAATTCTAACACAATATCTTCATATTGAACATGATCTCTAAGAAAATGATGTCTAATGTCAATATGCTTACTTCTAGAGTGTTGAATGAGATTCTTAGATAGGTTGATGACACTAGTATTGTCACATTTAATGGGTATATGATCCAAACAATGATCATAGTCCTTAAGTTATTGTTTCATCCATAGAATTTGAATGCAACAACACCCTACTGCTTCATCAGTAGATAAGGCAACTGAAACGTGTTTCTTGCTAAACCAAAAAACTAGGGATTCACTAATAAAGTGACAAGTGCCTGAGGTACTCTTTCTATCCAAAAGACTACTGGCATAATCTACATCTGAATATCCTATGATATGGAAAGATGAATTTCTAGGATGTCATAAGCCCATATGCAATGTGTCATTTAAGTATTTTAAAATCCTTTTTACAACATTCAAATGTGATTTTTTAGGACAATATTGAAATCTAGCACATAGGCATACATTATACATTATATCGGGCTTAAAGGCAGTAAGGTATAAAAGTGATCCGATCATACCTCTATAGAGCTTTTCATTTATGCTCTTTCTCTTCTCATCTTTGTCCAATTTTGTTGATGTGCTCATAGGAGTCTTAGAATTTTTACATCTTTCCATTCCAAATTTCTTGATTAACTATTTGGTGTACTTGGATTGTTTGATGAATATGCTCTCATCGATTTGCTTGACTAAGGAAGAACTTAAGTTCATCCATCATGTTCATTTCAAATTCTCTAGTCATATACTTAGCAAATTCTTAGTAAAATATTTCATTAGTAGACCCAAAATATGATATTATCAACTTAAATTTGAACAATTAAAATGTCATGCTTATTATTTTTAATAAATAAGGTTGTATCAATATGTCCTTTTAAAAAATTATTTTCTAAAAGAAAAGAACTTAGTATTTCATACCAAGCCCTTGGAGTTTGTTTTAATCCATACAAGGCTTTTGAAAGTTTAAACACATGATTAGACAAGTTATGACTTTCAAAACTCGGAGGTTGTTCTACATATACTTCCTCTTTTATAAAACCATTTAAGAATGCACTTTTGACATCCATTTGAAAAAGTTTAAAATTCATATGGCATGCAAATGCTAAAATTATTCTTATGGCTTTTAATCTAGCTACCGGAGCATAGGTTTCATCATAGTCTATATATTATTCTTGATTATAACCTTTTGCAACTAACCTAGCTTTATTCATAGTTATTGAACCTTGTTCATCTAACTTATTTCTAAATACCCATTTACTACCAATGATTTTATAGTCTTTGGGTCTAGGAACTAAGGTTCATACCTTACTTCTCTCAAATTGGTTGAGTTCCTCTTGCATAGCAATCACCCAACTTTTATCATTAAGAACGTTATCAATATTTTTAGGCTCAATTTGAGAGTCAAAAGCAAGGTTAGAATCTAAGAGTTTGAGATGAGATCCAGTACTTACACCCTTAGTAGGATCACCAATGATTTGTTTTTTGTGGTGATTCTTTATCATTTTCCCTTCCTTTGGAAGCTATTGGTTGTCTTGTTCTTGAGCTTGAGGTAGAGAAACATCTTGTAGTTATTTTTTTATTATCATCATCATCTTTCTCATGATCAAGATCAAACGTCTCTATTCTTTCTACAATATCATCAAGAATACTACATTTCACAAAATCAAACTTACTAGATTCATAAAAAACAACATGTATAGACTCTTCAACAACTAAAGACTTTTTATTAAAGACTCTATAAGCTTTGCTAGTTATAGAGTATCCTAAGAAGATACCCTCATCAGATTTGGAGGAAATTTTTCCAAGGTTGTCCTTGGTGTTTAATATAAAACACTTGCATCCAAATACTCTAAAGTAAGATATCATGGATTTTCTTCCATTCCATAGCTCAAAAAAGTTTTGTTTAAAAGAGGTCTTTTGAAAACTCGATTTGAAATGTAACACACAATATTAGTGGCTTCAACCCAAAAGTAGGTTCGTAAATCATACTCATTGAGCATTGTTCGAGACATTTCAATTAAAGTTCAATTTTTTCTTTCTACTACCCCATTTTGTTGAGGTGTCCTAGGAGTTGAAATCGTGTGAAATACCATATTCTAAACAAAAGTTTTCAAAATTTTCATTTTCAAATTCTTTGTCATGGTCGCTTTTTATTTTGAAAATAAAATAGTTTTTTTCATTTTGAACTCTTTTAGCAAAATTTTTGAAAGATTCAAAAGCATCGTTCTTTTGAGCTAAGAAATTACCCAAGTGAATCTAGAGTAATCATCAACAATGACAAAAGCAAAGAGTTTACCGCATAAACTAGCAACTTTAGTAGGTCCAAAAAGATTTAAATGCAAAAGTTGTAGAGGTTTAAAGGTACTTACTACATTTTTGGATTTGAAGGATGTCTTATGTTGTTTTCCTCTTTGGCAAAGTTGACATATCTTATCTTTTTCAAATTTGACTTTTGGAAGTCCACGTACTGCCTCTCCTTTGATAAGGCTTTGAATTAATTTCATGCTTGCATGACAAAGCCGTTTATGCCATAGTCAAGATTCATTACTGATAGATATAAGACACTTAGAAGAAAGGTTATATATTTTGTGCAAGTCTATTATATAAGTATTGACATTTCTACCTCCTTTGAATATCTCTTGGCCACTAAAAAAGGTTGCAAGACATTCATTTGAGGTAAAGATAACTTGGTTTCCCTTATCACATAATTGACTTACACTTAACAAGTTATGTTTCAAACCATCAACAAGCAAAACATCTTTAATAAAAGTTGTATTATTAATACCATTAGAGTCAATGCCAATTACCTTACCCTTAACATTGTTCCCAAAGGTTACCTTACCACCATCAATTCTTTTGATGTGATTAAAGAGTTTTTTATTTCCGGTCATATGCCTTGAGCATCCACTATCCACAAGCCAAGTATTTTCCTTTACAGTGGACTTGAGGCATACTTATAAAACTATAATTCAAGTTTGGTTTTAGGAACCCAAACGAACTTGGGTCCTTAGGGGTTAGCACTTGAAGATTCCCAATGAGCCAAATTTTATACAATAATTGCATTATTTAGCTTTATATATGGTTTTCGGTTTTGACATGCTTTTAGGTCTTAACATTCTTTTAGAATGAGTTTGTGTGCAATGACATACACATGCATGATGAATATGTGTTTTCCGAGATGTGTGCAATGACATACACATGCATGATGAATATGTGTTTTCCGAGATGTATGCCATTTATACATAAAAGCATGATTGGTCTTTTGAGGTTTTCCTTTTAAGCCAAGTAACCCTTGACTATTCTTCTTTTGAATAGAGAGTTTTGTGTGTGTTATGCTCTTAATTTAGCCTTTAGGACTATTACCTCAATTGTGGAGGTTTGTGGTGCATTAGACTTAACAAATGTAGTGTTGTGAGATGAATATAATGTTTTATTAAAGCCTAAATCATGTCTTATTAAAGGTGGTCTTTGAGAGACTATGAGAATATCTAGACTCTATTTCCCTTTATGAAACTTTAAAATTGAGTTTTTAAGTTCCTCAACTTCATTTTTCAAAATGTTGTTTTCTTTAAGCAAAGATTTAGTTGAGGGTTTAGAGGAATACTCATTTAAAGATTTTTGAAGAGTTTCATTAAAAGTTTTAAAATCAAAATTCTCTTTTTGTAAAACTTCCATTCTATTTTTCAATTCTAAAATATTATTTTTAAATTTTTTAAGTCTACTTCTATATTTTTCTAATTCTATGTTCAACATTTCTATTAAACTTTACTCATCATCATCATCTTCACTATCACTATTATTATCACTACTATTATCATTAAAAGAGTATGAGTAAGAAGGACCTGCCTTATCTGTGAAGTGATCCTTTAAAGCCATGAAGCATAGGTTGACCTATTCATCTTTATTATCATTTTTTTCACTTAAAGAGCTTTCGTCATCCCATGTGGCTTTGTGACCTTTCTCCCCATCATCTTTTTGAAATATTTTCTTGTGTTTCCTAAGCTTTGGACATTCTGGTTTGATATGTCCTTTCTTTCCACATTCATAACATTTTACCTCATTTTTATTTCTTTGAGAGTCAGTTGAGAAGTGTTTGAAGGTTATTTGTTTGACGTTTCGAGAATTGTCAAGTCTATTTTCAATCATTCTTTTTATTCTTCTTGAGAGCATGACAATGTCCTCTTTCTCATCAGCACTCTTCTCTTCATCATTTTCAATTACCTCTTGAGATTTTAAAGTAGAGGTTTTGAGTGCTAAAGACTTTCTTTTTTCTGGTTTGGCTTTAAGTTCTCTATCATATGTTAGAAGTTTGCCAACAAGCACATCGGTAGGAATGATGCTCATGTCTTCATTAGCCTCTTCTATACTCGCAACTTTTGAACCATAGTCTTTGATATGAAGGTTTCTTAGAATTTTATTGTTCACATCTTTCAAGCTCAAGTGCTTTCTAAGCTTTCTCATACCATTGATGATCGTTAGAATTTCCTCATGTCGGTGATGGATTCATTGGATTTCATTTTGAAGAGTTCATATTCCGAAGTAAGAAGTTGAATCTTCTTGGATTTTACTTGTTTGGTTCCTTCATGATAATTCTCCAACATTTTCCACATGCTATACACAATAAGACAATGTTGGATTCTGACATATTCTTCAATAGATAAAAAACTTGCAAGGATTGTCATTGCCTTTTTATTTTTGAAATTAGCTATTCGTTCAGGTTTCGTCCAATCATCTCTTGAAAGAATTTCTTCTTCACCATCAACTCCTTTCTTGGTTGGTGGTGTCCATTCTTTCCGAACACTGTCCCAAACTTCAACTCCTTCACTATCGAGATATGTCTCCATTCAGAATTTCCAATGAGCGTAGTTCGCTCTATCAAAGTAAGACTTGAGACTTTGAAGTCATTCATTGGTCATTTCTTGATCTTTGCTAGCGCTTATTAGGCTTTGTTGCTAAACCAAACTCTAATACCAATTGTTGCCTTGACAATGAACTAGGAATGGGGGTTGAATTGGTTAGAAAATAAAAAATTGTTTAATTGAAAGTGTGGAATAAATAAAATAAAGGAAGGAATGAGAGATATCACACACAAGATTTCTAGAGGTTCGAGTATTAACAAACCCTACTCCTCTCTCCAATCTCGATTGAGTGTTTTATTAACATACTAAATGTTACAATGGAGTTTTTTAAGATCATTTCTAACCATGGTGTTTCTCTCAATGGCTAACACCTAACCCACAAATTCCCTTGTATTTTTCAATGGCTCACACAAAAACCAATTCCTTATGTTTTATGGCTCACATAATAAACCCTTAAAAGTGTTTCACTATTAACTCAATATACCCAAGCTTACTTTTGAGTAATTGATTACAATGAGAAACACTCATCAACCTACAATACTCAGAATTTATGAGCAATTAGGTTTTCACAAGTAATAGAGGATTGTTGAGAACTAAATAATGCATAAGGCTATAACAAGATTAAAGATGAAAAATAGTTGTTCTTGTTTCTTTCTTGTTCTTCTTCTCTTTGAGATTCATAAATGACTTGCATTTATAATTTTTCTGTGAATTATAGTCGTTTGGGTGCATTAATTGTGAAAATATTCGTTGAATCAACTCTTAAATCAAGCCTGACATGTTTCTCTGTTCTCGTTCACGGGAGTGAATGTTCTTCCAAGTCGCGGTCCAAGTTGTGACACTGGTCATGAAGTTCTCTGGAAGAATTTGAAGTGTTTGATCACAGGCGTGAATATTTTTCTAAGTCGTGGTTCAAGTGGTGACTCTGACCGTGAAGCTCTCTGGAAGAATTGAAAATGTTTGATCATATGTGTGACTAATACTTTCACGAGCGTAAATATTTTTCCAACTCGTGGTCCAAGTGGTGACTCTGGCCTTCAAACTCTTAAAGAACTGGACATGTTTGGTCACAAACTTGACTATCTTTCACTGACATGACTTGTTTGATCATTCACGATTGGTTTGATCCTTCATGGCAGTGAACTTTGAATGGTGGAAAGTTGACGCTTAGCTATATTCACGGGCGTGACTTTGCTATTTTTTTTATTTTTATCTTCAAAAGTTTTCTTTCAATCTTGTTTCATATTCTAATCAAAATATAACTTGTATAACACACTTAGAACACAAATATTGTTAAATAAATTATTGTTATTTTATTTGTTATTATCAAAATGACAGAAATACCCCTCAAGATAAAAGTGGCCAACAATTAAAAATTAAAAAATAAGAGAACTAAGTGAGTTTTGATTGTTGTAAATCTAAAGAGGACATGTAGACAACTTAATTAATGGTAAAAAAAAATAAGTTCAAGTCCAATTATTAATATTATAATTTTTGAAATATAAATTCAAACTTTTATAATTAAATTATTTTTAAAATAGAAAATTAAATTGATTAGATTTTTGGCCTAGTTATAATTTTTATAATTTATTAATTTATCAAATAAAAATAATCCTTTCTAAATTCCAACTTATAATTTCTCAAAATCAAATTTTTTTTTTAATAATAATCTAACTTATTACACAAAATTACAAATTAATATTCAATAAGTTATTTTTTCCCTCAAAGTTTTCATTTTTATAACTTATTAGTTGTAAAAATTTATAATTTATACAAATTAAGAGTCGCGTGGTCGTTTTCCAATGGGGAATTGACATTGAGGGTCCTTTTCCCCTAGTTAAAGGACGAAAAAAGTTCTTGATGGTGACAATGGATCATTTCACCAAATGGATCGAAGCACAAGCAGTGGCCACCATCACATAGACTAAGGTAGTCAATTTCTTATTTGATAAAATGGTTTACTGATTTAGGATACCAATCAAAGTGATTACAAACAATGAAAGTAGTTTGATGGTTCAGAGTTCCGAAGCTTATACTAAAATATAGGAATCAACTTATGTTTCACATCAGTCGCATATCCCCAAAAAAATAGGATGATTGAGATCACCAACCAGACTATCATCCAAGGACTCCGGAAAAGGCTGAAGCAATCAAAAAGAGAATGAACATAACAACTCCCACATGTCCTCTGGTCCTACAGAACGATCCTTAGAACGACAACGGGAGAGACACACACTTTAGGTTGGCATTTGGTACGGTGGCAATCATCCCGGTAGAGATAGGGCTCCCAAGTTTTAGGACACTACATTATGAGGAAGAAGTAAGCTAGCAGGAGTTAAAGGTCAACATTAACTTCTTAAATAGTATTAGAGAAACAACAGCCATAAAAAGCTAAGGTCTATTGAAGGAAGATGTCACGCCTACATAACAAGAAAGTCAAATCCTGAAGCTTCAACATTGACTTCTTAAATAGTATTAGAGAAACAACAGCCATAAAAGCTAAGGCCTATTGAAGGAAAATGTCAAGCCTACATAACAAGAAAGTCAAATCTTGAAGCTTCAACATTGACTTCTTAAATAGTATTAGAGAAACAACAGCCATAAAAATTGAGGCCTATTGAAGGAAGATGTCATGCCTAAATAGTATTAGAGACTTAGTTCTCATCAGAGGCAACATCAAAAAAGGAAAAGTTGGTACGAGGAAGCTAGATGGAAGCTAGGTTGGCCCCTACATTATAAAACAAATCATTGGTCCATCCACCTATAGGCTGAAGGATCACAACATAAAGATACTACCCATAATATGGAATGCCCATAATTTGAAGATATTCTACTTATAGGTTCAAAGTATAGACACATAAAGTAATATTCAAGCAAAAGCACTAGAACTCACCAATTTTGTGCTCTTTCCTTATTTTATATTCCTGTCATTAACTTTACCATTGGAGTAGAGACACCAGGGTAAACCTGGTATTCCTCTCTTAACACTATCTTTGCATTACAGGACAGTGGTCATGGTTACTAGTTATCATTCCTTGTGACCAATTATTTCTTTCTTTCTTTCTTCCTAGTGATCCTCCTATTAAACTACTTCAGGCTATTTTTTCTAAAATGCAAATGAAATTAAAACAGCTGTAGGTTTTACTCATTTTTTTCTAAAAATATACTTTTTTTTCATCCATGCATTTTGAGTAATTCATTTCTTTGAATACTTAATGTTAGCTCATCAAGTGTTAACTTGTACTCATATAGTATGTCATATTTAGAAAGCCATTCAATCGTTACTGTGTGGGGGCAATGATAATGTCATATTATATGTGGCTAACTTTCTGATAAATGAACTGAATTACAACTCTATAGTTTTAGTACTACGAATAAGATAAATAAACTGATTATAATTGTCTTTGATGGTATGAAAAATGTAGAAATTAATAGAGTCACGACTTTCTATTTGTTCAATGAGAAGGGCCTCAGTAGAAGATAATTCTGGTGTTTGTGGGCTTGTATAGTGTTTTTAAGGATGATATAATGATATAATTTTGACCTTCAATAACACTGGCCTCATCCAATTGACTTTGAAATAAAAGGCTTCAATGACTTTATACCTGGTAGAGTGTTTGATGATAAGCATCTCTTTAATCTGTTGTAGGCATGCACAATTCCCTTGGACACTGCAAAAGTTAGGCTTCAACTCGAGAAGAAAGTTATGTTGGTGTGGGAGTTGCCTTACCTAAATATAAGGGTTTGTTGGGCATAATTGGTACGATTGCTAGGGAAAAAGGTCTATCAGCACTCCAAAAAAGAATTGTACCAGGGCTTCATCGACAATGCCTATTTGGAGGCTTGAGAATTGAGTTATATAAACCTATGGGTCTTAAATTTTCTCCTTACATGAACTATTTAAATGTTTTTTGCGTTGAGTTTTATGCTGATGACTTGTATTTGTATTTTTTTAAAAATGTTAAGAACCTTTACGTGGGCAATGGCTTTGTTGGAGATGTTCCTTTGACCAAGAAAATTCTTGGTGCCCTCACTACTGATGAGCTTAATGGCAAAAGTTATGAAAAAAAAATTATTTAAGCAAGTTCAAAAAGATCTTTGTCTATTTATTTCCTTGCTAGTAAACAAAACATTGTATTTGGACTTGGAATTAGTGGTTTCTTGACTTGATATAGGCATAACTATTGTACTGATCAGTTAACCTTTTGTGCTAATGAGTGTACTTGTCTCGTAAAATAGGTACACTCGCAATTACTGTTGCAAATCCTACTAACTTATCTTGTTAAAGTTAGATTTCAGGCTGAAGGAGAACTACCAGATGGTGTGCCAAAATGCTATTCTGGAGCATTGAATGTGTATTCCACGATTGTGAGGCAGGATGTATGTCTATGCATAATAAAAAGAAAATTGGTGTAAAATGGAGAATTGATCTTAGTTTAGTTAACAACTTTACCATACTGTTTTTTACATGGTTTTCAAAAATTAGGAAGGAGTTGGTGCACTTTGGACTAGGCTTGGACCCAATATAGCACAAAATGTTACACGACAAGAAAAATTATATTTACCAACATAATTTAACAGCGGACAACATCAGTTGGTATTTACTAACGGATTGCCAACGGATTAGCAATGAAAAATTTATGTAGATAATTATAAAAAAGTATCAACGGATTATCAACGGTACTTTACCAACAGATTAATTTCCGTTGGTAAATAGTGCGGAAATATTTGGCGCCAAATTTACCTACAGATCGCCAATGGAAAAATACCAACGGATTTAAATTCATTGGTATTCCGTTGTTATTTTACTAATTACCAACAGACATTTTCTATTGCTAGTTACCAATGGAAATATCCGTTGGTAAATGTTTTGAATTTTTTTTTATTTTTTGATAGTAGAAACAATTTTTTTTGAAAATTGATTAAAAATTGGATTTGAATGTCAAATTATCTTTGAATTAAAATTGATTAATTTAAAGTTGAATAAATAAATTTAATATTCAATTATTAATCAATTTAATAAATTGAATCATAATTTTATCAATTAAATCTCAATTTATTCAAATGATTCATAATTTAATTAATATGAGTACAATTAAAGTTAATTTATTTAAATTAACTAATTGAATATCAATTGAAGTTAATGTAATTAAATTAATTAATTGAATCCCAATTTATGTCAATTTAATCAAATTATTTAATTTATTCTCAATTTAAGCATTAATTGAGATTCTAATTAAGAATAGTTAATCAATTTAATTAATTGAACTCCAATTGAAAAGAATTAAATTAAATTAAATTAATCAAAAAAAATCTTATTTAATCAATTAAAGTTAATTAATCAATTATACCTCAATTTGATCAAATTAATTAATCTCAATTTAAAAATAATTTCATTAATATAAGTTTAATTAATAAATTAAATTTCAATTTAATAAATTGAAGTTCGATTAATCAATTGAAGTTAATTAATCAATTATACCTCAATTTGATCAAATTAATTAATCTCAATTTAAAAATAATTTCATTAATGTAAGTTTAATTAATAAATTGAATTTCAATTTAATCAATTGAAATTCGATTAATCAATTGAATTCCGATTTAATTAGTTAAATAATATTTTAATCAATTAAACCCTAATTTATGTCAAATGATTCAAGTTTAAATTTAATTTATTAAATCGAGCCCAATTTTATCAATTAAACATTAATTTTATTAGTTAAACTTCAATGTATATCAATTGATACAGATTAGTCAATTAAACCCTAATTTTATTATTTAAATTTAATTGAGTCCATTAATTCCTAATTTGATAAATATAAGTATATATAAAGTTAGTTTAATAAAATAAATTAATTGAAACTTAATTTATGTCAATTTAATTTAATTAATTTATTAATCTCCAACTTAAGCCAATTTAATTAAATTATTTAGTTGAATATGAATTTAATCAATTAATGTTCAATTTGAAAATAGTTTAATTAATTTAAATTAAATTTTTAAATTAAATTTCAATTTAATCAATTAAAGTTCAATTAATATATTGAACCATAATGTAATCACTTGCTCTTTAATTTAATTAATTGTACTCAAGTTAAAAATAATTAAATCAAATTAAGTTAAATTAAATCAAACTATTCAATTGAATTTTCATTTAATTAATTGAGATTTATTTTAAAAATAATTTAATTAATCTAAATTCAATTAATCAATTAAGCTTAAATTTAATCAACTGAAGTATATTTTATGCTTAATTTAATCATTTTAAGTTCAACTAATAAATATATCCTAATTTAATCATTGAACACTAATTTAATCAATTGAACTCAAATTTAAAACAACTAAATCAAATTAATCAATTTAAATTTAATTAAATCTCAATTTAATTAAAGCTCCCTCAAATCACATTTTCAAGTCCATTGAAGCTAGAGTTTCCAGAGAGCACCAACCCTCAAACACTCTAGATCTTTACTTCTACATCTTTAAATTCATTCTTGCAAAATGACAACCCAAATGAGCAATAAGCCAAAAGTTCTCTCTTATTGTTTGTTTCTTCAGTCTTTTTTTTTTTGTTTTCATTCCCCTTCCAATTTTAATCAAATTATTTAGTTAAATCTTAAAATAATCAATTAATTTCAATTTAAAAATAGTTTAATAAATTGAATTACAATTTCATCAATTAAAGTTTAATTTATATTAAATTTAATCATTTTAATCGGTGTTAGTAATTTCACCAATTGATCAGCACTAATTTTATCAATTGAACACCAATTTGAATAAATTAATTAAACTCAGTTTAATCAATTTAAGTTTAATTAATTAATTAACTCCTAAATTAATCAATTTAAAACTATATATTACACTAATTTAATAAGCGAAACCTTAATGTAATAATCAATTGAACATCAATTTATATCAATTGAATGAAATCAATCAATTAAACTCTAATGAATAAATTAAACTCTAATTAATAATCAATTGAATCACATTAGTCAATTAAACTCTAAATAATCGACTAATTTCCTTAAAAATTGGAATTCAATAACTAAATTAATTAAATTTAAATAGATTAATTATAACTTAAATAAAATAAGTTGGTGTTGAAATTATTAATTGAAATTAATTTTAAACAATTTGCTCAATTGAATATTAATTTAAGTCAATTTAATAAATTGTTTTTTAATAAATTGAACTATAATTTAATGAATTAACTCTAATTTATGTCAATTGAATAAAAGTAATCAATTAAACTCTAATTAATCAATTAATCAAATAAAAAATTGGAATTCTATATATAAATTATTTATCTATTTTTTTTCTTTTACTTTCTCTCTCATTTTAGTTCTTCTCCCTCCCACTTTCTCATTCTCTTAGATGACCCACGCCCACCACAACCTCAACCCATCTCCCACCCACAGGCCATTCCTCTTTTCAACCGATCAATCGCACCAACTCCAGATGCAACAACATCGCTCCTAATCTTCTTTTCCTTCATCTTCGATCCTCTAATCTGAGCTCCTAAAATCGACTAGTCGCGCCTCCTCACAGTCCACCGCTGGCCATTTCTCCTTCCTTCACCTGCACCTCCTCTGCATTGCATTTCAAAATCTAGATCAGAGAAACTTCCCCAAAGACAACTTCACTAATGGTGGTTACGGGATAGGAGCAGCAATTGGTATTTTGTTTATTTTTTTCTTTTTCTCTGCAGTCCTATGCTTCAAATTTCCTGAGTTTATGTGTTAGATTCATCTTCTATGTGTTATTTCGTGTGATTATTTGAGTTTTATGTGTTATTTGTTGTGATTCTTCTAATTTATTTTTGTTATTTGCTCTGATTATTATGATTTTATGGGTTAGAATGCACTACAATAATTGTTGAATATTTAGGGGGTTTAAGGCTTAAACACTTAATGACCTTTACATAACAGCCATAATAATAGCCTTTGTTGGTCTTATCATTCAGGAATTTAAGGCCAGTTTGAAACCCGCCAAACCTGCTTCACTTTCTTTTAGTCAAAAGGCTTTTTTGAGACTCTGGTTTGTGAAAGGCTGGAAAAGGCATATTCAGTAAAACAAGACTTGAGAAAAAAAAGCATATTTAGTTAAACAAGTCTTGAGAAAAAAAAGTTTGACAGAGGAGGCCAACTACTTGGGAACAACCATACTGGTTGTTAGCAATATTTATTCTTTACTCTTGTTTAATGAAGGCATTAAATGTAATAACCCATGACTGTGACCCTCTAAATGCCTTTACACAGTCTTGTTTACAATGGTAATTATCTAGGACTGAAATAGACTTGCTATGAGAGGTTGATACATGGGGAAATTTGGAATTTGTAGTACCTAAAATGTTTTTTAACGATGGATGAGAGTTAGGAATTAAAACTTTCAGCCATAGTATTGGAAACATAACTTCAGTAGCTCAAATGCTGTTGTATGACATGGATATCAACATTGCATATCTGAACACGTAACAAATACTTCTAGTGTACTAGAGTTCTATAAATGTGATTATTGAGTAGTACTCAATGTGAGTGATTAATTGATACTGTTGTAACTTGTAAGAGCTGAGATTGACTAATTTATCATGATTTACATTTTGATAAACCAATTTATCTGTGAAATAGTTAATCCTGTTGCCTAATTTGTAGAATAGTTGCAGATAGGCCAAGGGATCCAGCTAAGTGGAGTGAGATTTGCCTGACTCAAGGTAACTATCATTAACATTCTTCAAATCCATTTTGATGCAATTTATTGCATATTTTGTTTATTGGAAAGTAATAAATGGGTCTGAGATGCTTTAATGTTTGTGGAATGGATTAATATTTAAATGTTTGTGGCTAGTTTGATAGTGGAATGCCTTTTTTCTTATTAATAGTTAGGTAATGCAGTGATTCAACTTTAACTTCTAACAAAACTACTCTAAAATTCCGAAAAAGAAAGAAATGCCTTAAATTTGTCAAGAAATGGTTTTCCTTCTTGTGTTTAAAGATGTTTAAACTTCATTTTAGATGTTACATTGCCTTGCTCTGTCAAGGCAGTATCAAATGGACAAGTTGATTTTGTATTTTTCTAATTTTTTCCAACAACTTGGTCTTTCTAAATATATAATATATAATTACACTTATACAATGTCATAAAAAATATTTTAGTTTTTTTTTCAAAAAGAGTAAAAAGCATAAAAAATTCTTTGATAAATTGATGATAGTAATATTTGGTGAAAGAAACATGAATGCTTGTTCTAGGCACCAAAATCATTACAAAATATGAAATACTAACACTAATAAGAAACAAAACAGCCTAAACAACTAATTACAAAAATTGAGGATTTAATTATTGTAAGTTCAACATCAATACTGATATGTCAGTAGAATAAGGGGAGAAAGCAAACCAGAAAACATACCCACTCCTTTTGCTTTCTAACCAAGCCTAGTGCTTCCATCAACAATGTTAACAAGAAACAAATGCTCTTATCTCACTGATCTACACAAGTCTTGGAAAATCACAACAAAGCAATATAATAGAGGTCAGTTGAGGTGACTACCAAAAAGCACATAAACTATTTCCTTCTCTCATTCTTATTTTCAACATCTTTTATGATGAGCATAGTTGTTTCTTTTTTCTAATAGACATATTGTCTCCCTTTAATCCTTCCTCTCCCTATTTATTCAATTCTTGTAAAGAAGTCCAACAAGAAAAAAACAAGTTGTTAGTGAATTTAAATTTCCTTTTTTATTACCAAAAGTGGGAATTTCTTAATTAATTTTATTTTTCTTTTTAATTATTCACTAGATAAATTATATGTTAAACGAATTTTCTATTAGACCATTAATTTAATGGTTTAACAATTTATTTTTAAACCCTTATATTAGAACTGATTTTTAATAAATACAAAATTAAACACGGGATATTTGATATAAAAAAAAAGTAGTATAAATTAATATATGGATTTTGGAAATAAATATATGAGAATATGGATGGTGAGGTGGTTGAAAGATAGCATGATGAGGTAGTTGTCCCCCACGCCAATATAAAAGGGTTATATTGGACTAGCACTATTATTAGTAGAATATGATTTGGTCCCTCCATGTGGATAACTACTTTTACAGTGCATTTTGGATCTATCGTCGTTAACCATTTTCTTTTCTTTTCTTTTCTTTTTCCCTTCTTTTAGAATAAATACAAAGATTACCCAAAGTCATTATCCCATTTTGCAATATAATTATTTCCTTAATTACCTTTTTTGTTCCTCCTTTTTTCCCATGACAATGAGCGAATAACTATCTACTAATAAAAACAACTCGCACAGATGCACTGTCTTAGTTAGCTTCCTGAACTTATCAGGAAATTTTGTGTCTAAATCATGATTAATATATCTATTCAATATTTATAGATCAATTAATTAAGCTAATAAATAACTTAAGAGATATTAATTAATTAATAAACTAGATATAAGTTGTAAAGTGAAAATCGACATCTATCAAAAATAGGTAATATAACAAAGAATAATAATTGAGAGTTCAGTCAAACAAATTTCTATTTTACTATTTAGAAATGGAGGCCAACACTCATTACACAGTTCAACACTAAGTATACAGACTCAGTACCTCAATTCACATCCAAAAACTGAAGAAAACAGTACACCTGCACTCATAAAATTGTCATTATTAAATCATATATAATCCAGACAGGTTAGAACTGCTAACATCTATTTTGGAGAAAGTACTTGTTCATGCTGACCAAAAAGAACATCAAGATCTATAACTAAGCAACTATTTGATTGAGTACCTCAAACTAGTGATAACGGATAAATATGAGGTTAATATAAAAATGGGATCTTACAGTATTTCCCAGACCATTAATAATATAAAAATGGAATATATATTTGATTAAAAAAATTTAGAGAAGTTATTTTTTTCTAGTGCTTTATATCATTTTCATTTAAATTATGATTTAATGTTTTAATAATTAAATCTCTAATATTATATCAATTTAACAAGTTTAATTTTTTTTCTATTTTATTTTTTTAAAACCCAGTATTACCCCCCAAGTCTTTACAAAACAACTAACAATTGACATTTTTCTTTAATTTATTAAACTAGACACGGACCCGCACTTCATGAGGATTTTATTAATTATTTTTAAATTTTATTATTAAATATTCAAATTAAAAAAAAAAGAACTTAAATTGTATTATTAAATATTAAAATTAAGAGTCCTTATAAATTTTTAACGTTTGATTTTATTAATTTTCATATACAATTATTGATGATAAATTTATTGTATTTAATGAAAAAAAACGTATTTGATATTTTGGAACATTTTTTTTATTAAATCTTGATTTATAATTTAATGAGGATCTCTCTACTAATCAGAGTTGCAAAATTATAACCACATCAAAAATGGAAAGTTGCCAATTTGTGTGAACTTCATAAACTCACTTTTGTTCTGAGTTTTTCTTTTTATTTTTTTAGTCTCTTTTAAGCTCCATTTTCCTTTTAATTTAAATGGAAATTTTACGAGTTAAAAGGGTTTTCAACTCAATAAGATTTACATCTTCATATTTTTGGAGAATATTCTATTTAGTGCTTAAGTTAACTTTTCATCTATTTAATTTTCTCTAGTAATGTATTTGGAGAACAGAATATTTAAGTATAGATTTGACCAATTCGGATGAACCAAATTTTACGGTTTTACCAATTCGGATGAATGAAAAATGCTTTAAAATTGTGAAGAGAATGTAGAGCAAGAATTCAAAATCTTGATTTAGAGAAGGGACAAACGCATTTACTATTAAACTACATACTCACCAATAATTTAATTTATATTGATTTTACAATTAACTATTTATAAAATTATTTATATTATTCAAGAAACATATATAATTAATAAAATTGATATTAAATTATTTATATTTTCATTATATGACAAAATTTTCAATTAAAATTATATAAATAAATCATCTTCCTTATTTATTAAAATAAAATTATAAATATAGCGATTATTATATCTGAAACATTTCCTGAATATAATTTTATATTAATTTAAATTATGAATATTTAATTTCAATACATGGTTATGCATTAATTTTAATCATTCGTAAAAGTGTTCATATTATTGAAGAAATACATTTAATTGATAAAGTTTTTTTTTTTACTAAGTTTAATTGTTAAAGTTAAATTCAACTATTTGATACAATCCAATAGGAATATTTGCTTCCTTAAATCTCATTTACTTCCAAAAAATAATATGCTCAGTTAAATTGAGAAATAGAAATTAGTAACAGAACACTCCAAAATACTCAAAGGGTTCAGCTCAGTGCATAAAATTTGGATCCAAGCAAGATCAATCGTGTTGTATTTTTTGGATTTTTCCAATATGAGTACTATATAGGTAGATCTTTTTCTTGACTTGACATGTTAAAAGAGACTACATATTATTTTACATCTGTCATTGTTTTGTCACAGTTCACAATTCATAATTAGCAAATAGAAACATTATAACCTAGAAAAAAATATTGACTTGAAAACTTACTTAAAATACAAGGACTAATCTTACAATTTTTATCAATATTCAAACTATATAAATATATACAGGTTAAAAATGAGTTCAGACCGTCGGTGGATGTATCATAGGTTAACAAATGGTCGTTTGAACCAAGAATTTGTGGATGGTTTGCAACAATTTATTGATTTTGCTATTAGTCAACCAACATGGATGGATGGGAATAAGATCAAGTGTCCATGTAATGGTCGTAAGTCAAACTATTCACAAGGTTAGTATAAATAATTGTCTTTACTCATGATAGATATCTTATGATGTTTATAAGCATATCTAATATTCCAATTTGTCATATTCTAATGTATTCAAAGGATATACATCGATGCTTTAAAACGTGTCAACCCAATATCACTGAGATTGAAGTTGACAACAAACTAGAAAATGAATTCCCATACTGGTTTGAAACATATGTGAGTATTATAACAACTAATTCTTTTGTATCAAGATAAATATATTAAGCACCATATATGTCATTTTTTTCTGAAGGTTGTTTCAACTTATTTTATAGGCACATAATCCTTCAAACAATATTTCAAATAAGTGCATGAAAGATCTCGTAAAAGGTCCATTACCAACTGTTTTGTCATATCACGGCTACTTTGTGAACGGTTACAGATTTCATACTTTACAACATGGTTCTATGAGAAGAACAATGAATAGTGGGGTGTGCATTAAAGGCTCTAATTTATGTGTCGATGAAGGTGATTACTATGGTCAATTAGTAGAAGTGATAGAGTTGGAATACCCTGCGTTACCAATTAAGAAAATTGTATTGTTCAAGTGCGATTGGTTTGACCCCACACCAAACTTGGAAACGAAAGTCCATAATGAGTATAAGCTTGTAGAGGTTAACAATAAATGAAGATTTAATAAATATGAACCATTTGTTATAGTAGTGCAAGCAAACCAGGTGTATTTTTGTAGTTACCCTAGTTTAAGGCGTGACAAATGCAATTGGTGGGCAATATTCAAAATAAAAGCCCGGACTATTGTGGATGTTGTATTGCCTAGTGAAACAAATGATCAATCACCATTTCAAGAAGATGAGATCGAGGTCCATCATCATAGTCAAAGTCAATTGGATGAAGAACCAATTTCCTTAAATGATCCAAATGGCATTTTTATAAACCTCGAGGGTGATACCATTGAACAAGAAGATGAGCCATTAATTGAATCAAATGAAGAATATTCAGATTCGACTGAAGAAGAAGAGTTATATGATGAATCAACTAATAGCTCGAATAGCGACTAAAGCTAATATCAGGTTACATTTTTAATTTATGTTGAATATTTAATCTGGCTCTAAATGTAAGAACAGATGTGATACTTCTTGATGTTTATGAAATATTAATTTAATTTGTTGTGTGACTTTTACTTTATTGTATCTATCATATAGTTGTTATTAGGATATTAATTATGAAGTGGTTTTCCATCATAGATTGTGTGACTTTTAGTTTGTTGCATACTTTTTATCCATTTGTTAAAATATACTAATTATGATGTAAAAACCTATTGTGAGTGTTGTTTTTGAATTAATATAACGAATCTATATTTTTGAACTTTCTTATTCCATTTGTATCATAGTGTTATGACTAGTGGGTCTTCTGGTAGAGGAGTTGGTCGTGGTAGAGGAAATGGACATGGAGAGCATTTAGTTGGAAGTGGTAAAGGGAATGAAAGTGGAAAGTGTACACCAGTTATATCACAACCTATGACACCTTCAGATGGAAGTGGTATAGGAGATGTAAGTGGAGCAAATATATTGGTTGCTGATACATCACCACCTATCACACCTACAGGTGGAGGACGCACAGGTTCATCATCATCAGCACCACTACTTGCAGATGATTCACCACGATCACTTGCCACTTCAGCTTCTGGATCAAGTCCTACAGATCATATATTGACTTTATTATCAATAAATGATATACCTTCAAGTAGTACTAAGCCACGTCTCGATATACGCTTTGGATGGTTATGTTCAATCCTAATTTTTCTTATTTGTCATCCAATTATTACGATACATATTATTTATTACTTATTTGTGAATTACTAATAATGTGCTAAATATATTTATGCATTTTTGTGCAATCAGCTTTACTCCATCTCTTAAAGCTTCAGGACAGATCACAAAATGCATCAAACAACAATTTCACAAAGATGGATATAATTGGTCAGCAGTGCCCCAGGATATAAAGGAGTATTATTGGAATGAATTTCAGGTTTTTTGTATTTTCCTTATTCTTTTTTAAATAAAGTGCAAAGTGATAAAAATCAAGTTATTCTTCAATGTGACTAACACCAATGAAAATATCTTGTAGAAATATTTTTCATTTGATAGGTCTTTAGAATCTGTGGTTCGAACCATTTGGGAGCGGCAGGCCAGTAAGCGTTATTCTAACACACTCTCTGACTGGAGAAAATCAGGAAAGCGGCCTCAATGTGTTTCAGAAGAGATATGGGACAACTAGCAGCATTGTTGGAATTCTCCAGATTTCAAGAACAAGTGTAATATTGCATCCAAAAATAAGTTGACTGAGGTTGAAGGACCTGGCACTGGATTATCTAGGCACGCTGGGGGTTCTAGATCTGTTGTAGATCACAGTATTGAGTTGGTATAATAAATTATAAACTTATAGTTCAAATTGAGTTAAAAAAATTTGAAAACAATTATTTTATTTTAAGCAACATAATAATGTGTTATGGTTTTTTTAGGCTAAAGAGCGTTCTGGACAGCCTGTGACTGATTATAATATCTTTGAAAGGATCCATAAGACTAAGAAAGATGACAGTTTTATTGATCAACGGTCAAAGATTATTACGATTAGTTAACTCAACATCATTAACTCAATGTAAATCATTTGGTTGTAGTATGTTATTCTTTTATGCATATTGATGGCCTAAACTTTATATAACCATAGGTAATAGATTGCTTGAAGGCAATTATTTTGTTTTGAAATATTTGACATTGGTAATATGAATGTTTGTCTCTATTCCATGAGTTTCATTTTTTATGGCATAAAGCAAATTGAAATAGAATTTGTTGGTTTTTTTTTTAGGTTGTGAGATATTTTGTTATTGGTATAGATTGCAAAATATGTTTTTTATGTGAAAAAAGATTACCAAATAGGTTCTAAACAATGTGAAAATTTTGTATGTTTAATGTTGTTGTACAAATTGATATATTTATTTGCTTGTAGGATAAGGTGATGGAACGTTATAATACTACTAATGAAAATCAGTCTGACGAAACTTTTTCAGAGAGTGTTGACATGTCTAAGATTTATTATGAAGTTGTTGGACCATCCAAGAAGAAGCGGTGTTATGGGCTTGGAGGTAAACCTTTTGCAACTGCTGTTAGTTCTTCTTCTACATCTGCAACAGTAGATTCTCATCAACTGCGAACTAAGATTTATGAGGAGGTTCGAGATGCAGTCCGAGATGAGCTTCGAAAGGAGATGAGGCAGAGAGAGAAGGAGATAGAGTGACAGATGAAACAAAGGCAGGAGCTGATGGAGCAAGAGCTGAAAAAGAAGCAGGAGGAAATGAAGGCTATGATCCAAAGGCTTTTGAGTGGTGTTGCAGGCACAATGTTATCTTCTAATCCTCCACCTACCAATGATGATGAAGAAGCTGAGGATCAAGACAAAGACTAGATCAATATGATACTAATAAAGTATTAGTTTTCAATTTTATAAATATACACCATGTTTGTATTAAATTTGATAAATACAACTTAAAATATATTATGTTTAATATTTTATATTTCGCATTTAATAACTTCTACATAATACGTGTTATATTTACCGTTTTTATTAACAGGTTTATCAATTCAATTCTTTACATAATTAAAATTTAAATTTTTAAATAATTCACTCATTTACCAACAGATTTTTTCGTTGGTAATTTGCCAAAGGAATATATCTGTTGGTAATTTACCAACGGAATATTTTTGTTGGTAAATTACCAACGGAATATTTTTATTGGTAATATAACAACCGAAATTTTTTGTTGGGAATATGCCAACGGGATGTTTCTGTTGGTAAATTACCAACATAATGTTTTTGTTGGTAATATACCAACGGAAATTTTCTGTTGGGAATATGCCAATAATCCGTTGGTAATATACCGACGGAAAATAATCTGTTGTTAATGTTGCAACGGATTACCGATGGATATTTACCAAAAAGTTATACTATTTTTACTGACGAAATTATATTAACAACGGCAATATCCGTTGGTAATTTATTGGAAAATTTAACAACGGATATATTTTTTTGTTGGTACGTCGTTGGTAATCCGTTGGTAACTTTACCAACAGAAATTTTTTTTCGTTGAAAACTTTAACGACGAGCACTTTACCAACAGAATATTTCCGTTGGAAATCCGTTGGCAAATCAATTTACCAACGGATTTTTTTATTTCCCAACGGAAAAATTCCGTTGGTAAATCTTCATTTTTTTGTAGTGTTATTATAAATGCTGCTGAACTTGCTAGCTACGATCAAGTGAAACAGGTAAACTAAATATACAAAACTTCATTGTCTTTGTTCATATAGTAAAATCAAATTTAATTTCTAATCAAATATTTCAATGCAGATGATTTTGAAAATTCTTGGCTTCATAGATAACGTTGTCACTCATCTTGTGGCTGGGCTTGGAGCAGGTTTTTTTACTGTTTGTATTGGCTCTCTAGTCCATATGGTACATTTTCTACACATTTTAGCTTTTACAAAATCAATCTTAAGTTGATCATATTGGTGCCCATTGTTTAAGTAACTAGCTTTATTCAATGATATTGCAATGGTCTTGCAAACATCAAAAGAGATGATGTTGCACGTCTAAATTTCATAAAAGGAGTCTGTTGAACTAAAAACTTGCTGATATTTCATAAAGATGTTTAATGTCATTTTGTCTTTGATAAACAGAGGTAACCCATCACCCAGAAGAGACTCTCTCATCACCCAAAGGAGACTCCCCCGTCACCTAAATGAGACCAACATTAAGATCTACATCAGACTGATGAAAGATAAGAGAAGTAAGACTCTATATGTATTTTATGAAGTGAACCACAAAAGGTACAAAGTATTTAAAATGTAGTTGACAAAATATTTGTCACACGAAATCCAATGACATGCCACTGTCAAAGCATGAGAAATGACAGATCACTATAGCAGCCGAAATATGTCTCATCAATCTCCAACATGACTAATTTGATCACACCTTGCCGACTAAGGAGACTTCACGAGACCAACTGGTCTCCACATGAGACTCATGAGAACACACAAGGAGGGAGAAAAATTATAAATATTACATCCCAAATCAGACAAAGGTAATAAAGAATAACCCAAAAAAACTTCAACTTTCATTTCTCTCCATTTCATAAACTTCTCTTCCTCTCTCTCTAACTTAAGCATCAGAGTGCCCATGCTGGAGCACCTCCAGTGCACCATTTTAACTTCTTTTGGTCTTACAGGAACAAAGGTTGAAGATTGGTGTTATCAAACAATATACTCTAACTAATAACACTTGTTGCTCTTCTTTTTGATGAACTAATTGTTTGATTTTTAGTCGTTAGTGGTTTAATATAAATGTTTCATTAGACTAATTTAACAGTTTTACTGTCCTTTACTTTTTGGCAGGTTAAACCAAGAATGATGGGGCATTCTGCTTACAAGAGCACACTCGATTACTTCATCAGGATATTGAAGAATGATGTAAGATTTATTTATTTATTTATTTTCAAAATACCACTGTTTAGGAGTAAGAAATTGTGGTGTTGGGCTTTATGGTATTGGGTCCCCATGTGGGCTTGACCCAGCCTAGACCCATATCATTATATATATAAAGTTACGAAAAAATATAAATTTTAAGAAAATGATATAACTTTTCTCATAAGTTACAAAACGTAACTTTTCATCAAAAATTTTTCTCTGAAATTTAGAAATTCTCGAAAAATGAATTTCTTTATCTCCATTCAATCACAAGTGAATCAAAGCGTTTATACTGTCGAATTGAGTCAGGTTCTAGTAATTTGACTCCACCTAAAGCATTAAAAGGGTACGATCTATGCTCAACAAGTAAGTATCCACTGCTCTAAAAATTTCTACATTAGTATCAAAACTCGTTTTGTGCTTAAAATTATAATTGTGATGATCTTTGAGAAATTTACTATGAAAATTCGAAATTTCTTCAATTTTTATAAAATTAATTCTTTCGTTTCATAGTTCGAATTTGGTATTATTGGAAAGCTCTCATCACACTTTCTAATGAGTATTTTTCAATAATTTTCTGATGAGTGGTTGAATTTTTATGATTTTCAAAGTTTCTGAATATTTTTTTTTTGAAAATTGTCATTAAAATGATTCCCACTCTTGGATCGTGTATGTGTTGTTCAAACACGGCTAAAATGATGTTAAAACGAAATAAAAATGGTCCCAATGGTTTTAAAACCGTAAAAAATGTGTAAAATTTCAAAAATCGGTGCAAAACAACCTTTAGAAGGCGGCGCATGTAATACACATGCCCCTTCGACTCGTCACACGCAGATTGTTGCTGACGGTTTTTGCCATGTGTCATGCCATGTGTCCATGACACGTGGCACGTTTGGCCACGTGGATTCCTCTGGTTGGTCCACAAATGCTGACGTGGAGATGACATGAAAAGGTACACGTGGCAGCACGTGAACGAGTATTTTTGGTCCAAATTTTTTTAAAAATTCTCAAATTTTAATTACCAATTTAATGGATATTTTTCCAAAATTTTTTATGATTGATTGATGAAGAATTTGGAGAAAAATATGCAAATTGGAACATAATTAGTAAAAATATATATGTGAATTTTTTTTGGTGTCACATAACATATATCATATTTAACAGAGTTTAATGTTGGTTTAATTTATTTAAACATATAGTGAGAAATTTGATAATTTGCGCTTTGGAGCGATTATGTGCATATAAGAAAGATTCGGAACATTCTCTTGAGAAACATATTGATGAGATGTTCCATAAAATCTGGACTTTCTATAGATGTTTAGTGAAGATTATGACTTGACTGTGAAACACCAGAAGTCTATAATTCTTGATTTCTTACCTGATTAATGGCAAGAGGAAAGGAAGACACTTAAAGAAAGATTAAGTGACTTAACTTATGAAAATCTTGAAAAAAAATTTGAATCGAAAACTGGAGCACCGGATACAAGATAATATTAGGTGATCTAGTAAATCAATGAATAGTTTTCCATAGATGAAAAAAAATGTCTAATATACTGGAAAAAAGAGAATTTGCTGAGAGAGAACCACATGTTCAACCAGATGATGAATGAATTAAACTCAATATTAGAAAATATTTATTTTTATGTGTGACAATATGTTAATTTGTTTTGGACATGTAATGGATGTTTATCTTATTTTAATACATATATATTATTATTGTTATATTACATTATATGATGAATGTCTTGTGGGAATATTAGATTGGTAGATTAATAAATCTCATATAATATAAAATTAATTGACGCATATTTAAATTCAACAATGATAACTGGACTATATCAGTAGGAATTGATTGAGCTTTATATACAATTTTTTTTGTTTCTACTGCTGGTGTTAGGTTATTATTGATTAATTAAAAGTATCATGACTTGAAATTGATAAAAGTAATAATGAACTGTGTCCATCCTAATTATGATCGTTATTTCTAAATAGTTGAAATGGTTGCAACAAAAAGCATTATTGCTGATTTGAATCAAACAGATAAGCTAAATGATAAAAACTATGACATTTGGCATCGTAAAATTCAGTATCTCCCGGAAGAGCAAGATATGCTAGAAATAATAACACAACCAATGACTGAACCTGAGCATGGAAACACTGCTCAACATAAGCAGGATATGGAAGCAATCAAGCCTATAAGCACAAAGACAGAGTTGCTCGCATATTGATGCTGAGCAGCATGAGAAATGACTTGATTCTATGCTTTGAAAAGCACCACTCAGCCCAAACAGTTTGGGATGCTGTTAAGGTTCAGTTTGGTGGAACCTCAACAACAAGGTTGCATCAATTAACTCTAAAATTTGATACCTATAAAAAAAATTCTAATCATACAATAAGGCAATACCTTACTGTCATGTCTAACATGATAAGTGAACTGAAAGGTGTTGTCCATGAGATGACTAACGAGCAATAAGTCCAAGCTGTGATTCGCTCTCTTCTAAAAGCCTGGGAACACATGCATGTCAACATTACCCATAATGACAACATCAAAACGTTTGATGATGTTGCTCAACATGTTGAGCTAGAGGATGATCGTCTTTTCGCTGATAAACCTAAAGGAGAGGCTTATATGACTGAGTCTAGAGGCAAAAAGGCTTCAGGCTTTGGGCAAAAGAAATGGAAAAGTAAGGGTAAATGGCAAGGCAAGGGAGGAAATATGACCAAATTTAGCGAAAATAAGTGCAAGCGTCGGAAACAAAGCAGAAAGAAAGACAAGAACATGAATTACTTCAACTGTGGGAAGCCGGTCACTTTTCTCGTGATTGCACTAAGTCAAAGGTATTATATGAAAAAATTAGTCCATCAAATTTATATGTTAATAGTTGATTGATGTTAGTTGAAACTGTTCCTTATTGGACTGTAGACTCAGCAGCAACAAACCACATAGCAAAGGACCAATTTGTCTTTGTGAAATTTTTTCGAATTCCAAAAGGGAGTAGAAAAATCTATATAGGGAATAATGCTTTGGCTGACATGCTCGGGATAAGTACCTGCAAGCTAGTGTTGCGGAGAGTTCGCACGCTTTATCTCTATGATGTGCTTTATGCTCCTGATGTTCGACGAAATTTAGTTTCTATTATAGTTCTACTTAGACTTGGGTTCAAAATTATTTTTAAAGATGGTTGTGTTAAAATACTTTTGGACAAAGTTTTTATGGTTCTGGACATATGTTGAATGGTTTTATAGTACTAGACACTATTTTTATGGATGTTAAACAATCTATATTTCTTGTTGGAAATTCCAATAATGTTTCATTAAATGATGATGCTAAATGGCATGCTAGATTATGACACATTGGGCAAGATCGTTTAAAAAGGTTAGCAAAAATTGATCTTTTATGATCTGTTAATAAAATAGATTTGCCTGTTTGTGAGCATTGCCTAGCTGGAAAAACAACAAGATTACCATTTGGCAAAGCCAAAAGAGCCACATTTCTTTTACAGCTTATACATTCTGACATTTGTGGCCCAATGAATGTTAGAGCAAGACATGGTGCTCACTATTTCATCACTTTCATAGATGATTTCACCATATACGGTCATGTTTATTTAATCTCTCATAAATCTGAAACATTATATTGCTTCATACGTTATAGTAAATTAGTTGAGAATCAATTAAATTTGAATATAAAATCATTATGGACCGATCAAGGGCGTGAATATCTATCTGATTTATTCAAAAGTTATTGTGATGATAAGGGTATAGCTAGGCAGCTAACTATTCCTTCTACTCTGCAACAAAATGGTGTAGCAGAAAGAAGAAATATAACCCTATTGGGCATAGTTAGGTCAATGATGGCGTAAGCTAATTTATCTATTTCTTTTTGGGGAGATGCATTAATGACTGCTACCTACATTCTAAATTGGGTACCATCAAAATCTGTTCATTCCACCCCATATGAATTGTGGAAAAGCGAAAAGCATAACTTAAGTAATATGTGCCCATGGGGTTGCGCATCTTATATCCATAATACTTCCCATAAATATGGAAAGCTTCGTCCGAAGGGAAAGAAGTATATCTTTATAAGATACTCAGAATTCTCCAAAGGATATGTATTTTGGGGGGAAGACATAAATGGAATAGTAATAGAAGTTGAGTCACGATATGTCTTTTTCTTAGAATAGGACTTTCCTGAAAGAGGTGAGATAAATAAAGATTTCCAATTTTCTGAAATGGAAGATCCTAAGAATAGTGGGAGTGCAAGAATAATTGATTTAGCACTCATAGAGCAAGAATTTAATATTACTCCTGAACCAAGTGGGAATGAAAGGATGTCAAACTTTGTTCCAATTGACCAAGACCATGAATAATCTCAACCTCGACGTAGTAATAGTGACAAGATTTCCCATCGTCGATTTGAGATTGAGGGGGAAGCTTTTATGATTGCTCCAGATGAAGAAGAGCCTAAAACAGTTCAACAAGCTCTCTTTGGTCCTAAAGCAAAGGAATGGATTAAAGTTATGGAAGTGGAAATGGATTCGATGATATACAATCAACTCTGGGATTTGGTTGAGAAACCATCTGGTCGTAAGACTATTGGGAACAAATGGATTCTCAAAATAAAACGTAAAGTGGATGGGACAATAAAAAGATTTAAAGCTCGATTAGTAGCTAAGGGCTACACACAAAAAGAGGGAATTGACTATGAAGATACATTCTCACCTGTAGTCAGGTTTGCATAAGTTCACCTCATTCTGTCTATAGTAGTACGAATGGATTTAGAATTATATCAAATGGACGTTAAAACTGTTTTTCTCAATGGAGAACTAGATGAAGAGATCTATATGGATCAACCTTTAGGTTTTGAACTCAAAGGATAAGAGCGCAAAGTTTGCAAGATCAAAAGATCCATTTACAGTCTTAAGCAAGCGTCAAGACAGTGGAACCTCAAATTTCATCAAACCATATTAAAGGATGGTTTTACAATGATGGAGGAAGATCATTGTGCGTATATTAAACGTTCTAATAACGGTTTTATAATTATGTTCTTGTATGTCGATGACATTTTAATAGCTGGAAATGATAAGAGGTTGATTGATACTACCAAGAAATAGTTATAATCGAACTTTGAAATGAAAGATATGGGTGAGGCTAGTTATGTACTTGGTGTTAAGATGTAACACCCATCAATTTAGGCTTGGATAATTAACATATTTAATGATCGTAATTAAAATTATTTGAGACTAAATTTGGAAATAAAATATAATAAAAATATTTATAAGTGAATTTTTATTAAATTATGTGTGTTAAATAAAATAAATAGAAAGGTTTGGTAAGTTAATAATAATAAGATAAAAATCAAGGATTTAAGTGGATATTTGGCAAAAACAAAGGGGGACCTAATAGGGTATTTACCATAAGTATAAAAATGTCATTTTCTACTTCTTCTTTCAAATTTCAGAACCCTAGCCTCCCTCCCACTCTTCCATACACAAATTTTCTCTTCTTTCACTCATTTTCTTCTTCCTCTCCTTCATCTTCCTCTCTCAAAAAAAAATAAAATAACTATAATAGCTTAAGGTTTGAAGAGGTTAAGACTTCATTGTGTCAAAGTTTAGACTTCATTGTGTCAAGGTTTGTATATATGAGCATATTTATTCCTTTGTGCATTTTATTTACATTACAATGATGTTTGATGTTGAAGGAAGAGTGAACAAATAACTTGTTGTGTTTGCTGGTTTTGTTAAAAATTCGTTTGAAACAGTATTGATTTATTTGACCATATCTTTTGTTCTCGAACTTAGATCGGAATGAAATTAGTTGGAAATGAAACTAGACACATAGACCGAAACCTTTTGTGAAGATTGTAAATACTATATTTGACTCTAAATTGGTCTAAACATTCTTACAGAATCTCGGATTTGAAAGTACCCAGAAAATTCTGGGTAGTTATTTTCTGAACATGCTATGTTATTTTGCTTATATCTTTTCTTATGGAACCTGGATCGGGATGAAATTAGTTGGAAATAAAACTAGACACATAGACCTAAAACTTGTGTGAAGGTTTTAAATACTATATCGGATTATAGGTTGGTCTAAATAGTTTTGCAAAATCTCGGATTTGAAAGTACCCAAAAAATTCTGGGTAGTTATTTTCTGAACATACTATGATATTTTGCTTATATCTTTTGTTCTGGAACTTAGATTGAGATGAAACTAGTTGGAAATTAAAGTAGACACATATATACAAAAACGGTATGAAGAGTATAAATGCTAGTTACGATTTATTTTATACCTAAAATTTAATACAAAATCTCAGACCTAAGAATATTCTGAAAAATACTGGACATATTTTTATTGAGCACTATACGGTTATTTGGACATAATTTTAGCTAGAAAATTCAGATTTATATGATTCTTTTTATATATGAAAGTTAAGACATTAATCTAAAACTTTATAGAATACCATAAGGTCAAATTCGAATCAAAAATAGGTAAAATGTTCCAAAATCAGGGGAGGAATCTGTCCAGAAATAGATATTTAGTAATTTGGTATTTTAAATAATGGGTGACATATATATTTATGTTTTAATTTTAAATAATATGATAATAGTTATATTTAAAATTATTATTGTGTATTGACTAAATTAATATGATGTATTGTGGTTTGAGGTTTCAAATGAGATTGAGAAATTTTTATATGTATAGGGCATGTAAACTGAAAATTTTTATGAATATGAGAATTTTGATGATTTATATAAACAATAAGATAATAACATCAATTAAGCCCAATTCTCTAATTTAGGACTAGAAATAGGATAGATGACATGTCATTAAGGGGTTTACGGTACCGTAGAAATTATGATAATATGAAAATTTTCATTATATGGACAAGATGGCTTAAGCTCGGGTGAGAGCGCCCTTGATCCTAAATGCATGCAATTATTTATTTTACTCAGTCAATATGGCTTAAGCTTGGGTGAGAGCGCTCTTGACTTGAGAAGCTCGGTTAAGCAATTATACAGACATATACAGATAGTGAGCAGGGTGGCTTAAGCTCGGGTGAGAGCGCTCCTGTTTCACAACCTGCATCCAAATAGTCCGGATTTAGAGTTTTGGGGCTATAAAATATAAAATATTTTAAAAAAAGAAATATGGAAAAAAAATTAGTTATCAGGTAAATGAAACAAGGAAATAGAATTCATAAATGAGATATGAATATGAATTTATCTTTGTAAATTATGACATGACCAGTAAATCAGGTATGCAATATTCCATATTGATATATGATAAATTGATTTCTTGTTTTTATATTGCTATAAAAAGAATTGTGATATATGAATTATTATTTATGATTATTTATATGCAAAATTGGATAATATGAACATGGAATTTTTATGATATATCATAAGTGTATGTATGAATATTTATACACATATGTACCACTAAACATTACGTTGCTTAGCGTGTGGGTGTTTTCCCATACGCAGGTTCGGAGCCTATAGAGAGAAGTTGATAGGAAGAGAAGCAAGTCCATACAGAGTCAAATAAAGTAAATCCACATCAGAGGGTTGGTGTTTTACATGACATGCATTTTGTTCCTGTCCACATGTCATGGGTGATGAGTATAATTATGGTTTTCAAAAGTTTTACATGTCTTTTTATGTTGGGAACATGAAATTTTATTTGGATTATATGTATTTTGTAAGCATGGGGATAATGAAAGCTCAAACATATGTTTAAAAAATGTGGTCACGATTTGTTAATTCCGCATATAAAATAGATTCATTAATTGAATGACATATTGTTATCATGAAAAAAAATATATATTAGTTAACATATGAAAATATAATAACTAAAATGGAAGAAACTTTAATTCAAACGAATTTTAAGATAATAGCCAGGTGACATTCTCCTATATAGTTGGGATTATTCCTAATTATATAAGAGGGTGTTACATAAAATCCTAAGGGATCGCTCTAAAAGACTTCTGAGTTTATCTCAAGAGACTTATATAAAGAAAATGTTAGAGCATTACCATATGCATGAATGTAAGCTTATGGATACCTCTGTCGAAAGGAATCTGAGCCTTAGTCTAGATATGTGTTCCAAGACATTGGATTAAAAACAATGAATGTCTAGAGTACCCTACTCCAGTATTATCGGTAGTCTGATGTATGCAATGATGTACACACGTTCAGACATTTGCTATGTCGTTGGGCTAGTAAGCATATTTCAATCTAATCCAGATCTAAAACACTGGATGGTTGTCAAGAGAATATTGAGATATCTAAAAGGAACTTCAGACTATGTTCTATGTTATCAAGGAAAAGATTTGTGCTTAATTGGTTATACTGATGCTGATTGGGGAGGTGACATAGATCAACGCAAATCGACCTCTAGATATTCATTTTTGCTTAATGATTGCACAATTTCATGGAGTAGTAAGAAGCAATCTTGTATAGCTTTATCGACAATGGAAGCTGAGTATGTAGCATGTTCCTCAACTATACAAGAGGTAATTTGGTTGAAAAGATTTTTGCAGCACTTAGAGATTGTCAAGTCAACATCTGAACCTGTGACAATCCATTATGATAGTATGGCTCCATTAGCTTATGCTAAGGATCCAAAATATCATGGAAAGACCAAACATATCCAGATTAGATATCACTATGTTAGAGACATGATTGCGAAAAATGAAGTGACTCTGAAACACATTTCTACAAACAAAATGGTAGCAAATCCATTTACTAAACCATTAGCTAGGGATGCGTTTGCAAGACATGTAAAATCCCTAGGCTTATGTAGAATGTAATCAATATATGTTATGTCAAATCACTTAGTTTTTACAAATGATATCTCGATTTAATTGTTTAATGATTTTTCAATTATATGAATATATTGTAAATATCAGTTAGCACAATTCGAATAAGTATGTCGATAGACTTAGATTGACTCATTCACATGAGTAATCGCCTCTGGCACTATGGAGAGAACGTAGATGAGACCATAAATGCAGAGGCATTAAGTGAATAACTAAGACACAATGGGAGCGGTCTTAGTCTCATTCATTTTTTTTATAAGGCTGCCTTGATGAGGATCAAGATGAGATTCTTCGTATATATAAGAATCAACATGAATGACTTCCCCACCATTCAAGTGTCTATATAGAGGAAGCTGGGTGTGAAATTTGTTGTTTAACATTGTTGAATGTGTAAATAAAAGTTTCATGTTTGGCACATTCAGAGCGACAAGACTAATACTCATATGATGTTTATTTATTTTGAACTAAGAGAAAGACATACACTCTTTCGTCTTTGACAAGAAAAGAGTAGCTCCACCATAGCATGCATTTTATACTGCATATGTTATACGACCTATTAGGAAGCGAAAGAATAGATCTCTGCTTCTTCGCTATGTGAGTCCTTAAAATCCTAAAAATGGATTTCAAATAATTTTTACCCTTTGTGACTTTTGACTATATTATGATGTGATTAATTAATGTTAGCTATTTTAGGATGTATCCTATAGTAATGGAATGATTCGACTTAATGGAACACTCCTAGAAATGCGAGTTAATTCAAATATGATTGATATGAAAGTGAAAAAAAAAGTACTTTGCTTATGCACTCGCAGCTTGTGTTCACTGACCGGAGTTATTACGCTTGATAAAGCGATAAGTAACTTAGAATACAAGTAATTGTAAAATTGATTTGAGTATAGATTCATGAGAGATTGAATGATACTCGATTAAGTGTATTGAGAAAAGTACTTGGGGTAATTAAGCATATTTTCGAAAATAATTTCATATTTGGGTTGATGTCTCATATATGGCCTATAATTAGGTTTGTATATTGTAGCTTCCACAATTTGTGTGTTTCAGTTCGCATGGTCCGTTCACTTGTATGAAATATTATTTGTTTAAATTTGAGATGTGAGATGACGTTTTGAATTAAACCAAACCCACTTTGAGCGAGTGGAAGATGTTGGGCTTTATGGTATTGGGCCGCCCATATGGGCTTGATCCAGCCCAGACTCATATCATTATATATATAAAGTTATGAAAATATATAACTTTTAAGGAAATGATATAACTTTTCTCATAAGTTACAAAACGTAACTTTTTATCCAAAAATTTTTTCTGAAATTTAGAAATTCTCGAAAAATGAATTTCTTCATCTCCATTCAATCACAATTAAATTGAATCATCTCCATTCAATCAAAGCATTCGTACTATGGAATTGAATCAGATTCTAGTAATTTGACTCTGCCTAAAATATTGAAAGCATATGATCTACACTTAACAAGTAAGTATCCACTGCTTTAGGAATTCCTACATGTGGTCTTGCTTCTAACGGTGCATAAGGAATGTAAGTAGGAATTATCGATTATTGATAGCATGAGCATTACTTGGCCTGCCAATATTTTTTGCTCAACTCTTATGGAATCCTCAACAAGCGCATGGTCGAACTAAAAAATTCTGAATGCTGGTTGTGAATTGAGCAGGCTGCCCTTTGCTGTTATTTTCTGCATTTCATTCATTTCCTAATTTCACATCTAGATGTTGACAAAGAATTTTCCGTGCATGTTGATCGTCGATTCTGTTTCTATATCCACGTGTGTGTGGGTGAATATTTTGTTGTATTATGCCCTTGTTTGTAGTAGCATGAAACTGGAGCCTTTTTTATGCGCATTGATCTGTTAACATCAAATACCCTTAATAAAAGAAATTCCATATGAAGGGAGAGTCTCACAAGAAAGAATATTTAACATATGACATTAAATGTTATTTGCAGGGGCCTTTAGCTTTCTATAAGGGAATGATCCCAAATTTTGGGCGACTGGGATCCTGGAATGTGATCATGTTTCTAATCTTAGAATAGGCAAGCTCACCAAAAATTCTCGATTTACTAGTTGGTCTCTTCTTTTCAACGGTTAGTTTTCCTTTATCTGATCTATACGCTGCCATTGAACTTAATCGTGGGAAGTGCAGAGTAATCACATCAATTTATATTATGTCTAAGTGCAGATGTGGTCAGTTTATTTATGTAATTGTTTTCAGTAACAATGCCAAATAATAAAACATTTTATAATGATCATCAAAGGGTATGGTCTTTTTCCAAAATTTCCTGTTTTCCACGACAGGCTAAGAAATCCGTCATAAATTTAGAATCATCTTGAAATTATAGATGACATTCAAGCCTACACTACATGGACATGGAAATGATGGAAGTAGTACTGAGAATAATAAGTTTCCTCATCGGTCGGTAGCATCATTCTTACTAATACAGATAGAAGCCTTGTACCTGGGAAAAGTTTACGAACTTTTAAAAGCTTTAAAATGATCCTCATTTGGAATTTTTACGATGTTTGGAAAAAAAAAAAAAAAAAAAAGTGTCCCTCCCTTTTTTAGTACCTTATTATTCGGTTCTAATTTCGGCTGGTTGCTTTTTGCCCGATTTGTTATTTAACGTTCAAAAAGTATGTTTAATATTTTCTTTGATTAAATTAATTGATTTTTTTTAATTTTTTATAAACTGTTTTTTTAAATTTATTTCTGAAAAAATATATTTATTTACTTATTTTCAAAAATAATTTTTAAAATTCAAAAAAATAAAAAATAAAAAAAAATTCCAACGCAATATCAAACTAACGTTTAGTATTCCAATTATATCATCCAATAGGATTTCACAAACACTTTACTAATTATAATAATTAATTTATTATTATTATTATTAATTAATTAATATGTAGTCTCTTAATTTCTATAATTATCTTGTATATATTTTTATAAATAAATAACATGAAACAAAACACAATTGAATGGAAAAACGTCTAATTTCTAAGGGATCAAATTTAGATTAATTGATTAAATATTTAATGTTATTTTTATTTTCATTCAAATGGTACTTAAATAATTTTATTTTTATATGTTAATTGGTATTTAAATCTGTAGTGTTTAGTTTAACGTCGGGTAATGGTAATTACATGTAATTGTTAGTTATTGTTATTTAATTTTTAAGTCTGAGCTGACAGAAGAAAAAAAAAAGAAGATAAATTTAATGAATATTTTATTGATTTGTCGATAGATCTCCAAAATTACGTCCTTATATGCTTTTATTAGGATATACATCAATTGGAAAAATAATTCTAATCTAATTATGACTCAATCAAAATTAAAAAAGAAAAAACCTCTAATTCGAGCAAATTCCTAACAAATCCACGATAATTAAAATCATAAAATATATCTTATTTTACTCTAATGGGAAAATTTTTCAGGGGTTTAACAAATAAAGATTAATATGGCATAGAAAATTGTTTGCATTAAAAATTCAAAAGATTAATTAAAAACGGCATGTTTAACATATTTAGTTAGTATATAAAATAAATAAATTAGGAAAAATATATTTTTTGGCATTTTCGTACTGAACTCTTGAATTTTTAATTACTCATGTTAAATTTCTTAACTTTATTTTATTAAAATCAAATCTTGTAACTTTCATTTTATCGATAACAATTTTTTTCAACTTTAATTTTGTATAAAATTGAACGTTTCAACTTTAATTTTTTTTGTATTACTTTAAATCAATGTGAGTTTAAGTTTGACAAAATAAAAGTTAGAGGCAATATTTTCAGACTCGACCCAGTCAATAAATTGAAAAATATAAAGAGTCAATAGTTAAAAGTTCAACCAATACTGAACCATAATCGAACCATTCAAAGTGAATTTTTTTCAAAATATAATATTCAATAAATTTTATACATAATAAAATGTAAAAACTGATTACATTAAACATGTTCTATGCACAATAGTGTATTCAAAATATTAAATATTCAAATTCAAATTAATCAACAAATATATTCAAAAATATTTTCAAGTATAATATTTATATTTATATGTATTATTTTAAAATAATAAAATTTATTTATTTCCACAGTTTTTATTTTTTCAAAAATCATAATAAATAATAATTTAAAAAAATAATATTCATCATGCATTCATTTCTCAACTATAATATATTTTTTATAGAAATAAAATAATTTTACGAATAATTTATATGAAAA
The DNA here is from genome assembly GCA_023653625.1 of Triadica sebifera. NCBI lineage: Eukaryota > Viridiplantae > Streptophyta > Magnoliopsida > Malpighiales > Euphorbiaceae > Triadica > Triadica sebifera. Next base: position 27,360,533 of record CM042897.1, read on the forward strand.
TTTTGTCATAATGTATATTAATAACAAAAACAAAAATATTTGAATTCAAATTTATCAAATACATACTTCTTGAATAATGTGAATAATTTTATAAAAAAATTAAAATTGATACATAGCCATATATTGATAATAAATATTCATAATTCAAATTAATATATAATCACATTCAAAAATATTCTCAAATATAATATAGTGTTTATATTTTTAATTATTAATTTAATAAACAATAGAATTAATTTATATATTTATATATTTTTCATCAAAATAATATTATATGGCTCATAGACTATTATTTTGATGAATTATGGATTAAATTCTTTTAAAAATAAATTTACAGGAACTTAATTCATCAAAATAATAGTGCATAAGCAATATAAAGAAAAAATTAAAATATAGGGGCTAAATGATAATTTTTGTCAAACAATATCTATAATTATAGTTATTAAATAAATAAATAATAGAATTTATCTCTTTATATTTTTTTAGTTTTTAAAAATTACAACATACTATAATTTTTAAAACATTAGATTGCATCATGTATTTATTTTTCCATTAAAATAATAATTTTTTATAGGAATCAAAATATTTGTAATAATACGTTATAAGAAATTTTGTCAAAATGTAAAATAATAATGAAAATAAGAAGTCAATTATATCAATTATATAATTTTGTAAATAACTTATATTAATCAAGCCATGTTATTTGTAACAATATTACTCATTTGCTGAAGGTGAGAATCTACTAGTTAAAGGTGCAGAGTTCGAATCTCTGATATTTTTTCACCGACATTTTTGCACAATTTTTTCAACCGGTCTAGTTTTAAAACCACTACTGGTTTGGGTGGATAACTGTTCAATTTGCCGGTTCATCAGTTTAATTCACGAGTTAAAGTATCAAAGGATTTAGAGGCTTGGGTAGACGAGTCAAAGGACCAGTTCATAGTTTAGATATTAAATGTAACTGATACATGAATAATTAATAGTTGATAATTAATTGGTACCTGAAAATCACAACCGGTTTGGATGCATCATGGTCCAAATGCTCAGTTCACCTGTCATGTCTGTGATTTAGACTTTGATTTTATACGCATATTTCGGTTATTTGTACCATAGTATAGAGAAATACCAATTAGAGTCTAAATACGAACAAATAAGTGTGTAAAATTTATTTTAATATGATAATAAGATATTTAATATCAATATTGAATTCAATTGATAAATCGTTGCATTTTCGTGTCATGCATGCAAAATTGAGGCAAGAGATTGAGTCAGAAAATATGAGATTTTTTCGACAGTAAAAATACCATTTAAATATACCAAAAAGTAAAAAATATTATGTGAAGGCATACGTAGAGTTATTACAACCTGATTTTTGGATCGGAAGTTAAAGATATGTATTTATAATTGCAACGGTGCCGATATGATTACGATTAAATTCTCAAAATTTAAAAATTGATAATTTATAAATTGGACAAAGAATGAATTTTTAGGGGCATAATTTAGAAAAATGACTAAATCGCAAAAATATAAATTTTATACCGGTGTTTATTTTGTAAAATCAAAAAAACTATTTTGAAGAGAAAATTGTTGTGAGAATATTGATATATTTAATTTGAGGAGATAAGTTTATTTGGGATATGGAATATAAGAAAATAAATTTATTCAAGTATTAAATTGAAAATTTGAAAAGTTTTATAGAAAAAGTATAAATTCAAAGTTTTTTTTGAATTAAATTAGATAAAATCCAAAATATCTTTTTGATTAATTGTAATTGACCAATAAGGGTAATGATTAAATTTAATTAAAATTAATTAGGCATTAATTTGACTATAAAAGTAAAAAAAAAAAAACAATTATTCAACATTTTCAAATAAACGAAAAAAAAAAATCTTCTCCTTTTTCTTCCTTTGCACGACAACATAGCAATTTTCCTTTTTCTTCCTTTGCACGTCAACATAGCAATTTTCCTTATTTTTTCAACGTTTTCAAACAAATTACCATCATCAAAAGTATAAGAAAATATAAGAAATGAAGTAGAAGTGAAGAAACTATTTCAGGAGGAAAATCACCTATTGGCTAAAAAATCCAAAAAAGTTAGAGGTGAGATTTCTTCACTTTTCTTTCAATTTTACATGGATTTAAGTGGATTTGAGTAATTGTTATGAGTAGATTTTAGTTTAATGAGTGATATTGTTTAGATTTCATTGATGGGAGAATTAAAGTTTTGTAGGAAATTATAAAAAATTTTGATAAAAATAAGAAATAAGTAAAATAAAGTTTGAGGATGGTAAATATAATGTAAAATTTTATGGGAAAAAATTTTTAAAAATTTTTATGGAATTATTGAGAATTTTTCATAATTATGGCTAAATTTTTGAAAAATTATTTTGAAGGATTTGGGCCATAAAATGATGATAATGGAGCTATATAGAATGTTTGGATGTGGAAAGTAATTTTTGGTGTGAAATAAATAATTAATAGAATTTTAGAATTTTTAGCATAATTATTGAAAATTATTGAATATAATTTTGGTGAAATTGGAGATGGAAAATGGAAGAAAATAGGTCAAAGTAAATATAGAAATTTGGTTGGAATTTTTAGACCATTTATTGAATTAATATGAAAATTTGAGTTGAAAATAGATTTTTGGAGAAAAAATAGAAAATAAAAATATATGAAGGAAAATTTAAATAAATTTAGGATGAAAATTAGAAGAGAAAAGAAAATTTTAATTAATTTGAAATATTTAAAAATAATTGGAAATTTTGCGTTAGTAGTGTGTAGCGTGAAATAAAATCAGTAAAAAAATATGCATAAATGTGATAATCGAGAAAATTAAATAAGTAGTTTAATTTCTATTTAAATTTAGTAAATTTTATTGATTTGGTAACCAATTAGAAATTTAATAATTATTCAGGTGCACCGTTAAAACATATATTAGGAGTTGAAAATGAGACGACAATTTTCGACAAATCGTAGAAAATTTTGTGCATTAACTTATAATATAGGTCATTTAATATTTTAAATTGATTTTACATGCTTTTGACATGAAATATTTAATTAGAAACTTATTATTATAATATTTGTGAAATGTAATAATGATAATAAAAATATTCTTGTATATGAAATGGATTTGCCATTTATGAAAATGTTAAATATTTGAAAATATATTTCATGATAAAAAATATTTTTTTTATAAAAATTATATTGGTGAAATAAATTATTTAACATTGTATATATGATTTTAAACTCATATATTATCCTAGACAATGAGCTAGAGAATTATTGGCATATCAATATAGTAGGAACTCCATGACCTATAATTATCTTGGTCATTAAAGGTATTGTATGACTCGTGTGAATATTTTGGACCATACATATTATTTATTTACCGATCTTATGGTTATGTAGTTATAATGGATCAAATGATATTATTTGGGATCATGTGATTATTTTTTACCCTTGTCCTTCTACTTATTTTGGATTATGTAACTTCCGTTAATTGACGGTACCCTTTATTTTTTATGAAGACGTCTATGACATCTTAATATATGAGTTAAATAAGTTTTATTTAGTAAATAGATATAATTTTTATATCTTGATTATATGTTAGTTTTATGTATAATAAATGATTTGGTTTCGAAAAATGTTATTATTACATCCATTTACTGGAAATGATTTTATGTTTATTTTAGTATAAATTTTATTAGTGATTTTGATTTATAGTAAAAGATTTTTTTTTCTAGAATTTACATAAATTTTTAATTATTATTCATACTCATAAATATCTGCATTATAAATTTTTGCATCACTAAGTTTTATACTTAATGCAAGAGTTTATTTTCTCTCACATAGATTTTAACAGTGTTAACTGGCGACAAGTACGTGTATAGAAGTAGTCGCTGGAATCAGTGGATCCTATCGATGAAGCCGAGCAGTAGTGCCAATCACCCTGTAAGGGTGAGTTTGTATTATGTTTTTTACATATTGTGTTTGATGTATTTAAATGTTATAAAAACAAAAATTTTATGAATATAGTTTGAAAATTAGGTATATAGGATGTAAATGGTGAGATGACGTAAATTTATTTTTGTTAATGTAATATATTATTTTAATTAAATTCCTTTTATGCTAATATATACCTATATATAAGTTTTAATAATGTATTTATTTTTTTAAATAAATATTTTGAAATATTCTTTATCCGATCGTGTAAGATAGTATATACGAGTGAGTAAAATGTGTAATATCACCAATCTAATTCATGGGTTAAAACATTAGAGGGTTCAGAGCTTTAACTGGATTGGTTTCATGTATGGTAAACAAACCAAATTGCTCGTGAGCTAGGGCTAGATTTGGAAAAAAAATATTCGAGATCGTTTGTTAATCTTAATGAGCTAATTTAGAGCTCAAATCTGAGTTCAAAAATTTTTTTGATCTCAAACTCAAGATTAATATTGTTTGGTTAGTTAGATTGCGAACAAGTTTGTTTAAGAATTCACGAATGCGTTCATTTAAAAATTTATAAATATGTTCGTTTAAAAGCTCGCTAATATATTCATTTAGAAGATCACGAACGTGTTTGTTTTAATCTCATTTATTATTATACTAATAATGTTATAGTTTAGTTGTTGAATGTGGTTAATAGATTAATAGTTAATAACTGATAGTTGATTGGTACTTGAAAACCACAACCGGTTTGGACACATCATGATCCAATTCTAATTCATAGGTTAAAACATTAGAGGGTTTAGGGATTTGACTAGACCAGTTCATGTAGGGCTGTAAACAAATCAAATCACTCGTAAGCTAGGTCTAGATTCAGAAAAAATCGTTTGAGATTATTTATTAATCTTAACGAGCTAAGCTATAACTCAAATATGAGCTAGAAAACCTTTTGAGCTCAAACTCCACCTTAATATTGTTTTATTTGTTAGCTTGCAAATATATTCGTTTTAAAGTTCACAAATGGGTTTGTTTAAAATTTTAAGAATGTATTCATTTAGAAACTCATGAATGTGTTCGTTTAAAAACCCATGAATATATTCGTTTAAATCTCACTTATTATTATATTAATAATATTATAATTTAATTGTTGAATATAACTAATATATTGATAGTTAGTGACTGATAGTTGATTGGTATTTGAAAGCTACGACTAGTTTGGACGCATCGTGGTCTAATTGACTGGTTCACTAATCTAATTCACGGGTTAAAGTATTATAAGGTATAAGGCCTTAATCGGATCGATTCAAGTAGGATTGTAAATGAGTCAAATCGCTCGTGAGGTAGGTCTAGATTTGGAAAAATTTTATTTGAGGTTGTTCGTTAATCTTAATGAATTAAGTTAGAGTACAAATCCGAGCTAAAAAATCTTTTTCAGCTCAAATCCAAGCTCAAAAATCGAGCTTAATATTGTTTGGTTCTAACACACAAACATGTTTGTTTTAGAGTTCGCGGACGTATTCATTTAAAAGTTCACAAACATGTTCGTTTAAAAGCTCACAAACGTATTCATTTAGAAGCTTCCAAACATGTTCATTTAAAAACTCATAAATATGTTCGTTTAAATATTATTTATTATTTTATTAGTAATGCTAATATATTTATATTTTGTTATCGAGCTCAAGCTCGAACTATAGCTTTTATCATTATTAGTTAGCAAATAAATTTAAATTTTTGTCATTATTAGTTAAAGAATCAAACTCAAACTAAATTCATTAAGCATAATAAATGAGCTATTTATGAATCGAGATGGAGTCACTCGCAAGATTAATAATTTTGAAATGAGTCAAGCTCGAGTTTGTGATAAATTTCAACAAACTGAACTCAATTTCATTAATATTCAACTTGGTTCAGTTTTATTACAACCTTATATTCATAATTTAGGTGTTGAATGCAGTTAACAAACTAATAATTAGTGGCTGATAGTTGATTGATATATGATGTTTAATAAAAAAAATAGGCATGAGGTTAACATATTGTACTAATACCTTACAAATGTTCAAAATGTATACGATTAACTTTCTCTATTTTATCTCTGTTAAACTATATAATTTTTTTATTAAATTTTAAGATATTTACCATTAGCTAGAAAAAGAACATTCTCTTTTACTTAAAGGGTACTAGTATAGTAAATCAAACTTCATTAAATATTAGTATAATAAGTCAAATTTCAGAAAATAAATAATAATTTTTTTTGATATTTCATCATAATCTATATATCTTTCTGACAATAAATCTAACAGAATGATATATTAACATACTATAATAAAATATAAGAGACAAATCATATAATTTTTGAATCTCAAGAGGTACTAGTGCAATATGTCGAATTCTAAAAAGTAAATAATATTTTTTTTCCAAAAAATTATTAAGCTATTATTGTTAGAAACTCAAAATATAAAATTACCAATAGGGATATAATTTATTTAATTCAAAATATATATTTTCTTATAATGAATAAATAAATAAAAATTGTTATATAATATTTATTTATGTGATTATTTATTTTAATAAATTAAAATAATAATAATTAAAATTAATCAATAAAAAAAATTCAAAAATGTATATAATTTACAAAGACAATTAATTAATGTATAATGCAAGAGTAATTAAATAAACAATAAATTCAAAATCTATTATTTTTTTATATAAAAGTAATTTAGTATTTGTATTTAAAAAATCTCAGATTTTTCTAAAATAATTTATAATAAAATTTTTCAATTGAGACTCCAAACAATTATTAATTACCGATTATAAAAATTTATTAAACAATGAATCAGCTGTTGAGTATGAAAAAGTTATCAACTATCTCAATCAGCTGAATCAAGTGTCTTCTTAATTTGGACAAATAAAAATTTTGGGAGTTCAATGAACATGATTTGCATCATTCAAGAATTTTCAATGAATTAGTGTAACACATTTGCTTAAATTGACATGCTAGTTAATAATTATCTTCAACTTGGGTAATAAACAATTAAGAAGCATTTGATAAAAATTTTAGTTGAAAGAGAATATTCAGATCTTTATATATATATATATATATATATATATATATATATATATATATATCAAAAAAATTAATTTGTTGAATACGAAATCAGGTAAAAATGAGTTATTAATTAAAGAAAAAGGAAATGCATATTTTGATATATGGTGATTAAGTCTCTCAATTAAAAATTTATTCATCTATCTATTATTTATTAGATGATAAGGGGTTTAATAAATAGATACTAAATTCCATTAATTATTATTAATTAAATATTTAATTATTATTCATAAATAGAAACTAAATTAGTTGAAAAATGAGAGTTAAAATGCCAATTAAGTAAATTTGATAATTTATAAATTAATTTAATTTAATTCAATTTCTAAATTAAAGTAATTTCTAGACTATCAATTAATTAATATATCATTAAATAAATGCTATTTATAAATAGGAACTAAATTAGTTAAAGTTGATTGAATAAATTAATTTATAATTTAAATTATTTATTGAACAGTAAATTTTTAATTGAGAGATTTAAAATCTATATAAAATTTATATATACTACAGAAAGAAAAGACAGAATACTTGTACGCGCGAAGGCGGAGCACAAAGAGACGCTGTTGGGAAGACGTCAGCAGTAAATAAACAACACGCCTACTGACGCTGACGCTGGTACATAAAACGTTTCGTTTTCATGATCAACTTTGTGCTGGGATCTGCCGGAGGCGGTTTCTCCTTGCCAGAAACTCAGGACAACCGAAGAAGAAGAGCGTCCACGAAGCCGCCGATACTGCCTCACGGCCGCGCCGATGAGCTCTTATTCACTTCTTATTATTCTCTATTTTTCCCAATGGAAAATTTGAAAATCTAGATTACTTTTTGTGCTCACTTTGCTATTAAAATTAAATTCGCTGCATCTTTAATGTTCGTCGAGGTACCTTATCTCCGATTAGGTCTTTAACATAGGTAGTTTTTGAAAATCCTAGAACACTATCGCGGAACATTCAATTATGAATTTTGAATTTATGAATCAATTCTAAGATTCTTCGTTTGGACGACCTGAATTTTTGATAAATTGTAGATGCGTTTATTTAGGTTAACTCATTGCTAGAAATTTATTAGGTTCCTAGAATAGGAAACTAGAATCCCTACAGGAATCCCTAATATTACTCCTAAATATACGCCAATATTACTTCCTAAATTATAACTATGCAATTTGTAACACCCTCCCTTAAGTTGGAGTATAAATATTAATAATGCCCAGCTTGTTACAAAGATAATTAACCCGAACCCCATTTAGAGTCTTTGTGAAAATATCTCCCAATTGTGATCTAGTTTTTACATAACCTATGGAAATTAAACTTTGTTGTATTTTCTCACGGACAAAATGACAGTCAATTTCAATGTGTTTCATTCGTTCATGGGACATAGGATTAAAAACAATATGAAGTGTGGCTTAGTTATCAAACCATAATTTTGTTGGTACTAAAGTTTTAAGACCTACTTTAGTTAAGAGTTGATATATCCACATAATTTCACACACAGATTGTGTCATAGCTCTATATTCTGATTTTACACTTGATCGTGACACAACGTTCTGCTTCTTACTCTTCCATGAGATCAAATTCCCTCAGACAAACATACAATATCCCTATGTGGATCTTCTATCCACCTTAGAACCTGCCCAATTTGGATTTGAGAAATACTCAATATGAGTGTGACCATGATATGCATACAAGATACCACATCTAGGTGCCCATTTCAGATAACACAAAATCTGTTCTAAGGTTGCCTAATGATGAATTGTTGGTGATGACATAAACTGACTCACCACATTGACAGAGTATGCAATATCCAGACGAGTTACTGTAAGATAATTAAGCTTCCCAACTAATCTTCTATATTTTTTTGGATCTTCAAAAAGTTCACCATATTTTGTAAGCTGCATATTGGAAATCATTGGGGCACTACAAGACTTTACTCTCAAATTTCATGTCTTTGATAGAAAGTACACATACTTTCTCTGAGATGGGAAAATACATTTCTTACTCCTTATGACTTCAACACCCAAAAAATATTTAAGCATCTTTAAGTTTTTCATGTGAAACTGAGTATGAAGACAAAACTTAAAGAGATGAGATTCCTGTAGTATCACTTCTAATAATGACAATATCATCTACTTATATGATTAGAAGAATAATGTCAGCTTCAAATTGTCTGTAGAAAACCGAGTGGTCAGATTTGCTCTTCATTGCGCTAAATTTCTCAACAGCTTGACTAAATTTGTCAAACCAAGCTCATGGGCTTTGTTTCAAACCATACATAAATTTACGAAATTGACAAACTTTCTCATACTCCCCCTGAGCAACAAACCCCGGAGTTGTTTGGCTTTTTTATTGACTTTTGGACTAGATATAGCACGATGGTGTTTTGCAAATTGACAAGACACAACCTAACAAAGACACTTTACTGAATTGTGGACAAAGCTTCTTAAGCAAAGGAAGAGAGGGATGACCTAACTTTCAATGCGCCTCTAAAGAAGATGTGACACCAGAACATGCAATGGATTTGGGTAACTATGTGTCAAGAACGTAGAGACTTTCAGACTCATGCGCTTTACCAATAATCTTCTTCGTCATAAGATCCTGAAATAAGCAATAATCAAGGAAGAATGAGATGCTTTTGTCTTAGCCTTAATAAGTATTTTGTCTCAACTGATGTTTCTTTCTTGAAAGACAAACCATATTTTCCATCTTGTAGTCCAAAATGTCGGGGGGAGAACGATGATTTGTTAGTCTATGCTATCACGTTCTTTGACCCTATCCTTGAACCAACTCCTGTCAAACCTCTCATTCTTCAAGTGTAATCTAGATGGCAAACTCCTTCTGATTTATGTCCTGCACTAGCTTCTTCATCATCTAATTCCGTCTCAAGTGATGATCTTCCAATTGTCTCGCGCAAAGGTAAACGCCAATGCACTGATCCTGTTTCTGCTTATGTTACTTATGACCATTTGTCTCTTTCTTCTTGTTCCTTCATTGTTTTTCTTAATTCCGTCTCTATTCTCAGAATTGTTCATGAGGCAATAGCTCATCTTGGATGACATAATGCAATGTTGGAGGAAATGAATGCTCTAGATGACAATGGTAATTGAAATTTGGTCAATTTACCTCAAGGGAAACATGCTATTGAATGTAAATAGGTTTTTATAGTTAAGGTAAATCTTGATGGGTCTATTGCTCATTATCTTGTTGCCAAAGGATATGTTCAAACTTATGGGATTGATTATTCTGACACTTTTTCTCCTATTGCAAATTGACGTCTGTCAACTTTTTATTTTTATGGCAGCTACTTATCATTGGCATTTGCATCAACTAGATATAAAAAAATGTATTTCTTTATAGTGATCTTCAGGTTGCATCAACTAGATATAAAAAAATGTATTTCTTTATAGTGATCTTCAGGAGGAGGTTTATATGGAGCAACCTCCTCCTTTGTTTCCATTGCTAGATTGGGACCTCCCATACTCATAACTATTATGTCAGCTAACAAGAGCACTATTGAACTGTACAAGTGGAGTACCTTTAGTGCGAAGTACCCTATTGAAAACGTCTTGCAAGGAGGAAATTTCAGAACTGGAGAGAATTTGAGACGGGAAACTAGCCAAAAAACTCATGACAACCATTTATTCCCTATGACTCTGTTAACAACATATTATTTAGCTCCTCATATATTTTCTTGAAATCCATAAAGTAACCGGTAAGAGACTTATCTTGTTCCTCTGCATGGTAAAATGCTTGGCATATCTCATAAATGTGGGAAATATTCCCTTTCCCAGAATATAAGAAATCTAGATAATCCATTAATTTTTTAATAAATTCACTTTGATTAATCAAACAAATTACCTCACTGTCAATCGAATTCCAAATTTGCAAGAATAGTCGAGCATCCTCTCGTAGCCATGTTTGCCTCGATTCATCTTTCGGTGGTTCCTCAGTCATATGAGTATCCTTGTCAATACTTCGCAAATAAAGTCCAGCGGTTTTACTCTAATCCAAATAATTAGAGTCATTGAGATTGTGTTCAGTGATTTTGGACATCACTGGAATCACATTAGATACCACCACTCTCGTTTTATCCAACATAATTTAGAGAGAACAATGAACAATGAACAATGATGTTGCTCACAACAAAATTAAAAAAAAAATTGATCCGAAGCACAAATCAGAAATTGACCCAAAAATGGCAGCAAGCTTTCCGAAGTCAAAATAAATGTCAAACCCAACAACATATCACCAAAATGAAGAACAAACCACAGAAATCTATCGAACTAACCAGGGTGACGCCGACAAGAGTGATTGGAGGGGGTAGCCGGATCGAATGTGCTGTTGAGTGGTTCTGCTACAGGATCTTGTGGCAGTGTGCGAGCCTCACTCACGGAGCTTCTGATCACCAGATTTTGGAGAGAGGCTGATCAGCAAGTGACGTTTCTCCCTACGTGGGCGGTGACAAAAAAATGTCACTCCAAATGAATGAGCCAAGAAATGCAATCCCCATGCTGGGAAACCAGCAGACCCAAGAAGAACCCAAAAAATTTGCTGATTTAGGGCAAATTTTAGACACCCAGATGCTCCGATACCATGTAATCAAAGAAGAGAATCGGAAAATATGATTCTTACTATTCTCTATACAATAGTTACACACATATATACACATTAGGGTTCCTAGGATAGGAAACTAGAATCCCTACAATTACTCCTAAATATATGCTAATATTACTTCCTAAATTATAGCTATACAATCTGTAACAGTTTTTTTGTCCTTGATCTCTCTTCTGCTTAATGCTAACCTCTCAAAATCTAACTTTTAGTTTTAGTTCCCTTGCACAATGCTAGCTGATAGCTATTATGATCTCATATGAGCTATAAACTTTATGTTACAGAATGCTTTTAAGTTTCAAGCTTCGTTCTTAAATTTTAATGTTTCTATCTATTGTGGATTTAGTTGGATGTCTGGAGTCTATGGATTTTTGTTGTAGTTCTACTGTGGTTATTTGTTCAAGGTCTTTATTTTATTTGGACACATGCCTAACTTATACAAAAACTGTTTAAAAATAGAGATTATCTATGTCCGATTTTAGGGGGACGTGTCTATTACCATATTCAGTTGTATCCATTTGAGGTTTTTAAATTTTAGTTTCCCACTGATTATGCTGCTAGAAATGTTCTATTAGTCAATATAATCTTATTCTTGTACTGACTTGTTGATGCAGAGCCCTTGTGAGCATGCCTTCTGCCGCGATTGTGCTCGGAGCGATCCCATCTGCTATCTGTAAGGAGATATTTGATCTTTCTTATGTTTATAACAGACATACAAGCTACTTAATGGTACTGTGATAATTGCTGCAGTAGTCATAGCTCAAAGTTGTTCATGATGTTTTTGAAAATTCAACCTTTATTTGTTGCCTGCATTGGTTCTATAAATGCACATTAACTTACTCCTTAATCATTTAAATGTTATTTATCTCCTTAGAATAAAGATTAATTAATATATTCACATTTCTTATAAAGTTCGAGGAACTGTTTTTAAATTTTTTTCAAGCCTTGTACTTGCTAGAAGTGAATTATTATGTGATATGAGTTCCATGGGAGTTTCCAGGATGAATAGTTGTTGTCTTCAATTTGTACTAGTTTGTAAGTCACAATCAGTTAACTTGACACTCGACTTGAGGGAAGTAATTTGGATCCTAATCATATTCCCATACCAAAATTGAGAAACAAAACACACCTACTGAAAATATACAAACTAGAAGAAAGTTCTTCTATTCAAATGCTGCTGCTGCCATTTTTGCTAAGTCACTCCTAGACCTGTTTAAAAGTGAAGCTCAGGCCAGGCTTACAAGCTATCTATATTGTCCAAGCTAGGTCGTAGCTGTTATGAATTTAGACAGGCCAGGCTTGTGTCGGGATTGGACAGGCTTACCAGGCTCGAACAATTGTCAATGTGTTCTTCAATGAACTTGGGTCAGTTTAACATTTTTTAGCCTAGTTTCAAGTTATTACAAGTTAGTTGTTGTGCCTAATTGATCACAAGTTCATTCTTTGGATCAGTTTGATTAAATCTTTTTGACAATTTTTAACATCTAGAGTATGATCAATGATAAAAAAAAAAGTTCTTAAGTAATTTAATTTATTTTAAAAAGATATTCTTTGCCCTTTTAAACCTTTAATTCATTGACCTTAATCTCTATTAGGGCCAGGCAAAAATAACCAAAAATCCAAGACAAAATAGGTTAGCTGAACCAACAATTGAAGTCTAAGATTTTCCTTTTTTATTTTTTCGGTTTTTGGTTTTAAAGAACCATTGATTTTCAATTAACCACTCTGTGTGTGCGTGTACCCTTTTAACCTTATATTTATTTAGAATTATGAATGGATAGTGGCTTGTGGTTTGTTTGATATATATATATATATATATATATATATATATATATATATATATTGGTTTTTTATTATATATTTTTGTTTTTATTATGCTCCATAATTTGTGACTTATATAAATGTGAGGAAAATTGAATATTTTATAATTTTAGGAATTGATTTTATTGATTGTAATTTGAAAAAATGATGTCCTGTTTTTTAATGGTTTAAAACTGAAATTAGCTATTAACTGAATTGAATTGAAATTAGTGGTTAACTGTTTTAAGGGATTGATTTAGGATTTTATTTTTGTAGAACCAAACTTAATGGATTGTACTCAAAACATAACCCATTGACTAATTAACCGGTCAAGGCTTGCCCCTAATCTTTATCCAATCTCCCATTCATGTTATTATGAATGAAACAATCTTTCAAGATAAAAAAGATCAAAATGGTTTTTATTTTTTATTTTTTAATATATATATATATATATATATATATATATATATATGCAAAGCTAGGTTTTGAAGAATAATCCCAAGCCTTTTAGAAAGCTCTGCCTGTACTAAAAAATCTTATCCAAGCTGGGTACCCAAATCCTTGAACAGTTCTAGGTTCCTCCTAGCAGCTACTTGATTGGTACCTTGAAGAGGCAAAACTGCCATCATAGCAGTACACTATAGCTGTGCCATTGTATATTAAATAAATGCTGCATATAATTTAAGAGTGAAAGAAAACCAATTGCATGGTGTGCTCTGGATCCATTGACGTCCCTTAAATAACCTCGATATGGATTATCTATCAATAAGAAGATGACCTATGCTATTACCATGTTGCTGCATGTGTCAAGTACTTGAGAACAGGTTAATTTTCAGTGTGGGTTTATTACTGCAATCTATTTGTTCTTTACACCATGGAAATTCTTCTTTCTCGTTGTTGGGGCATAAACTAAATGATTGTTTCTTATCTCTCATGGTATGGAGTTGTGATGAACGTATCCAGAAGATTCAGACAATTAAAATGATGGAGGGGATCTTCATCTGTGCTGCCCCTCACTGTCTCAAATCTTTCTTGAAGAGGACTGAGTTTGAATCCCACATTCAGGAGAACCATACTGACCTTCTACAGGAAAATGTAGAGGAGAATGGTGATGACCCAGAGGTTCAAAGTGCTAAACAACGTTCAGTTTCAGATTCCAATGTTCGAGCTTCCTCAAGGTTGGTCAATGTGTCTGGTTCTAATTCTCAGTTTCTGGATCCAGAAGATAAGGCTCGTAGACAGCAGCCTAGAGAACATTCACTTCCTAGGCCAATGATGCAACCAGGACCGCCTTTTTTTGGACAAGCTCAAAATTATCCATCAGATCCCCAGCTAGATATCAATCGTCCCCCAGGATTTGACCGGCCTGGCATCCAGAATCCTTTCCAACAAAGCATGCAGGGTGGCCAACAACAAGAATCCAACCAGTTTTCGGACAAACAGCAAGGAATTTTATCTGAGACTTCAATGTCCGATTACCCACCCATGCATCCCATGCAACCTCCTAATTTTGTTGTGCCAATGAATTCAAATCCACTTATGGCTCCTGAATATGGCCTTCCTCCTTTCCAACCAGAGGGAGCTCAGCCATTTTACAGTGCACCCTATGAAATGGGACAGATGGCTAGGCCAGATTCCGAGCTGGAAAATGGAGCTGAACAAGGATCTTTGTTAGGTTTCACACCAGGTCCTGCAGGTGTGAATTTCATGGCAAATTATCCTCAGCTTTGGAATAGTGGACCAACACCGGGAGGTCAGGGATTTCTGGATGGTTTTCCAAACCTATCGGGTTCCAGGGGAAACGTTGCATTTCATCAAGGTGATTATGGGCGGAATCCGGGAATTATGCCAATGATACCTCTTCCCCCACTGTCTGCGAACAAGGGGACAGAAGCTGTGCAGGATAGTAATGCAATGGATGGCAAAAGAATATTAGCACCACAGCCATTTTCACATCCACCACCGCCTCCACCTCCCTTACCTCTTTCAGCACAGCCTAAACGAGGCAAGTACTATTCCGGTGATATGGGTCATGATGGACAAGGGTATGGGTGGAAGCATGAGAACCGTGATGGCTTTGGAAGTGCCCAGGAGTAAAGACACTGATGGTTTTTTTGATGCAATACCTTCTATTTTATGTACTAGACTTGTTTTATTGATGCGTGGTTCGTTTCTTCTCCCTTCTCTGGCTAGACATGCAACTAATTTCAGTTAGCTTATGGTTTTTCCTCTGTTGACCTCCGTGCATATTCTTTTTCTCAATTATGCACAAGTCTAGTTTGTTCGTTCTTATTTTCTCATAGGCGGAACAGAAAATAAGTATGACAAAAGCAAGCGGAATTGCATGATAACACGTTCTCGTGTAACCCTAAGCTCTTTTAATTACACTTATGGTCTTGCAACCAACTTAAAATGTTTTTAACTTCAATTTACAACTTAAAAATCATATAATAAAAAATTATAATACTAAATTGAAGTCTACCTGAAATGGAGATCAGAAAAAGAGCAGTGAACTAATCACATAATTCAAGACTTAACTAACTAATATCAAAGAAGGAAAAAAACATTCTTATCAAAGGAAGTAAATTGATGCTATTGGAGCGCAGCTTCTTATGCAAGTTCTCCTCTCTGTTACTCTTACGGATATCATGCAACCACGTAAGTTTTTTGTTGGGGCAATAAATAATGTTATACCTCTGCTGCACTGCAAGCAGAAAATTCAATGGGGAATCCAGCAATTGATCTATGCTACATCTATCAAATTTTTGATAGATGAGAAGGGTAAGTGCGGTGAGGACTGATAATGATTGTTTTCACTTTGAGGAGCTCATTGATTAGGTTTCTATGGTCTGAGTATGGTGTGATTCGATTTGGTTTGTTTAGATTAAAATTTATAACTAAACTAAAAAATTCGGTTTTTAAATACTTTAACTTTTAATCAAACCAAATACTACTAAAAATATTCAAACTAATACTATTTGGATTCGGTTTGATTGGTTTGATAAATAAATAAATGAATAAAATAAAAAATTTAAAATATCATAAAAGTTCAACAAATATTAACTTAAAACTATGATCAGAATAACATTATAAATATTGTCCAAAATATAAAAATTCAGTACATACTTTAATTTATAAAAAATTCAAAATATAATTTATAAATTAGTAAAATACATTTTTATTCAGTTATAATGTTTTAAAGAAAATTGAAGATTGTAGGAAATCAAAAGAGTTTGTAATTTTAGAAAATTAGAAGATTATTAGTATTAGTACATTATATATATATATATATATATATATATATATATTAAAAGATACCTTGTATTATTGGTTCAGTTTAATTTTATTAGATTAATATTTTCTTAATTCAAAATCAAACAAAAAAATCGGTTTATAAAAATTTCAAAAAATCATAACCATTTATGAAAATCATCTAATTTTCAATTTGAATTGAATCGATTCAGTTTAGTTAATTTTTGTACAGCCCTAGTCCCGAGGAAGAAACAAGGAGAAAATTAGAGAAAATGACCTCTTAATCAGCATTTATTGCAGGTAAGGACTTCAGTGTTATAATTTCATTAGTTAAATGATTTTTAAGTTTATATTCATTTTTTTCTGAAATTGATTTTTAAGTTAAGAATTGAAGTAATGGGACATTGAGAAACAAATTAGTTTTTTAATAAATCTGACTAGTTACAAAAGAATACAGCATATACTTTAGATTTTAATTCATTAAAATATATTTTTTAATTTATTTCTGGTTTAACATAATAGAATTTTAAATTTCAACTTATTCAATTTTTAGCCTACTCTGAACACAAATTTATCACCCTTATTGCCATTTGGTCTCGCAATGCACAAAAGAAATAAAATTAGAAAAACACAGGAGAAGTGTATAATATGACGAGAAATCCAAATCCTCATGAGTTGTTTCTTTTTACAGCTGGAAGATGGCAATATCACTTCCAAACTCATCTTTTTTTTTTCTTTTTTTTTCTAATTAATATTCTTGAAGGCAATTACTATACATTTCTCTACTGACGCCAAAAAAAGTTTCTCAAGAAATAAAATTGGAAAGAGTTGTTTTTCAAAAACAAAAACAAAGAAAAAGAAAGTACAGCAATCCCCCAAGGCCAATGCTGAAAAAGAACATGATAGCTCCTCAGCAGCAGTTCCCAAAGAAAACAAATTCCAGAAAGGGAAAGAAAAAGATATAATAAACCCAAGAAACACTATTAGCTCAGCTTTTGCTTCTCTAAAATCCATTTCCGGATTCTCCCTGTACACTCAATATCAAACTTCACAAACAACTGTTCAAATTTCTTCCATACCATCTTCACATATTTGTCAATGAAATTTTCATACCTCTCATAGATTGCCGGAACTGTAAGTATGATAAAAAGACCTGCCACAACAATTGTAAGATTAGCATTTGCATAGATATGTAGAACAATAATAATCATTCAATTTCAGTATTTTTCTTGTTTTGACAACTGATGATAGTTTATCTTGTGTCCCTGATTCTTTTCATTAATTTTTATTCATTGGTAAGTTAGTATTATAACTTATAAGAAAGAGATATGCAACTTACTCGTGTAACACAAAGTAAGGAAATCAGTTAAGCCACCAACAATAGATATCAGCAACAGGTAGCCAGCTACTTCAAAGAACAACTTTGAGTCCTTACCCAAGGCAATATCCTGCGAAATTGATAGAAAAGCATTCACACGTGTGCGGATGAAAGCAGCAACTTCATTTACCATTTCCTCTGACAGATGCAACTCTGGTAAAGGCGGAGCAGGCCTGCTCCACAAAAGGGACAAAATCAGTTAAGCCCTCAAGATTGATCAATCAAAAAAGTCTTCAGTTTATCATTTCATTTTAGGAGCTAATACCTTCAACATATGCAACAAGTTTGTGGAATCATGATGAACTAACTACTATCTTCCATCAAGAAACATATGTCCATAAATAAAATCAGGAATGTTTCTAACAAGTTTGAACAAGCATTTGCATAAGAGAGAATTAATAGTTGCTTAACCCTTTCATTTAGAGTAGTTCAGCTATTCACAAGGAGGAAAAAAAATCCAGGCAAATATTTTGAAAGAGTTAAATTAAGATAATGACAAACTCTAACAAAATTATTATTATTACCGTCTGGCTAGACCATAAGAATTTAAGGATGCTGCTAAACCAGTTCATAGATCAAAATGTAGAAATTGGATCATCATAGGATTTCACCATCTCATATCGTCTGAGATGGAGAAATTGACTTTGATCTCAGTTTATCAATCAGTTAACTACACAACCTAACTAAAATTCAGCATTTATGCTTCTAGGATGACTAGGGTGCAATGGAGATTGGCACGAAAGCAGACATTTGATGAGGCCAATCCTATTTTTATGCACAAACTGAAAGAATGTTCATAAATGCTATCATTGTGATATGCCACTTAAAATCATAAGAACTTAAATTGAATATATTGAATTGCTTTATTTGCAAATGCATAACGCATCATCAGAAATGAAAAGGCACACTTAAACTATACTCAAGGAGCAAAATTTAAACTATACTTAAGGAGCAAATTTTGTTTGGAATTTACCGGTTAAGAATCGCAGCAGATTTGGCCCAAAAAAAGAGAATGGCAATAAGGAGGAGAAGAACACTAGAAACAAGTGACAGCAGAGTGTAACCTGATCTCTCAAACACCACCCAAGATGCAAGAGTTACTGTCAATATCCCAACAGTAACATTCTTTTGCCTCCACAGTATCACATCCGCAACTGTTAAACACAACAGAAATCCAAAGGAAATGAACCAAAACCTATATTAGATCTCGCTCACTTTATCTTCAATTACTGATTTTGATTTCTTGAAAAAAAAAAGATTTCAGAAAAGGGAAAACAACTAACTCCATGAAATCAGATACCATAAACTTTATTAAGTAAAATAAAATCTACCTTGCATTCATGAAATCAATAAAAATGGATGAACAGATGTTAACTAATGTCATGATACTATCAGTATCTTGAAACCATTTCAACTACGGATTATGATACTGGACTACAAATGCATAATTAAGACTAATAAAGATTCTGTTTTTACTTACCAAAGCCGCCTCCAAGAATCTCATGAACACTTCTCTGTCTGTCAAACAATAGATCAGAGGAACCCATTTAGAATTTGAGATAGATAATCCAAAAACAAAACTTTGATGAACCCACTTCAGATCTCTAAAACCCACCAAAAATTATGGAAAGAAAATAAGAAAAAGAAAAAAAGACGACCTGGGTTTGATGAGATTATTTTTTTTATAAAAAAAAAAAAACAAACAAACATCAGTTAATTGAATAACTTTTTTCTTTCTTAATTAACCAATGAGGTCCCATGTACATACTAAAGAAGGAATACTGTTAAAAGATGTAGCTGGTAAATGGTGGTGATGGTCTCAAGTTCCAGCCCAAAAGCGTCAAACCGCCCATAGCTTTTTCCAACTTTTCAGCTCTTCTGTTTTCTTCTAAAAATAAAAATAAAACAAAAATAAAATGAATAGTGAATAGATAATGGCATAAGACATTCCTTCCTTTCCATGATTTTGTAGGGAATATTTTTAAAAATTTTAAAAACTTTTGATAAAAAATATTTTATAAAATAAATTACAGCAAAAAATATCTTAATTAATTTACATAAATCATATCAATGGATATCAGTAGACGATTATACAAAATTTTACTAATATTTTTCTCTATACATATCTTTTAAACTATTTTTAAATTTTATTGTACTAGGAAAGTGAATAACTTAAAATAAGTAATTAACAATTAAACAATTAAAATAAAAAACTAACAAAAAATATAAAAATTATTTTCTCTGCACTTAGTTTTTTTATCTTGTAATAATGTAAATTTTCTTCTTTCTTTAAGAGAATAAAAGAAAAAATATTTAATAAAAATATATTTTTATATTCATGGTTTTCTATTTAGAAGAAAATTTTTGTTCTTTCAATTTTTGAAAGAAATAGTACAACAATAATAATCACTCTTTCCTCCATTAATTGAACTTATATATATATATATATATGCTTATCTTTTGCAATCTAAAATTTTATCTTCAATAGTTAGACAAAATAAGCATTATATAAAGATAAGATAATCATATTACTTATTATCTTATTTTCCATTATTTCTAATTAAGATAAAATATTGTTTTATTATTATAATTTATCTATTTTAATTTTAATTAAATTAAAATATCTAAAATTTAAAATAATTATTTGATAAGGAAAATTTTTTTCTCCACATATAATCCAATAATATTTTACCTTTGTTCACTTATAGACTTAAAATTTAATATGCTAATTAACAAAAATATGTAATGGTACAATCAATTAAATAAGCTACTCCGGAAATCATATAACTACATATAATAGTAGTTACAAATAATTTACCTATAATTAAATAAGCTCAATTACTAATTCCAAATTTGATCCTCTAAAAAATTAGAAATTTCATAATTATATGTTATTAATATAAATTTGACTTATGTCACATTGATTTTTTTACTTTATAATCTTCCGTATCTCTAAAATGTCCAATCAATTTAATTACATTTTATGTTTTGACACTTGTTAATTTTCGCTAATGATCATATTTCAAAAATTATATCATAAAAATTAATTTATAATTATTGTTGACATACTCTAACCAAAGAATTCAATGATCAAGTATCAAAAATCAGTCAAGAGATATTTTAATACAAATTATATATTGTTAATTCATAATTATTATTATTCATAAATACTCTCATAAAATTACTGAGAATATTAATTTTTAATTAGGTGGGTCATGATACTGTAGCGAAATTTAAAAGTATTTTGGTCCTCTAATCATGATACTTAGATTTTGTAGTTCAAGTGGTATCAAAACCTAAAAAGCGATTGTCGGGTCTTGAATTCGATCCGTGCAATTCTCAAAAAAGTTTTGCATCCTGCGTCAGTAAAAGATAATCTACGTGCGTTGGGTAATGCACTTGCACAAACGGAGCGTGGTGGATTGAACCATGGTACTATAACGAAATTTAAAAATATTTAGTCATTTAACTATTACACCTAGATTTTGTTGTTCAAGATAGTTATAAATATGAAATTATAATTAACTCAAGATTAAAATTATAATAAAATAAATACCTATAAGATTTAATAAGTTTGACAGTTATTTAATTAATTAAATCTCAAATTTAATCCAGTTCAATGTAGACAAATTATATTAGTAAATTCAAACAGGATAAAAGACAAATATTCAATAAATTTTTCTACAATCTAAACATAAATAAAATCTTCAACCTTATTTATCACCTATAAACATAATTATTTAATCATAAGATAATTTGTAATTTATCTTTTGTGATTATCTGTAAAAATTACATAAATACATATAATATGATTAAAAATACATTTATTCAAAAAATTTATGCAAACAAAATATAATAAAATATTTTATTAATATAAAAAAATATAAATATAATAAATACATAATTTGCTTTGAATAGCATATAATCCCAACAGCTTTACTGTCTGCAATTTATTTTCATTTCAACGTTACATTTTCAACTCTCTCTTTTTCTTAAAACTGAAACATTTTCTTCTATCATTCGTCAATCAATCCGAAGAATTTTTCTTTTTTTTTGAAAAATAACAAATTGGCCCTTACTTTATTAGCAATATCCAATTTAATTCAAAATTAACTTTTTAATTAAATTAATTTAGAAGTTTTATTTTCCGATCATTTATTTAAATTTTGAAAAAAAGATGGAAATTTTTAACGCCTCACGGTTGAATTTGTTAAAAGAAAGACTGATGTAAGATTTTGAGTTAAAATAATCGAAAAATTAAATAAATAGATTCAGTAGAAGGCTTAATTTCTACAATTCTTCCAATAATTTCTTGGCTATGCAATACTGCTCAAGATTAATATAAAACAACCCAGATAATAGAAATCAACATGTTCTTGGCACAGGCAAAACAAAAACCAAACTAATGAAAACTACTTTTGAAGCCAAAAATATGCAACCATCTAATTTGGTATATAGTTTCTTACAGAAATTCAATGATGTTAATTTAACGCAATCGTGTAATCAAAAAGTACAATAAATGTATACACTGCACATTGCAGTCAACTGCCAAAGATGCTAAGTAACATCCTAGCTGACTCCACTAACAAAATATGAAAAAGATTCTATTATCATGCAATTTTTTCCTCGCTTTCTTTATTATCATTTTGAGCACTACCAGCTTCAACACTAGCTGCTTGAGAAGAATCCATCAAGCTAGCTGCTATCGCAGCTTTCAATTCTTCATCTTCAAATTCTGTAAGCTCATCTTCAGCTGGATCAGAATGCTGCTGAGTCGAATTAATTCCCTCTGAACCCCAAGTTGAGTTGCAGGATTTGGTAATCCTCTCTGCATCCTCAGGAGATAACCACTGCCCATAACCATTGGAAGCTTCAGATGATGAGATGGGAAACTCTTTTGGAAAGTTCCCTCTCACCAGGAAAATGCTCCACCCAGAGCTCTTCAGAGAATCCAGATATGCGGCGAGGTAAAACTTAGACAGGTGCTGTGGAGCAGCATAGAGACTGTCAAAATTATACCACTCCCCATTCACTTTCCTTATACAAAACCAATGATCCTGCAGATGACAAATAAATGCATTTTCCAGATCAGGGTCAATCTGTGCAGGCTCTGCAACTGGACTGCTAAGGGGGATGACTTGCAAATCCCACACCTCTAGAGCCTTTTGAAGGACCTGAAAGCATAAATTTTTCCTACTTAGACTGGGATAACACGATTACATTTACCATGCGATAGGTAACATGCATTTAGACCAACCAGTGGAAAACAAAAACTTCAAGCACTGTATGCTGAGCTGCAATCACTTCTTTTCCTGGCATTTGACTATAAGTCTATAATAGGCTCTCAAATTTGAAAGATTGCTTATATATATATATATCAAAAAAAAATTTCATAACTTTTTCAAAAAACACTAGAAAGATTCATTGAAAAAGAAAGGGAGTAGATCAACCCCTACACTGCAAAGGAGAGAGGCAAAAAAAAAAAAAAACCTCAACATATTATAGAAACAACGAAATATGCCACCTTGGTGCGTGGGTGGTTTGTGAAGGCAGTGGAAAAGCTTTACTAGGTGCATAATAGGGACTTTTTCCCTTTCAGTAAAGGAAATATCAGCTCATATCTGCTTAACCAAAAATCCTTTTCTAGTGTTATAGATACAACATAAAGCCAACATGCAAATAACAAGAAGATTTAAAAGAACTATAATCGGCAATTTCCCCAACCTTCAATTTTAGGACTATTACTCGTCATATCTCTTCCCACACCTGATTTGTGCCTCACAAGGCCAATTATTGCAAATGCAGTAACAAATGTGTGATTATCCTTGAGATTGAAAATAATGTTGGTGTACCAGACATCTCATCCAAAACATTTTACCCTCTTCCCAACCATAGCTTCACCAAATTTCTACAAGCATCCTACCCAATAATCTTTACTGTAAACCAACAGCAGAAGTGCCCCAAAAAATATGGTTAATCTGTTTATCCTGTATTTGCTATGTTTCACAGTAGCTACTCTCCTACGAGAATGCTCCCCAATGAGTAAAGATTCATCCTAGGGACCAAACTTCTAAGTTCCAAGCATCTTGAACTGATCAAGAAGAATGCCTTGCACACTCTAAACTTCTAGTACACAATCTCATCCACCTTTTCCGTGGAAACATCTCTTTACTGCTTCTCAAATTATCTGCCACTTAAAAGGAGCAGAAATAGAGTAATCTTTCCCCTCCCTACTCTTCCTGCTCCTGTTTTATTCATTCTTCCTCCTCCAACTAAAGATGTCACTATGGCAACAACGCAAATATATCCACAATCATATCTTCAATTCTTCCAAATAAGTGGGGTAATGCACTTAGCCAATCTAACTGGAAAATAAAAAAAAATTTAAAAAAAGGACAGCAGAAAAGAACCAAGATCCTAGGTGAAGTTATCCATTCTTTGGGTAATATTGGAATCATTCCTGAAGACTGGAAGCCATTTTACCCACTCAACACACATGAGGATAGGAATTGTGGATAATTCTCATATTCAAATTGGTTATTGATAATTAAGTCTCTTAGAATAAAGATGGAAAAATCAAATTAAAGTATTCCTTGACTACAGAAGTTCATAAATTTCCCCTTATTTTCTATCTAGTTTAAGAACAAAACAAAAAAGACTTGAACTTTTTACGAAAAAGAAAGCGAACCTGGATACTAAAGTCACCGTCCAAGGAAACATTGTGCGAATCGGCGGAGAGGAAATCGCCAGTGGAAGCGCCACCCTCTTGCATCATCTGGCGCTCCTTGCAATCAAGATCGGACGCCAGAGCCGCCAAATCAAATTCCGAGAAGAAGGGGCCCTGCAAGACGGTGTTGACGCAATGCACAGCGCAAAGCTTCGCCTCTTGCACCTCATGGTACAGCATCCCTCCATTGCTGACTCCTTCCATTTCTGTGGATCGATTTCAGCCCCCGAATCTCTGTATAGAAGAGAAGAAAACCCTAGAAACGGTTTTTCTCTTCCTTTTTTAATTCTTAATTAATTCAATTAAATAATGGCGGGGCATAGATATGTCATGCTGATTGTATATTTTTCCTAGTTTCCACTTTCGACGAAGAGAAAAGAGAAGAAGACGAAGCCAAAAGATTGTGAGACAGGAAATTTTTTACTTTGTCTTCGTTCGACGTTGTCACTTGTTAGCACGTGTCAGACATTTGGAACTTGGACACGGCGTCGGTTTAGAATCTACAAATACAAAATAAAATAAAATATGAAAAATTGAAAATACATGTTAAACTAGTCAACATATTCATAATGATTAAAAGTTACTAATCATAGTACATTGTTTCATTAGAATTAATTAATCGGTTTATCGATTTTAGTTTTAATGATTTTTTAAGGGTTTGAATTTAGATTAACCAATAAATTATGAATTCAAGAAAATTTTATTTAAAGTTCTTCTATTAAAGAGTTAAATAATAATTATTTAAGATGAAATTAGTGATGTATAAATTATAAAAAAATAAATAAAACTATATATATATATGCATAAATATATTAAAATAATTAAATACAATCGACTCTGTTAAAATAAAATTGTTGATTTTTTAAAACCCAAAATTTAAACCATTAAATTAGTTGACCTAAAAATTGATTTGGTTTAAAACAATTTGGGCCTTTAAGGTTTTTTTACCTCATAATTAAAACTTATCAATTAAGTTTTAGTTCTATGATAAACTCTCTTTGAAAATTAGGAGTAGAGATCTTCATTTCAAACCTCACCATTAATATTTTCCCCACTCCATATATAATGAGTGAGGTGTTCTTAAGCCAAGCCCCACCCCCACCCCACCCCACCCCACCCCATATGCGATGAGTAACGGCTTCTCAAGCGAAACATAGGTGACTTCAATGACATCTTTCGGATGGTAGGGTTGGATCATATATCACTGCTTTTGAAATTTGAACCAAAGCAGAAGAAAAGGAAAAAGAAGAAGAAAAGAATTTTCAGATACGAGGCCAAAATGGGAGGAGGTTCCAGAGAGTAAGCAAGTAATAGACCCCATGCATGGAAATACCTCAAATCCAACAGATTGTTAGACAAAATGGGTCAATGCCAGAAAGACTTTATACGAGATATTATCAAAGATCTTGAAGGAATTATTGATAATCTGAGCAGTAGAGAGATGACTGAAGCGAGAGAGAGAAAAAAAAAAGGAAGAAGAAGATGAGTTGTGGAGAATGGAAGAGATTCATTGGAACTAAAGAGCTAGAATTATCTGGCTAAAGGTATGGGATAGAAACACGAAGTTTTTCTGTGGCAAACACAATTCAGATGAGGCAACGAAATAGGGTGGTTTAAAATCGAAGCAAAACTTTGTACAAACTGATGAGAAGAAATAGGAAAAAAAGAATAAACCGTTTCTAGAAAGCTTATTCGAAGGAACCTGTTTTTGGTGTTGACAGAGTTCTAAGAGGAGTGAGAAACTTGGTGACATGTAGGATGAAAAGGGAGTTTAGAGGGATCAACGAGTGAAGTTGAGATTAAGACGCAGTATTTTTGGGCTTTTCTTGAACAAAATAATCAAATAAAAACTTAAGAGTTTTTGCCTTAACAATTTTGAACCAGCTTATACGTACACAAACCTGCTTCCTAATGTTCATAGCCATTTTTTTACCTAGAACTGGATTAAAGTCTGCTTTGCTCAGCATTAACATCCTTGATATCTTACCTCCTTTCTGTTGGACGAATTGTGTCTTCATTATATATTTATATCTCAGCTTTTAGTTTAAATGCTTCCCATTATTTTAGATTTTTCAGTCCTGTTCTGTTCTCTCTATGTCAATTGATGAAAAATTTTATTTATTGAAGAAAAAAAAAACCCTATGATTTCAAAGATCAATCAACATGCACTCACCAATCAGCTAAAGGCTAGTTTGGACCGTTTTGTCTTGGAACTTCGAAAGTCAAATTTAAACACAGTTATTTGGAGAATGATCGCAAATTTGCGGGTGTACTTGTGTAGATTAAATGCTCAAATTTCCTCTATAATTACACATGGAATAGTTATTCGAATTTCTCCCTCATTTTCATAACAAATAAAGGTTGGCATTGGGATGGTGGAAAAGAAACGTGGAAGCAAGAGAAAGGGGCAGAATAGCAATGGAAGGGTATACAAATACCATAGAAAGATCATCACCACTTGAGGCTAATTCAAATGGTCAAACAGGAGGAAATTTGGGGCATGATCATAAGAATGGGTCGTCTGCTCACAGAATATATAATCTGGCTGTTGCAGCTTCACGAAGAAGAACTTGACCTGGAGCTGCACTCAGTAAATAGCCAAGACTAATTGTGTCTAAAAAGCTATGGAGCCACTGCTCTTTCGAAGCAGCAAAGATGTCTTATATTATTGCTTCACCTAGCAATACCCGAAAAATTGGACCAATATTTGTTTAACATAAGTCAAGTTAAACTCTAATGAAACTTTGATATGCATGCAAAACTGGAATTACCACCTCTTTCCACTCCAAGCATCGATTTTCAATATTTATTCCTCCGCAAAATGTCTCAGACAAGCAGATCATAATGGTTCTTACGACTGTACAGCAGCCACACGGCTTTCCACGGTTTTCCCTTCTTTCCACCCTTGCGAAACTCAGTTCCATATTCTCCAATGGGAATAAAGCCAGAACCCCATCCACCCCTCTTATGCTGCAATCAATTTAAAAATAAATATATGTACAATTAGTTGATGGATAACACCATATTTCATCTCATCAAAAGCAGATTGAAACAATATGTCCACGTCATTTCTTTTACTGAAGCATTTCATTTTTTCTTGGAAATTGATTGATGAAAGAGGTACTGATTAATTCAAAATTGTGTAAGATGATAAAGAAATTGCTTTTTGACCAAAGTGGATGTGATCCAAGAAAAGCCAATGAGTAACAATAGTTACGCATGGAAAAACAAAATCTTCTAGTCTTCGTGAGACTGAAAACTCCCAAGTCTGCTAGACGTAGCACAGAACTTACAACCTTATCTCTAAGTTAATTTGTCGGATATGTCTTTAAATGTTTTGAGCATAAAGAAATATTTATTAATTAGAATATCCATTACGTGACTAATCTAGTATGCCCCAAGTTCAAAGCCAGAAAACCTTAGATTATACATAACCATTCAATTGCTAGATGGGCTGAATCTCAGCTTCATTGCGCACAGGAGAAATATATAACATATGGTCAACATCAAAAGATACAGAGCATAATTATGGGGCTAATTAACATTCAAAGTGACAACAGCACGTGATCTGCCATTCACATCAGGAAATGACCAGATAATGTTCTAGGATCTTGCAGTACAGGTAAAGGATGCAGGTGAAGGATAGTTATACCCTATTAAGCATGAAACACTGATATGCAAGTGCATGTACAATGATGTCGTGTGTGTAAGAATCCTCTGTTGAGTTGATGTTTCAAGAATCTCTTTTTTTGACAAGATGTCTTAAGAATATCTCCGTACTGCAAGAAGTCTTATCTTGAGATAACGTGCTATAGAATTTTTTAAGCTAATAACACTGCATTTTGCACCGGTAGATGAATAGAGATGGATATACAAAATATTAAAGCAATTAAAAAACATAGGAAAAAAAAGAGAGAGCAGGCACATATACTAGACAAGTATGATGACTGGAAATGTACCAGAATCACATTAGGGAAACAGACATGCGTCATGCCCTGGTATGTAAACAATGATTGGCTGATTGCATAACTTTGACAGAACCTGATAGTGTTATGGTCATTGATCAGCATATAGGGTTTTAGCAAGAATTGCAACAAGATGATAAGATGAAAAAAACGCAAATAAGCTCTCAAACTCTTCCAAGGATAAACAGAGAATAATATCAGCCATCACATGGATTCTTCTATAATGAATTTTGAAAAAATTTGCTTTGTTATCTTAGGCATTAATTGAAGCTCCAAATATCATATTTCCTCTACCCTACCCACCTTTTATGCAATATCAAGCAAAAACGAATTAAGGTATACTTTTGATTCAATTATTGATTATGGAAATTCAGATTTCTCTAGTGTTTTATCTATTTACGGTCAAAATGTAACTTCCTATTTGTAATAGAGATGAGAATAAAATTATGTTATATCGATTGATTAATAGAGTTACATATTTATATACAAAACCTATATTCTAATTAGAAAACTATACTAATCAAGATACTACACTAATTAGGATATTTACAGCTAATTAGGATATTTTAGAATATCTACAATCTGTAACACTCTCCCTCAAGTAAGAGCATAAATATTAATCATGCTAAGCTTATTACGAATATAATTAACCCAAGCCTTATTTAAAGTTTTAGTAAAAATATCTTCCAACTATTCTCTTGTCTTCACGTATCTTGTGGAAATCGAACATTGTTGTAGTTTCTCACGAACGAAGTGGCAGTCAATTTCAATGTGTTGTTCGTTCATGAAAAACGGAATTAAATGCAATATGAAGACAACTTGGTTATCATACGACAACTTTGCTAGTATTGTAATCTTGAGACCCACATCAGTCAAGAGTTGATGTATCCACATGATCTCATATAAAGATTATGTCATAGCCCAATATTTTGATTCTGCACTTGAACGTGATACAACATTTTGCTTCTTACTTTTCCATGAAACCAAATTTCATCAAATAAAGACATAATAGTCTGGTGTGGATTTTTTATCTACCTTTGAACCTATCCAATCTGCATATGAGAAACAACCAATATGTATATGATTCACATATAAAATACCACGTCCAAGAGCCCCTTTCAAGTAACAAAAAAGTTGTCTAGTAGTAAAGTATTAGTGATGACATAAACTAACTCACAACACTAACGGAATATACATCTGGGCAAGTTACTGTAAGATAATTCAACTTTTCCAACTAATGTTCTATACTTCTCGGGATTTTCAAATAATTCATAATATTTTGTAAGTTGCACATTAGGAATCATCGGAGTACTTAATACTTTGCCCCAAATTTTCTTGTTTCAGACAAGTAGTCAAGCACATATTTTCTCTGAGATGGGAAAATACTTTTTTTACTCCTTGTAATTTCAACACCCAAGAAATACTTCAGCATCACTAAGTCTTTAGTGTGAAAATGAGTATGAAAAAAAGAATTCAGAGATGAGATTTCCACACTATCGCTTCCACTAATAACAAAGTCATCAACATACACAACTAGTAAAATAACCCCAACTTCATATTGTCTATTAAAGACAGAGTGATAAGACTTAAATTTTAGCATCCCAAACTGCTCAACTACTTGACTAAACTCGTCAAACTAAGCTCAAGGACTCTGTTTCAAGCTATATAGAGATTTGTGAAGATGACAGACTTTCCCATACTTCCCTTGAGCAACAAACTTTGAAGGTCGCTCCATATAAACTTCCTTCTAGAGATCACCATGGAGAAAAGCATTATTGATGTCGAGCTGATACAAAGGCCAATTATGAGTAGTTGTCATAGAAATAAACAACCTCACAGATGTCAATTTAGCAACAGGAGAAAAAGTGTCTAAATAATCCACTCCATAGGTTTCAGCATAGACTTTAGCAATAAGACGGACCTTTAAGCGAGCAACTGATCTATCAAAATTGACCTTAACTATGAACACCCTCTTGCATCCAATAGCCTATTTCCCTGAAGGTAAATTAACCAAGGTTCAAGTACCATTGTCATCCAAAGCATTCATTTCCTCCAACATTGCATTATATCATCCAAGATGGGACAAGACTTCACAAATAATTTTAGAAATAGTGATAAAATCAAAGAATGCAACAAAGGAAGAAGAGGGTGATAGGTGATGATAAGAAACAAAAGAAAAAACAAGATAAATACATTGGTGTTTACCTTTGCGTAAGGCGATGGGAATATCATCACTTGATACAAGATCTGATGATGAAAGCACTGGTACAGGACATGGATTAGAAGGGTGTTGTCATATAGTGTAGACCTAAAGAAGGGGGACTTGGCAAGAGCTGAGTCAAAAATTGGTTCAGAGGATGTAATAGCGTAGACTAATAAATCATCCTCCCCCTGTCATGCTGAAACATAAGACGAAAAATATAGTATTTCTTCCAGGAAAGTAACATCAGCAAATACAAGGTACTTACTAAAATTAGGACAATAACACCTATACTCTTTATACAAATGAGAATATTCAAGAAAGATACACTTCAATGACTTGGGATCTAATTCAATGACATGTGAACGAACATCCCGAACAAAACAAGAACTTCCAAATATATTAGATTCAATAGGAAATACTAATTTAGTAGAAAAGAGGATATTGTAAGGAGTCTCACAATGAAAAACAAAGGAAGTCATGCGATTAATCAGAAAGTATGCTGTTGAAACTGGATCAGCCCAAAAAGTTTTAAGTACAGCTATTTGGAACAAAAGGGCTTTTTGTTGTTTCAAGAACATGCATGTCATTTCGCTCTGCTACTCCATTTTGGGATGGGGTATCAACACAAGATGTTTGGTGAAATAAGTTATTTTAAATCATATAAGTCTAAAAAGAAGCTAATAAACATTCTTTGGCATTATCATTTTGCAGTATATGACTAGAAACAGTACATTGAGTTTTAACCTCAACACAGAAAGCACAAAAATGAGAAAACAATTCTAAACGATTTTTTATTAAACATAACCAAGTCATACGAGAAGAATCATCAACAAAAGTTACAAAACACTTAAATTCAGTTTTAAATTGAACTAAACAAAGACCCTAAACATCAAAATGAACTAAGTTAAAAGGAAAAGTGGCTCTTTTATTGACTTTTGGACTTGAATGAAGACAATAGTGTTTAGCAAACTTACATGACTCACAATCTAAGGAAGATGTCCTATTGAACTGTGGACGCAACTTTTTAAGTGAAGGAAGAGACAGATGCCCCAACCGACAGTGAGCCTAAAAAGGGGATGCAACTCTAGAGCAGAAAATAGATCTAGATATCTAGGTG
Source organism: Triadica sebifera (assembly GCA_023653625.1). NCBI lineage: Eukaryota > Viridiplantae > Streptophyta > Magnoliopsida > Malpighiales > Euphorbiaceae > Triadica > Triadica sebifera. The sequence continues at coordinate 27,392,624 of CM042897.1, forward strand.
TCAAGAATGTAGAAGCCTTCTGACTCACATCATTTACCAATAATCTTCTATCATATGATCCTAAAATAAACAATAATCAGAAAATAATGAAATGCAAAAATTAAGAGAGCGAGTAATTTAGCTTACAAAAATCAAATTGAAAGATAATCGAGGTAAATGAAAAACATATATCAAAGGAAGCAAAGGAGCTGAATTAATGTGTCGGACCCAAGAACAGAAAATGATGACCCATCTGCCAAGGTGACATTAGGATGGATTTATGCGACTGTAAAGTAGAAAAAATGCTAGAATTAACTGTCATATGATCTGTGACACCAGAATCAATGACCCTTTTGGAGGAGGTAGAAACAAGACATGCATTGGATTTACCTGAATCAACAATACCAGTAACTAAAGTAGATGAAGACTTCAATGATACCTTCAATATACCTAGTGTCAGGAAAACTTAGCAAATTCATTTGCAGAGATAAGAACTGACTTCTCAAATGCATCAGTGGCAGATGCCACATGAGCAAAGTGAACTTTTTGATTTTTATTCTGAAACTTTCTGTAATCTAGCTTCATATGATCTGGCTTATGACAATAATGACACACAATCCCTACTGAATCCGATGTTCAAGGCTCAAAATTATTGGATCCCCCTCCTTTACCACCACCCCTATGATGAGAACGTCAAGACTCATGATTTTGGCTGAGAATAGCACTATTGTATTGAACAAGTGGAGTTCATTTCCTGCGAAGTATTCTACTAAAAACATCCTATAAAGAAGAAATCTCAAGACTCAAAAGTATCTGATACTTGGCAGTCTCAAATTTGTGAAAGAGACCAACTAGAAAGCTCATAACTGCCATATGCTCTCGTTGGCTCTGTTAAGCCTTCACATCAAAATTAAATGGTAGCAGCATATTAAGTTTCTCATAAGTTTTCTCAAAATCCATAAAATTAGTAAGAAACCTATCTTGCTTCTCTACATAATAAAATGCTTTGCATACCTCATAAATCTAGAAAATATTCTCTTTCCCAGAATCTAAAAAATCTAAATAATACATCAATTTCTTAACATACTCACAGTGATTAACCAAGTCAATGACTCCAATATCAATGGAATTACGAAACTGCAAAAATAATCAAACATCCTCCCGTAACCATGTCAATCTAGACTCATCTTTAAATGGATCGTCAGTCATATGTTGTCTTTATCAATACTTCGTAAGTAAAGACGAACCGTCTTACTCCAATCCATATAATTTGAGCCATTGATCTTATGATTAGTAATTTTAGACATTATTGGAATCAAGAGCACAAATGGAGAAAAAACAGAGATTGCAAATGGAGAAACACACGTAAATAGATTGAAAATGAAGAAACACGAGTAAACAAAACCTAATCTCACATGAGCAACCAAACCGAGAGAGTATAACCTCAACCAAGTACGAAAACATGTTCTACAGACATAGGTGAGTCGAATGGTGGTTATTGGAAAGGGCGGCAGTAACAGACGCGCCTTCATGTGTCGGCGTGTGGAACTAACAATAAAATCTTGTGATGGCATGTGTGGCAATTTCTATGACAAAGCCAAATTGGTGGTCGCGCTTCCCTAGACGGGCAGTGACTGCAAGGGATGTCTCTAAGTGGATAACCCAACCCAATATAATTTGGAACCCTAATATGTCAAATTGCAAACAACCCAAATTTTGGAACTCACTCTCTAATGCTCTGATACCATGTAATAGAGATGATAATAAAATATTTGTTGTATCTAGAGATTAATAGAGTTACATATTTATATACAAAGCCTATATTATAATTAGAAAACTATATTAATCAGGATACTACAATAATTAAGGTATTCATAGCTAATTAGGATACTTCAGAATATTTACAGCTTGTAACACTATTCAGGAAAGAGATGGTTTTAGTATATTTAGAAATTTTTTTTATCCCTGTTTAATTAATTATTGTGAATTACTCTAATAGGAGGTTGTAATCATTGTTGAACAGAAAAAATTAGTCCTATCAAATTCATGTAAGTTCTAAGGCTTTGATGAATAGTATACGAGTTTATTATGAGTTTTGGGAAGGTAAATTCCTTGCTCCCCTAGTGTAAATTCACTCTTCTCTCAATTTGAAAAGGCACATTCGCCTAGAATGATTCCCCTTGCTCTCTCTTTCTCCCTTTCTATTTGCTTCTTTCTAAGGTGGTTTGATAAAATAATCAAACTTTAAGTTCACACTAGTTCATCACCCTTGCATTATGTCGGAAAAGAAAACATCTATTTAGCACATAAATAAATTAAAACACATCTATATCAAGAATTGGGTTGGTCTTTCATTGTTGAAGAAGAAATTAATTAAGAGCCCAGGAATATCAAGAATTTTCCATCAACCCAATTCTTGATGTGAAAAGTTAACAAACATTCACAATTTTCCTTTTTCTGGTCAATCATTGATGAGTTCTTGAATGGAAAATGTAACTATATCCATCTATGAGAAATCAATTAAGAACATGATAGTCAGCAAACATATAATGTAATGACGTTAAAATTATTAAAGAAGATCAGAGAATATGTGGTTAGCCCTCTTTTTTATACAGGTCCGTTTAACTACAAGCAAGAAGTGGTTCTCATTTATGGTGAAAAGAAACTACCCCAGCAACAAATTGACAGGCAATCAGAAAATGCACAGAATGTTAGACAAAATTAATTTCATCAAAAAGGATTTTCCAGAATCAAATTACATATGTGCTTCAAATCCACACGGTAACTAAAAATGTATAACTAAAACAACCCTACCTGTCTCATTTCTTTCTTCATGTGGATTAAGAGAGAGAGCCTTGTTAAAAGCCATTCCTTTCACCTGATTTTATCAATAAAAATTTCACAGAACAATGTCATCGTCTAGAGATTCTGAGCATTAATGAGCAGACACTTCTCCATAAGTCCCTTACAAAAACCAAATAAACATATAAGATTATGAAGATTGCAAAGGGGAGATATTAAATTATTAATACATAATTATGATGGTAATGCTGCAGATATGATTGAAGTTGATCAGTACTCTCGGTCTCAGATACCTCAAGCACGTACCTAATAACCTGATTGTTTAGCCCATCGTTTTAACTTATGTTTGTGTGTTTAACTGCAGGCTTTTTTTCCTATCAAGTTCTTAGGTTTCTTAACTATGCTAGCAAGAAATAGCAACAAACTCACGCAGTTGATTTGGTCATATGCCAAGTCTAAGCTATAGTTCAACATTCTAGTTGAGAGACAAAGCTATAACCCCATCTGTTTGTAATAGTAAAATCCTAGAACATACCAAATTGATATAAGAAGCAAGAAATGATACCAGTGCACGAAATAGACACCGGCCATTTCCGGTAATTTTCTGAACTGACTAGTGCTCCACTTTTCTCATCGCCGGTGATCCACCAACCCTGATGAATAAGAAGGATATCAAATTAATTACAAGGCAGAGAAACGTATAATTATACAAATTAGCAAATATAAATAAGGATCTAAAGAGAAGGATAAAACTCACAGCGATGGCGCAATTCTAGCGAAAAACCTATTGGTGTTGTCTGCAAAGAAAGGCGTGGGACATGTATAGGTTTTCAAAGTCGAGATGGAAGGAACCAGCGAAGAAACGAACTCGAATTTAGCAATTCCAAGTTTGAGCTACTCAAGGATATTCTCTGCATATCACTATTCATGTCAATGAAAAGATACACTCATATGGAAAACATGAGAACGAAGCAGTAAGAATTAACGAGTGCACAGAAATCTTATGTTCTGTTTGGTAGCCGAGAAAGTAAAAGAACAGAATTGAGAATACTCAAAGTAAAATTCTACTCAATAATCAAAAAACTTAAAAAAGGGAAAACGAACATGAGTAGAAGCTTAAGTATATCATTTACACGCTTGTGCGCCATGATAATGATGCCAAGCGAAATGAAAGAAAGGTGAAAGAATAAAGAAGAAAATTATTAGTATAGATACTGCACACATCTGCTTTCCGTTGTAGTCTAGTCGGTTAGGATATTAGGCTCTCACCCGAAAGACCCGGATTCGATTCCCGGCATCGGAATTGAAATTTTTCCACGACTTTGGGAGAGTAATTGTGAAAAAGAAAATAAATTTATTTTGTTTCTAATTTTTCTGATGATGCAGCCGATCAAAATTCGTGCAGTTAGCCAACTAGAAATTAATATTAGGACGCTCTGCTTACCTAACCTATCTAAAATATGAGAACGCATTTGAATGTAAGATTCATTACCGGGGGAATTCGATTTTCTTTTATTAAATGGATTTAATAATTACTAAATTTCAGAAATCTATTTATTAGTTAAAAAAAGATAATTAGAATTAGAATTAATGATGATTGATAGTGTTTGCATACGAAAACGAAAAAATTTCAATTTCTAATGAAATTAATTCATCTCTCCATTCAATTAAAAGAAGTTTGTAGTTATTAAAGGGATTTTTATCAAAATTAAAACAAACATGTTATAGATTAATTAATATTTGAAAATAATTCATCATCATGAAAACACGTTTTAGAATAAATTCTTATATAAATTCAGTCTAATATTATTATATTCACATCAATTAATGTGAATAAAATGATAAAATACATATTATTTATTATATTAATTTATAAATGATATAATAAACTGAATATATCTAAAAATTTCTCTACTTATTTATAAAAACTATAATATTTATTCAATCTTAGTTGAAGAAAACTTACAGGCAGTATCAAACTTCATTCTTTCCTTCTTCTTTTTTTATAGATATTTTTAGATGAGCAAAATTTTATTAATCTTATTTTCACTGATAATGTAGTAATTGAAAAATCTTTTTCAAAGTCATTCCATTTTCAACCATGAAAATAGAGCTAATAATTTTAGACAGGATACGCTACGATATATATTTTTCACAATATGATTCGGTTAAAAATAAATAAAATATTTAATAATCAAATTATTCAATTGTATATTAATATTTTTAAATATATGTATAATTTAATATATAAATAAATTTATAATTTATTATATTATAATTAATTATATTAATATATGTGAATAAAAATTAATAAATTATATATAATTTGTATTAGTATTAATCATAAAGATAATTAAATATTTATATTTTATTTTATTTTATTATATCATACTAAATTATTAATATATTATAAAAATTAATATATATTTATAAAATATTAATTTCAATTGTTTGTAATTATATATATATATATATATATTTATAAATGTGTTACACAATTATATAATACGAAATGATATATTTAAATTAATATAAATATTAATACAATATAATTATACTTATAAAATATATATTACTAACCATTTATGAGGAGAGTGGCTACGAGAACTAAAAGCAAGATTGGAGCTAAAAAAAATTAATAGAAAATAGAAACCACTCACGCCTCGTGTAAAAATTCTTATTTAAATCGAGTTTATATAAATTTAATTAACAAGAGATAAAAATTATTTTATTCATGCGATATTATTTTATTAATTTAATCTATATAGATTCCATTTATACAAAAAAATTTATTTCTTAATATGAAATTTTAAATAACTCTATATTTATTTAAAATATTAAATAAATTACTCAAATGATATAAAATGTCAAATAATTTATAAAAATAAATTTAAAAATGTATTTATGCAGTCAGCCTTTTTGGCTGGAGTTACGAACAGAGAAATCATCCAAACGATCATCTCATGCGGAGCCGATGATACACGTGCAACAAAGGCTATCCACGTGCTAAGTAAGATATAAGAACAAGTTGAAACCAAGGAAAAGAAAAAAAAAAAAAAAAAAAAAAAGGAAAAAATTGCATATGTGTATTTTATTTAACGGCCAAACCGAAAAAGCAGGCTAAATTATAAACGGAGGGGAGGGAGGTCTTCACATAAGAAGTATCGACACACACAAACAAGTCTCTTGCTCTGACGATCTCCCCGATGCTTCAACTTCCCCTCATTTTACCTTAAATCTTCTCTCTCTTTCTTCTTCCTCACTTTCCTTTCTCATTTTTCTCATTTTTTTTATTTATTTAAGAACATCCATTCTCCTCCTGCTGAGATCCTGGTTTCTCTTTCAATTTCATTTTTTCTTGGTAATTTTCTGCGAACTTCACCTCTTTCTTTTCTTTTTTCAGTAAATTTATGTTTCTTTTTGTAGAAATGTAGTGCTTGACTTTGTTGCATGCTGAATCTGCTTATGCGTTTATCTTTTTTTTAGAAAAATATTAAATAAAATTGGCTTTTCTGATTGAGTTCCTTTTCTGCTATTCCTGTTTATTTAGTGAGAAAATAGGAAATAGTTAAAAAAAATGATATATTGTTTGATAAATGTGGCGGCTTAGCTCATCTAGGTTTAATAGGTATTACTGTGCTTAATTAGTTCTACATGAAAGATAAAAGAAAAGTTCTTTCTTCTTCTTTTTCCTGTACCATTTTCATTTCAGTAGCCATATGGAGAATTACTTAAAGGGCGTATGTTTTATAACAAATTCAAGTATCTTTTTTTGCAGATTCTATTCCTTTTCAAACTTTGAAGATCTAATTGGCAGATTTGATTGAGCTAGTAAGTTTCAGTTCGGGAGAATGGCTTCGATATCGCATTCTACAGTTGCATTCACTTCAACTGCTGCTTCGGATCTTCTCCGGAGCTCCAGCAATGGGGTTAGTGGCATCCCTTTGAGAACCCTTGGGAGAACACGATTCAGCTCAAAAACGGGGGATTTTGCTGTGGTTGCTAAGATTAGGAAAGTGAAGAAGCAAGAATATCCTTGGCCGGACAATCCAGATCCAAATGTGCCTGGCGGAATCCTCACTCATCTTTCCCCTTTCAAGCCTCTAAAAGAGAGGCCAAAACCGGTTACTTTGGATTTTGAGAAGCCGCTTGTTGATTTAGAGAAGAAGATTATCGATGTAAATTCAGTTTGTGCTTGGATTATTCTGAATATTGATTTGTGAGAGTTTGTCTTGTCGCCTCAACTAAGTACTTTTTTTTGTGGGTTGCAGGTCAGAAAGATGGCAAATGAGACTGGTTTAGATTTCACTGATCAGATTATCTCTCTAGAAAATAAATATCAACAGGTTTGATCAATTACTGGCTCACTAATTCATGCATCAAGTTAATTTGAAATATATCATAGAAAATATTCTTATATAGGTTGTGATCTGATATACTTGAAAAAGGAATACATTTGATTTACTAATATGAAAGATAAAAAAAAAAAATCTTCTTATACTATTTTGTTGTGCTTCGATATTCTTAAAAATTATGTGTAAGTGAATTAAGATCTCATATCATTTTGCAACCATAGTACGCTTTTGGAATTGGAAAGAATACATTTACACCAATAAATATTCCGAGTTTGAAAAATTGTCTTTAGCATTCTGATTTGCATGTTTGGAATGTTCACTTTTTAGTGCCAACAAAAGGTTTCTTTTTCTTCTTATTTATCCTTTCATATTGGAATTTACGTTGAATTGCTCTGTGTTTAAAACCTTATAGCAGTCTTATCCATTGTGAATCCGCAAATAAAAACTTGTTGGTAATAGAATACTTAACCTTTAATTGCTTCCAATCTCAATTGTTATTTCAAATATGCAGTGCCATGCCAGCAAAAAATCAGGATTCCTCTCACCAATAGGTTTTAACTTTAAAGTATTCACCTCTATATCTTTCTGCTATATGGCTGGATGAAAAAGTAGAGAAAATTGCAAATATAAGGATCTGACAACATTTAAGCTGAAAACTAAAGGCTAGATTTTTAACACTCACTTGAGAGTTCTTACATGGTTAAGAAAGGGAGGTACCTAGTATGTTGGTGCTTCTTTTTCCCAAAAACATGAACGTGTAATGAGGAAGCAGCACAGAAGGTAAAGAAGAGTGAAAATAATGCAGATAATTATTTCCTTTACTATCTGGAAAGAAACTATAATGCACTTCATATTTTTTCTTGGTTAATGTCTAGGTTTTTGGGCCTCAGCTCTGTATTAAGGGAAATATTTCTATTTGGCTTTGATTCAGATTGTGAAATTTTTAAGAATATCAGTTGCTGGAATATTTGCATGATATTCTTTTTTCTTTCCTCTGTTTTAAATTACAGGCTCTAAAGGATTTGTATACACATTTGACCCCCATACAACGTGTGAACATTGCACGACACCCCCACAGGCCCACTTTCCTTGATCATGTATTTAGCATTACTGACAAGGTATGCTATTAATAAGCTCTTTTGACTTAAAGATTTCCATTAGCCGTGTATTTTCTTCATCTTATCTTCAGGTTGATGGACTTTTGGAACTTAATAACACCTCTTTATCATATGTCCAGTTTGTGGAGCTTCATGGAGATCGAGCAGGCTATGATGATCCTGCTATAGTTACTGGTATAGGAACCATAGATGGTAAAAGATACATGTTCATGGGTCAACAAAAGGGTAGAAATACAAAAGAGAACATTATGCGTAATTTTGGGATGCCTACTCCCCATGGGTATGTTCAATTAGTCATAAAATATTCTGTCTATTTTGGCATGAAATAATACTTTCTATTTAATTTATTATATTGTTAACCCGAGTAAAAAATTCTTTAGCATCTGAAATGAACTGATAAATTTTATTTTTGCCAGCTATCGTAAGGCTTTGCGCATGATGTATTATGCAGAGCACCATGGGTTTCCTATAATTACTTTTATTGATACTCCTGGCGCATTTGCAGATCTTAAATCTGAAGAACTGGGCCAGGTATGTGGACAATTATAACCTTCAAATTTTTTCTTTGATACTGGCCAACTGATTTTTGAGTTAACAATATAAACAGGGTGAAGCCATTGCCCATAATTTGAGGACAATGTTCGGTCTAAAGGTGCCAATTGTTTCTATTGTCATTGGGGAAGGTGGCTCTGGTGGTGCTCTGGCCATCGGCTGTGCAAATAAATTGTTAATGCTTGAAAATGCAGTTTTCTATGTGGCTAGGTAATTTGATTTTCCATGTGGCAGTTTTCTCTGGCTCTTTAGTTGAATAAGCATGGTACCTCATGTCTTGTTGAACTTTTCTTTTGGGATAGGGGCTATACTGCTCCATATAAATAAACTATTATTTATCCTAATAGCCAATGACTTGGAAGCTGAAGAGGGTATGCACTGAGCTTGAGGATTAGGGCATTACCATGCATTAGTCTGAATTCTATGTATTCTTCCAATTTCTTGAGTTGGTGTTGATTACTCTTAGGTGTTTGATTTCATTCAACTTTTTTTGTTCATTGTGCTGGATAAATTTTCTGCTGGATATAAAAATTTTTTTGCTGGATATAATAAATTTTTTGCTACTGGTAATGCATGCTTACAGCCATTTTCAAGATGTTTGTGTACTTCAAGTGAGTTCATTTTTTTTTTCTTGATATGCCATGGATGGGAAATTGTTAGGTTAAGCTAAGTGCTGCTAGATCATGTTTCTTAATGCTAAATATAGTATCCTACCAAAATCCAACTATTGTCTCATTCCAAGTCATCACCTGTTCCTCTTTATTTTTCCTTAGTTATGAGGATATGATTTTTTTTTCTAATTTCATTCAGATGTTTAAGTCATTTGAATAATTTTATTTTTTAGGACGGTCAGTACTGACCCTTTTTCCACCTGCTTGTGTTTTTTTTTTTTTTTCATTTTACTTTTATGTCAATAGTCCTGAAGCATGTGCAGCAATTTTATGGAAGAGTGCCAAAGCTTCTCCAAAGGTTTATACACAGCTTCCTCACTTTTAGGGCTGTCAATTAGGAGACTCTTAATTGTTCATTTCTAGTATGGAACTGTTTTTTTTTTTCCTCCACAATGCAGGCTGCTGAAAAGTTGAAGATCACTGCTGCCGAGTTGACCAAATTGCAAATTGCAGATGGCATCATCCCTGTAATAATCTTCCCCATTTCACGTTTTCAACACTTATTTTGCTCCCTTTTTTAATTCTCCTTTTGTTATTTGTTTTGTGTGCATTTAATCTTGGATCAGTTAGTTCCATCATAAGATACTTATTCTCCCAGCAATCCCTGAGGTGAATTATGGGTGGCTGGCTCATACTTAATAGGACAATTCAGTTACTGAATTTCCATTTTTACTATGCAGTGTTTGCATTATGAATAGTGGCTTATTGAATTTTATCTTTAAGATCTTCATGTTAGTTGCTTTCATATCTGAGAGGAATTTTTGCCATTTTTAACAGGAGCCACTTGGTGGTGCACATGCAGATCCAAAATGGACCTCGCAACAGATAAAGAATGCAATTAATGAATCTATGGACGTGAGTGCAACATATACCGGTTCTTGTTTAGCAATAATTTAGTTAATCATATATTATCAGCCCTTTATTAATGTCACCCAAATTTTGATTATATTTGACAAAAAGGAGAGATACAACCAATCTTAGCTAGATCAGAATTAAGGCTTAGTTGACTGAGTTTATATCCTAATATTGGCCTGGGGTTTTGCAGGAGCTCAGAAGGATGGACACACAAGAACTACTAAAACACCGAATGCTCAAGTTCCGAAAAATAGGTGGATTTCAAGAGGGCATTCCAATTGATCCTACGCGAAAAGTCAACATGAAAAAGAAAGAGGAGCTGGTTGTAGGGAAGACTCCAGTGGTAGAGCTGGAGGGTGAAGTTGAAAAACTGAAACAGCAAATTTCAAAAGCCAAAGAGTCATCTAGCAGGCCTCCACAGGTAGCTTTGGATGAAATGATTGTGAAACTGAAAAGGGAGGTTGATCTTGAATTTTCTGAAGCTGCTAAAACCCTGGGCTTCTCAGACAGGTTTGCAGCCTTGCGGGAAGAGTTTACGAAAGCAAATTCACAGGACCAACTTATGCACCCAGTTCTGATGGATAAGATTGAAAAACTTAAGAATGAGTTTTCTCAGGGCCTGTCAGCTGCACCTAACTATGGAAGTCTGAAGTATAAACTTGATATGTTGGAGGAGTTTACTAAAGCCAAGAACATCACAGAAAAGAACGCCAAAGGTATGACATTGAAACAGGAAATCAATAAGAAGCTTAAAGAGGTCATGGATCAGCCTGATATCAAGGAGAAGATGGAAGCATTGAAGGCTGAAGTTCAAAAGGGTGAATTGGATGAACAGATGAAGGAGAAAATTGTGAGGATGAGGAAAGAGATAGAACTGGAATTGGCAAATGTTCTTAAGGCTGTGGGGCTAGACGTTGAGATTATGAGGCCAAAAACAAAAGAACACAGTGAGAAGACCTTATTCCCGAGCTTAAAGGCTAAAGTGGAAAGTTTGAGTGAACAAACTAACAAGAAAATTGAGGATTTAATCAACTCTTCAGATCTTAAAAACATGATGGACCTGCTGAAGTTGGAGGTAGCAAAGGCAGGGCAGAAACCTGATGCAGCAACAAAAAATAAAATTGAGGCTTTAGAACAACAAATAAAGCAGAGGCTCTCAGCTGCTATTAACTCTTCGGAATTGAAAGAGAAGCATGAAGAGCTGCAAATGGAAATCTCTGAGGCCATAGAATTAAATGGAGAGTTGGATGGAGCCTTAAATCTGAAGATACAGCCAAGGAGAGTTCCACACATGATAAGTCAAGAGTAGAGATTAATGTTGGTGCAAACCGCAGCTTTGCTTAGAGTAAGTTATTATTATTTCTTTTCCCTGATGCATTAAAATCGATATATATATATATATATATTTCTGTCTTGAGTTTGTTACTGCAGTATCATAATCATAAAAGCATATATTCATCTCTTTGAACTTTCTTTGTGTGGTCTCGGGCCATTGCATAGTCATTTGGTATATTTCCAACTATTCAACAGGCAGTTCATTATGTAAATAATCAGTATTAATACCTCTGAAGTATGACTAAGTGAATAATATATGGATTTTGTCCAGTGATTGGAAATTTCCATGAGTTACTATTGACTTTTATTGCTTGTTCTCCACCATTTTGCAGTATCTCTTTCATAGGTATGCGATGAGAGAAAATGCCATAGAAAGAAACCGCAGTTTTTAATTTAAGCAGTCAGAACTGCGTCTAGTACTCCAATCAGAACAATACTTCTACATCTCTTTATACTCCAAGAATGTACTGTCATTGTCAACTCTTACCAGACCGTGCAAGGTTTTGCTTCGATGGGAGTGTGAGAATCACATATAGCATTACATTGTTTTTAAGTTAGCTGGAATTTTTCCATTTCCAATTGAGCTTTATCAATTTAGAAGTTTCCACATACACTATATTTTACCGTGCTTAAGTTTTGTGGTAGATTGTGTTTCTTTTACTATTTATAGACGAAACAATTTATGTAAAATATGTGCGCCAAGGGAAGCTAATTACATTCTCTCTAGTTTCAAGCATAAGGAATAATACTGCTCTTTTGACTCTGATTTTTGCTGCAGCTTTAATCCCATCATGATTTCTCTCTGTGAACGACTGTCTTACTGTCTTCTTTTTATTAGAACGCATATCAGTGCTCATTTCGATGGTGCAGCGTATGTGGTATTTTGTGTATGGCTTGTGGATAGGGTTGTCTTATCAAGGGTTGTACTTCAGTAGTGCCTATCGTTACCTTTTTAATTTCTCTTTTATATTGACGTGTTATTTACTTGTTATTTAAAAAGAATAGAGAACACATGCTAAAATGGAGAAGGTAATATTGAGAGAATATCTATCATTTCTTTTTCAAGTTAAAAGGAAGTAGGTAATTGTAATAAAGTAGAATACCTGGGTGATTGCAACTTGAAAGTATAGCACAGAAATTTAGAATAATCATGCATATCGTCCAGAAAGAAACTTGACTTTGGTTCTTAAATTATTAACAACAGCAAAACATTACAAAGAATTGTTCCAAACCGGCCATTACAAGGGAGCAGCTAACACCTGCAAGTCGAGCATATGAGATGGCTGCCAATCAAAAGCCAAATCTTCACAATGACAAAATTTCTTTTACACAGGTACAATAAAAACAGAAATACCTGCCGTTATTACAAAGAAAATGGCTTCAATACAAGAAGGGGACGACAGCTTTTCTGTTTCGAGGATAATCTTCTCCAAACTTAACAAGATACCACTTATGATTAGCACGTGCCCTAGGAACCAAATTGGCACACGTGTACAGAAAGAACCCAAACCCAACCCAAGACCATGTTACCAGAGTCCATCCCAGCCACTCCACAATCTCGCCGAAGTAATTGGGACAGCTAACCAGCTCAAACCACCCTCCTTTTGGAACTTTGTAACCACCACCCTCCCTCTTTAATCTCACCAAAACCCTATCAGACCATATATTAATCCACATACCCAACACAAACACTAGTAATCCGCCGAAATACCTCCACCAGAACCACCTATCACCGTCATAATCCTCCTTGTAATGAGACACCCACCTGGCCTGCAAGTAAGCATTCAACAAATTAAACCCAAATGCCATCAGGGCCACACTGACCGGAAAACCATTAGCAGTTTTGGCGTTTCGTGCACTGGTATTCAAAGATAGGTAAAGTGGGTAAAGGCAGGTGCGGTGGAAATAGTGGATCAAAAAAGGGGATATAAGAATCAGTGCTTTGAAATTGGTAGCGTGTTGCCCAAAAGGGAACAGGAGAAGAGTAAGCCAAAGGGTGGGGCTCTCCATGAGAAACCAGGCCAAAGGTGGAGAAATGGTGGGACCCCACCCAGGGCGGTTGTGCTTGCCATATGGGGCTTGAAGGAACCTGAGGGATATGAAGGTAGGAGGTCCGATAAGGTAGAATGCGAGGAGACTGTAATGGAAGAGGCTCTGATCTGAAAAGGCCATTTTTGGTCTGCTTGAGGGGCTAATCCAGAGGGAAGCCTAGTAATTTGTATCGGAATTTTTATTGTACAGTTGGGTTCATTAATTCAAGGACAAGGGAAATTATCCTGTTGAAATGAACAACAGTGCGGATTTAGGTTGTCCCACACGTAGACACGTAGTTGGAGAGTGTATCTTGATTGCAGCAATGATGATCTTTGTATCTTTTAGATCTGACAAAGAAACAGAATATGGAAAAAAGTTACAAAGCAAACGACATATCTAGGGGCTCCTTTAGATTTATTGCAGTTTCCCCTTTTTTGATTTGTTGTCCAGCAGGTAAATAAAAAAAGAGCAACAGGTTTGTATAAGTTATTGATTACCAAAACACTAAATATTGATAGTATTAAAATCAAACACTGGTGCAAATTTAAAGCTTTGATCAGTGTCCTAGTTATTGCCAATATGATATTTAATGGTTGAAACATATAAGACCTATATCAAGAATATTAAAGTTTAAACAAATGATATCATAAAGAAAGAGAAATGATAACAATATTTTCTCTTCAATATATTTTTTTTGTTAAATTTGATGATGGTGATCAACTACATAGCAAGTGTCTAAAAAATATTGATAGTATTTCTCCATTAAAAAAATATCAAGAACCTCTTTCTAGAAAAATTCTACTAATACATTCTTTTTGCACCAATTACTCTCTCTCTATATATATATATAACAAATTTAAATTGGGCAGGTCACATGGAGTATGAGAAAAAAAAAAAAACTAAATAAAATGATTCTAAAATGCATAATTTTCATCTTTTACAGATAGATACTAGTCTAATAGAAAAGATATACAAGAAGCGTATATGTAATGGAGAAGATGTAAAATTAGAGATGTGCTTTGATCAATGTGTAATCCTAAGTGTTTTTTTTTAACAATGGAATCCAAGTGTTAATTACCACAAGAAATGGAAAAAAAAATTCTAATGAAAATCCATGCCCTGTCATTCCATAAATACCCATAAGACAGCAGATTAGACTGATGATCCATATAATCATAAGTTACTTAGAAAATCACAGTACTATGAAATTGAAAGTGACATACGAACTTGCCTCTCTTTGAACATATGCAAATAATAACATAAATATAAAATGAAAAGAAATAACAAAGTTGTATTTTAGCCAAAGAAATGTGAAATAACCATACACAGAAGGATTTATTTGCAAACTGATTTAGTTTCTTTAACAACAATATAATGCCAATAAATGGGACAATATACAGTATAAGAACTTCAATATTCAAGAAAAGTTTATTCAACACATACAAATAATCAATAAACAAAAATAACGTTACAAAGTCATGATCAAATCAAAATTGACAATAAACAGGCATGCATCTTAAGATTTTTTGAGGACATGTCATGAAAATGAGAATGATAATTGTAATCCTCAATGCATAAACATTTGATTCCGATAATTAAAAAAAAACACTTGTCTTCATTTTAAAGTACAAACAAACTAATATTTCTAACTTTTTGTCATTTATCAATTCAGCCTATCACTAAGAATGTTGCCATTTACATTACGATACCACTTATAAAACATAAATATTGACAGAAAAAGAATTCAGCATCCACAATATTAAAAAATTAAAGAGCATATGAGAGAAATTACAAACCTAAACAGAACAACACTATACATTTTCAAAAGCAAGGGTATCCATGCATTTATCATTCTAGAAAGATATCAACTTAGCCCATTTACCATTACCACTTTCAGGCTGTCGTCATAAAGAAACTGCTCACTAAATGCTAATACAAAGGATATAGACATGCAAATGTGCGATCCAAAATGATCCGGTGAAACAAATGCAATATCCTCATTGTAGTTTAGTATGAGGAAAGAATGTACAATAATAAAGGTAACCTTTTTGTTCTTCAGTTGACATGTAACGTCCGTTAATTAGAGCTTATAAGATATGTTGGTAATTAAAAGAGAGAATATGTAGATATAGTTTAAGAGTTGGAAAATAGTGATGAAAGTGATTTCATACCTGTGAATGGTTATTCACATCCGTGAAAGTGTTGTAGTTTCAAAACATTTGAGTTTTCACAGGATTTGTGGTTTAGGTTCACTTTTATGAATGGTTTTATCATGACTGTAAACAAGGTAATTCATGCCCATAAATGCTTGACAGTCACAAGCAAAGATAAAGCTATATTTTTCTCTCTTTTCTATGTTTATTTCTGTCATCACTTGCTCTTGCACCGCACCTTTTACCCTTTCTTACATGCCAAAGTCTTCTTCTCCCTTTTTCATAGGGTTTCTCATATCAAACTTTGGTTTAAGCTTGAATCAAAGGGTAGGGAAAGTATTCTTGAGAGGATGGGATGGAGTTTGATTTTAAGAGTAAATTTATGCTCGTTTTATGTTACAAGAATTTTATGAGAACGTTTTTGTGTTCTAGAAGTTGGTAGAAGTAGTGAGATTCACCAAGATCATAGGCAAACCTGAATAAGCTTGAATTTTAAGGCTCTATTTTAGAAGTGTGTGTGTGTGTGTGTATATATATATATATATATATATATATATCCCAATTCTTGCTCTTTGGCATGTTATGCAATGATTTGATTGGAACACATGGTTAATAAAATGAACATATTTTTGGTTATGGGAATGCATTGTTATTGTGAGAATTTAAATGCTAGAATGTCATGAATGTTAGTTATGTAGTTAATTATAATTAAAGAGACATTTTGGCTTAAATGTTGTTCCAATATTTTTCATTTTATTATGGCATGAAAAATGGACTGAAATGCTGATATGAGAGATTGACATTAATCAATTTTAGAAGCTCTTGCATGAGTTTTGAGTATACTTATATTTTTAGCTCAAATTTATGTTCTACAAAACCCATATTTATACCTGTGATACAGGGTTCACGGCCATAAATCCTTAACCCAAAATAGGTTTCACACCCGTGAAACACCTACCCAAAAATGCCCAACTTAGGCAGAACCTTCACGATTTAATTCTCGATTAGATTCACAACTTGTTTCATACCCGTCACTTGCAAGCATAGTCACAGTTGGATTCACAAGTAGATCACCCATGAATGTCACTTTCACAACTGTGAATGGGTATTCATGCTCGTGAAGCATAGTAAATTTACAATTTGCAAATTTTGTTAATGATGTAATATAATGGGTTTGATTAATCACATGTTAATTGTATGTATATATGAATACTCACATGTGGATGAGGTAATATTCTTATGTAAATGTTTAAGAGCATGTAAATGATAAATGAAAATAAAAAAGGAAAAGAACTATGTTTCTTAAATGCTCATTTCTCTAATTTAGAACTAGTTATAGGATAGATGATATGTCATTAAAAGAGGTTCACGGTACCCTAAGATTATATGATAAATGGATCAATTATTATAAGGATAAGGTGTTTAAAGCTCGAGGAAAACCCTTGATTCTATTTTTGCATGCAATAGTTATATACTCAGTCAAGTTAGTTGAAGTTCTGTGAGCACTTTTGATTTGAGGACCTTGAACAAGCACACATACAATTAGTGGACAATATGGTTGAAGTTATAGGAACGCTCATGTTTCACAACCCGTATCCAAGTAGTCTAAGTTTAGAGTTTTGGGCGAGATTATTAAATAAAAAATGATAAAGTGTGAAATGTTAAACGGAAAATGACTAGATTGGTACTTGGATTATGTGCCATATGGAATTGATAGTTGATATGACTTTTCATATGACATGAAATATGAATATTAAGGTACTGGTATTGCCATGCATTAGTGAAATTGTTACGACCTGATCCTGAGACTGTGACCAGCGCTAAAGAATGGATAGGCTTAAGGCCACCGAAACTCATAGCAAGTCTAAACTCATTCGTATATCTTATATCTCAATCATATAAAATAATAACAATAGTATAATATCAAATCATCTCATGACTATCATCATCTAAATTTACAAATATAGAGATTTAACTCCATAACTATATATATATATATCATATTTAATACACATAACATCATCATGGGAGAATATCTTCATCCCTTCATATCCATAAAATATATTACCCTAACATTACTAAAAATAGTACTATGAAAATCTAAAATATTAAATATAGTCTGAATACAATATATAAATTTTACATCACAACCTTACGAAGTGAAGAAGATGCGGGACAATCCAACAAACTGAATAGGATGTATCTACAACCTGGAAAAATAGTTGAGAGAGAGTCAGTTTGCACTGAGTTAATTAAAATCATGTAACTTTATAACATACAATCATACAAAAATATAATGGTACCATATTTATACATACAAAGGGATCCACATCATTTATCATCAATCATCACAGCTGATGGGTGAGAAACTTAAGTAGAACCTTAAACCTCAATGATACTAGCCACTGGATTCTCTTAATTCCAATGGACTGGTAACCCGAAAGAAAAACATCACTAGGATTTTTTATCTGGTCGATCACTTATCCAAATGGTGCCATTACTCTTAGAGCTAGTTCAATTAGAGTTATCACCTCGATAACCATATACCATATCAATCAATGCCCTAATAGCAAGTTCAATCAGGGTTATTACCTCATTTCATCCATAGTTATATGATCATCACTGGTGTACACATGGCCTTGATGTGACCCATCAAGGGGTACGTTCCGTTATAGTTCTCAACCCACAATCACATTATCACAACACGTCACATTATATCACAATCTCACCCAATCACATGTCCAGCAATAATCAAACATAAATATATTTTCATATAAAATAATATTATAACAACAATAATAATATTATATATCATGCCAAAGAAGATATAAGGGATATGAGTAATATGTTATAAAATCATATGATATTAACTCACAGATATGTAGATTCTTCAATTGTTGGTTTTAAGACTCTGGTGTAGCTGGTGAGATCTCTGAAGAATATAAAAAATACAGTAAAAATTAATATAATATGAAGAATAAATCTTATATCTAGACTGTCATAGGAATCACATGAGGAAGCTCCTAACTAAATTCCTAATGTAAATCCTATCGAAAAATATTCAGCAGAACATCTCCTTAAACTTGGCATAACATTCTATATAAAGGGTCAAAATCTTATAAAACACTTTTATAACACCCCTTAGCTACCTGTATACATTATCGTATACAGTCAGATAAGGAATGTTACGAGATATATTTATTTAAAATAATGCATTATTAAAACTTACATAAATATATTTATATATTGACATGAATAAAATTTAATAAAATAATATATTATATTAACAAAATAAGATAAAATTTTATTTTTTCACTATTTTCATACCATGGTCTTAATTTCCATGATCATACAAACAACTTATTTATATATTCACATAATGTATTTTAATATATATATATATTTATTAAAATACATTATGTGAAATAGATAAAATACATATATAGAAAAACTCACCCTAGCGGGATGACTGTCACTGTTGTTTGGCTCCATAAGTGGGGTTCACTGATACCAGCGACGGCTATTGTTTATACCCCTGTTGTCGTTTAGCTCCACTAAAATCTACACAAGAAAAAATAAACTCTCGCGTTGAGTATAAAACTCAATGGTGTAAAAACTTATAATAAAAATTAATTTGAATGAAAATTTACACTTTAAAATCAACAAAATTCTAAAAAAAGATTTCCATATATCAAAACTATTAATAAATTATTTACTTATACATAAAAATAGATATAAATCATTAAACAAAATCTACCGAAATCAAGTCATTGATATTAATATCACAAATATATAATAAATGCAATAATATTTTAATCATTCGTTAAAATAAAAATTTTATCCAACTTATATATTAATAGACCATAAACTTACTCATAGGGAAACAAATGGTATCATCAAAAGACGGAAATCTCAGGGTGTAAGATAACTACAGGATCAGAATTAAAGATAATTATATAACCTCAATTAATATGATCTGATTCAAGATAACCATAAGATCAGTCTCGATCCAAGATAACTACTAGATCAGCCTCGATCCAAAATAACCACAGAATTAGTAATTAAATAATGTATAGTCCAAGATAACCACATGAGTCATACAATGTCTCTCATGACCAAAATAACCACAAGTCATAGAGTTTCTACCCTATTATCATGTCAATAATTCATTAGCTTAATGTCCAGACTAATATATGAGTTTATCAACATACATAAAATATTAAAACATTTATCTTACCAAAATTTTTATAAACATAATTGTTATTAATTTCTCATACAATTATTTAATAATATAAAAATTCACTTCATGAGAAAAATAAATTTATTTCATACCAATACTCCTTATTTACCAAAATATTTTATTTTATTTTTATCATAAAATATATTTTCATTAACTTTTCAACATTTAATATTTTCATAAATGTTATATATAATTATTTTCTTAAATATAATTCTATTTCGTGCCAAAAAGAATATAAAAATATATTTAAATCACAATTGATATATTATAAATTAATGCACAGACCTTTACAATAATTTACCGAAAACTGTCGACTCCTTCCTTTTACTTACTCTTGGTGTCTGCTCTGACAGTGCACCTGAATAATCATTAGATTCTTAATTGATTACCGAGCCTATAAAAATTATCAAATTAAAATATAAATTAAACTACCCATTTAATTTTTTCGGCTCTTATGTTTACGAATATTTTTCTATCGGTTTTATATCATGCTATACACTACTAACGCGAAATTTTCAAATTAATAGTTAATTATTTCTCTTCTCTTCTAATTTCTCTTCAATTTATTTAATTTTTCCTTCATATCTTTATTTTCCATTTTTTTTCTCCAAAAATTTACTTTCAACTCAAAATTCCTATTAATTCAATAAATGGTCTAAAAATTTCAACTAAATTTCTATAATTACTTTGACCCATTATCTTCCATTTTTCACCGCCAATTTCACCAAAATTACATTCAATAATTATGCCAAAAATTCACCAAAATTTCTTTTAAATTTTTCTTCATTCCAAAAATTAATTTCCACTTCCAAACACTCCACATAACTCAATTATCATCATTTTAAGTTACAAATCATTCAAAACAATTTTTTCAAAAATTTATCCATAATTATGGAAAATTCCCAATAATTCCATAAAAATTCCTAAAAAAATTTCTCATCAATTTTTCATCATCTTCATCATCCTCAAACCTCATTCTACTCATTTCCTAATTTTTTTCTAATTTTTCCATAATTTTCCTACAAAATCTTAATTTTTTCTAAATACTAATTCAACTCCAAATCATCATCAAACTTAAAATCAACTTACAAAAATTATTCAAATCAACTTAGATTCATGAAAATTTGAAAGAAAAGTGAAGAAAATCTCACCTCAAATTTTCTTGAAATTTTTAGCCAATAGTTGATTTTTCTCCAAAAATATGTTTCCTCACTCCCACAGTTCTTTATATTTCTTTATACCTTGATGATGGTAATTTGTGAGAAAAAAATTTAAAAAATAAGGTAAATGGCTATGGTGGTCGTGCAAGGGAAAAAGAAGAAGAAGAACAATAGGAGATTTTTTTTGTTTTATATTATCAAATTATTGATTTTTTTGTCCATTTTTGACTTTATATACTTGATTAATGCTTAATTAAGTTTAATCCTTACTCCAATTGGTCAATTAAAATTAGTCAAGAAGATATTTTGGCTTGTATCCAATTTAATTCAAAAGAAACTTTGACTTTGGACTTTTTCCGCCAAACTTTATAATTTTTCAATTTAATCATTGAATAAATATATTTTCTTAAATTTCATATCTCATATGATCTTATATCATCAAATTGAATATTTCAATATCCTCAAAATAATTTTCTTTTCAAAATAATCTTCTCGATTTTTCAGAACGATCATGTCATATCGGCTAATTTAGACCTCAAGTCACGCGAGTTGTTAAATCGATTCGTCGGTTTTACTGAAATCTAAATTTGGATTTTTATCAAAAAATAATTAAAATAATGGCAATTAAGTATGGAAAATACTCAATAAAGTGTTTAAAATATTTAAAGATGTTAAATTTCGATAAAGGACTAAATTGCAAATTTTAAAAAGTTTAGGGGTCAATTTGCAATTTACCAAAAATTTGAGGATTTATTGGAATAACCATCAGTTAAATGCATGATTGGGACATTAAACACATGGGAAGGAGCTAGCCACACCAAGTGGCATACATTAAGTGGACAATTGACATGCATGAATTGTAAATTAATTAAAACATCTAGAATATGCTTAGGTGTCCCATAATTATGGAGTTGTCTTTATTCTCTTAATTATTCTTCTTCTTTATCTCTTCATATCCATAATTTCCTATCAATTAAGTGTCTTCCACATTTTTTGAAGCACCACACACCAAATGGCATACAACAATTAGCCAAGTGATGTGCATGAATGAGGCATTAATAAAGGTTTTTAGAATGTGGCTTAGGTGTCCCCCATCTTAATAACTTTTGTCATCTTCTTTTTGATTGTTTCTTCTTCTTCCTTATCCATTTTCATTGAGAAAATTTTTTTTCTCTACACGAGCCCACTTTTTCCCCTTGATCAACTATAACCAAAGCTTGATTCTAGTGAAAGAAAGTGAGAAAAGAGAGAAAAAGTAAGGTAAAATTCCATCTTCATGCTCAAGGAAGCTTAAGAGAGTAAGAAAAAAGAGAGAGATTAGGTTTATGAAATTTTACTGATATGTTTATGAACTTTAGGAACTCAAAGTGACAAGGAGCTAGATCAAAGGAGCAAAAGAAAAGAAAAAGAGAAGTAAAGAGAAAGAAAAGAGAGGTTTGTGCATAACTTAAGGCAATAGCATATTTTAATTTTTTTAAATTTCATGAATTAATTATTTGTCATACTGATGATTCTGAATTAATATTATTTGTGATGAAAAATCTTAGGGATGCATGTTTGCTAGACTTATGATTTAATTTGATAAAAATTGAATGTGATTAGTTGGTATGTTCTTTGCTGGAAATGGATGAGCAGTGAGCACTTAAACTATTATAACTTAATTTTTGGAATTCGGTTTTGCATGTTCTTTATTGGGTTTGAAAGATAAGACATAGGGATATAACTTTCATTTAGACCATAAAACCTGAATATGTTTGTAATTGTCCAGAAAAATTCATAAAGTTCAGACTTAGAATCTGTCCAGAAAATTTTGGGCAAAATTGTTAGTGACCAGTCAATGTGTATTTTACCATATCTTTTGATACAGAACTCAGCATTAAGTGATTCTAGTTTCATATTAAAGATAAGATCCATATCTAAAATTGTTAAGAATACCCTGTAACTAAATTCATATTTTATCAGGACCAAAATTAAGGTCCAAGACAGAGAACATAATCTTCCGGTGACAGGACAACATATGAGATTAGGAATGAAATGAGTAAAATGAAGTGAACCTTGTTATATTATGTAAATATTATTTTAATTGAGTGATTATGTGATTATTTTGAGACATTAAATGCATTAAAAGTGTGAATATAATTTCTATGAATTTTAATGAGATTGTATAGGCCCTAGAACACCCAACTATAACCAACTTACGATAGTTTGGCATGCCAAATAGAGAGAGTATGATGAAAATGATTAAATTCATTAATGGTATGATTATCTACGCCGAATTTGACATTGTTATCTACGCTGAGTTTGACAATATTATCTACATCGGGTTTGACAATGTTATCTACGCCGGGTTTGACATTGTTATTTATGCCGAGTATGACATTATTATCTACGCCGAATTTGGTACGGTTATCTACACCGAGTTTGGCACTTATATGCGCACATCATATTGCCCGGGTGGCACTCCTAAGTGCCTGGATGACAACTCCGTTATCTTAATCAGTGGTTCATAGGTGTCTTAGGCATAATTGAAAACATAAATAAAGAAGTTATGGAACATAAATGAATTATTAAAAATAAAAATGGAATTACGAATTTTGACATGGATAAAAAGAAGATTTAGTGTTATGGGCAATAACAAGCTATGGATAATAATGATTTGATAAAGTAAAATAAACATAAGATATAAAAGAATAAAATTTATGAAATGTAAGTTGCATGGAAAAAAATGATTGAGTATGATTTGTGACATGCATTAATAGATGGTTGAGTGTCTTGGGCATAAATAAAAAGGTTATCGTAAATAAAAAAGTTATGGAAAATAAAAATAAAATTAGGAATTGTAACATGGTTAATTATGATAGGTTATGTAATGATATATTAATAAAATAAATAAGTATGAGATAATATAATATAATTTGATGTCTATACATGCTAGAATATCATGATTTGCATGAAAATATGATTAAGCATGAGTTGATATATGATAATGCATAATTGCATAAAATAGTTTATTGCCTTATTTATATGCACCACTAAGTCAATAGCTTAGCGTGAGAGTTTTCTCACGTAGATTTAGTAAAAAATAAATAGAAGATAGTAGATAAAGACAGTGGTGACCTAATCCAATTGAACAGCCTATTGCATACATCGTGGGTTACACAACTTTTGTATATTATCTTGTAAATTTTATTTTGTAGTATTTGTAAAATAAACAATATATTTTGTAAAGAACATGTTAATATAAAAAGGTAATTTAACTTTTATGTTATATTTCTTTTATAATGCAAAGTAAATAAATAGTAAATGAAAAAAATATATGAATGATTTTCATGTATACAAATTTTTAAATGATATTTTAACTGATGTAATCAGTGTAGCACACCCTCATTCGGCACGAGCTGCTGGGGTGAGGGGGTGTTACAGATCACCGATACGAAAAATTATATTTTTGCAATTAAGTCTTTTTTCTAATCATACCCGTAAAAATTTATCTGTAGTCCGATTTGTAAATTATCAGTTTTAAAAATCTTAAAATTCAATTGTGATCATATCAATATCCTCGCGATCGTGAACGCATCTCTCTAACTCCCAATTAGAAAATCGGACTATAAACCTGCACTATATACCACATTTTCACTTTTCGGGTCATAAACCTTAAAATCTCATCTTATAAATCCACCTATTACCTTAAAATAATATTTTCTACATTTTGATATACTTAAATCATATTTTCATTGTTGGACAAAAATCACGTATTTCAAATCTGATATGTTATTTCAATTTGCGTATTAGACACAAAATCACAACAATTGATCAATTGAATTAAACTTTCATATTATATATTTTTTTATTATCATATGAAAATAGTTTTTCTCACACTTATTTATCCGTATTTGGACTCTGATCGGTACGCCTCTGTACTGGGGTACAAATGACCGAAATATGCATTTACGATCATGGTCTAAATCACGGACGTGGCAACTTTATTATCATCTTAATATAATCTAATACTATTCGGATCTCCAAATATTCAATACGTCGGATCAATATATAAAATAACTCGATAATTAATAATTATCCATTCATTAATGTAATTACTTAATTTATTAATTATCCAACTTAACTAATAATAATTTCAAAGCATTAATATAATATCCAATTATTCACCAATAATCTTCAATAAACTTCAGATAATTAAGCAATTGATCATTTAACTCAAACAAATTAATTATTCATCTTAATTAAGATAATATATCTAAACTTGCACAAATAAATTCATATCTCACTATCTAAAAACAACTAGAAGGTATGGTTGGTATCAAATGACTCTGTTTAATGAGCTAAAGATTTTGTCCAAAATCATCTAATCAGTAGTTGTCGAACTCTAGCGACTGAAAAATTTTCAACGATGGTGGAATGACAATCAAATGGTATTAAACGAAAGCTTGAAGTGTAAGGATTCCAAATATATAACTTTTATGGCTTGAAAATGGCCAGAATTGTCTAGATCTACAAGATTCCGCTATGGTTCTAGTAAGAGAATCATACTCTTATCAACCTTTAAACGGTGGTGCCTAGAGCTTAAATTGTCCAGCCTAAAGTTTTTTGACGATCCAAGTCCATTTTCGATGTTAGAATTGACAAAAGAAGCTGAAAATATGAGAAACAAAAGGACAAATCCCGACACCCAATTTTCTTCTCACCGATCCCAAAAATTCAATCAGTTTTTGGAAAATCTAATATCGCTAGAGTGATAAAGACGTGGAGAACTACTTGTGGCTCAAATTTGACAAAGATCAAAGGTTATTTGAATGATGTACGGAGATCGTGGTGGTGTAGATAAAATGAGAGAAAGAAAGAGAAGAGAGGAGAGAGAAAATAATTTTTCACCATTTTTATCCATGCAAGCTCTCTATATATATATCTAAGGGAAATTTTGTAATTTTTCATAAGTTTTGGACTTTTACTGAAATTTTACTTAAATGAAATTATTAACACATGAAATAAATTAAGAAAAATCTTAATTGAGCAAAATTAAAAAAAATAGGGTATTCAATAACATGGTTATTTAAAAAAAAGTATCTGAGCTAAAGAAGGATTGAGAGTCTCTCTATCTCATGGAAACCAACTCAACATGTTTATCATCTATTACTACTCTTATTACTCTTTATCATTTTTTTCCTCTTTTTCTTTCAAAACCTCCACCAGTAGTCGTTTAGATTTTCTTTATGAATTACAACATATTTCAGATGAACTAAAAATCTCAATTACTGAAATTTTTTGTTTTAGTCCTTATGATGCCTATAACCAATCGAAATATTCTTGAAAAACCAACATAAAATCATTGGTCAAAAGAACTTCCAAGTTTGTAAAGGAGTATATTTAATCTTCATCTTTTGATCATTGCACCATTAAGACTACAAAAGAAGAACAATTTGTCTCCTCTAAAATTCTTCCAAATTTTCTAATAATTTGGAAATGTGATGGTTATTCACATCTCCATTTTGGAGCTATTAGACTAGCACTTTCTTATCATGGGAGAAAAGGCCTTCCTGTTTTTGCTAGAATAGCTTTGCTGGATACCAGGTATTTACAGTATCAACTTGATGTTATTGGCATTGTAGAAATAATACTCAATGTTGGAATGGTAATGTTCACTTTTTTCCTAAATTTTAATCTCTTCTTTGATGATTCACATGTGTTTTCAGCTTTGAAAGTACAAGTTCAAATCACTTGTACTCTATAGGTTATGACAGCCACGACTACAACACTTCATTATCAGCTAATATATAAGGTTCAGAATCATGCCCTAGATTTAGCTGTTCCAGTGTCGAATGATGTCTTGCTAATAGTTACAGATGCACAAAAGGTTCCTACTTGTGTGCATGTACCCAGACAAATATCCCGAGTTGAACTTCTAAAATTGTTACCAATGACGTGGGTAACTTAATGCCCACAAGTTAGGGTCTAGAAACAAATTAGTAATAAAGGTATATAAAGGGTATATAGGAATAAATGTGTGGCTATGGATTTAGAAGCATGAAAAAAATTAAAAATATATGAAAAAAAGGAGTTTCTAGTTTTTATGCTTGTAACATATGTAGTCACAATCGTGAATATTATGAAATTCATATTCTAAAGTTGAAGATATTTACAGTCATGACACATGTATTCATGCCCGTGAAGCTCTGCAGTTTGAATTAGACAATTTTGTATTTTTTACAGAAACTTACATAATTTGTAACACCCTTCTATACAGCCAGGGCAACCCTCACTGTACAAACAAATGCCACATAACTGAATCTGTCTAAACCTAAACTTTTTCTATCTTATTTTTGTGTCAAAAATATTACATTTGTTTAACATGTAACCTTAAAATCACATCTAGCATAATCTATATAACATGCATCTTTATACTATACATATCTTACTTCATAAAACCTATCTGAATTATTAGTAATAATTATCAACTGGAGTAATAACTGGTTGGGGCAATTATTGCCCTTATTACAAAATCAACCTTATTAAACAAATTTCAATTTATCTATCTATATTCCATGACATAAGAAATAAATGAATGAGATGAATAGAATAATATAAACAAACCCCAACATAGGTCAACTCTAACTGGTTTGGTCTTCACTTCTTGTCAACTCAGCAATCTAATGGCTCCAAACCTACGTGCAGAAAAATCCACACGCTAAGCTATTGAAAGCTTAGTGGTACTTATAAACATTGAAATTCTAGCATGCATTCACATATTAACATAACATTCATAATTTGAAACATACCTTTGTGTTTGATCACATTGTTATAAACAATGATATCCACATAATAGCTCATTCATTCTGGATTGAATTGATTTTGGTACATTCATTGCATATATTAAATAAGTGAATCCATACCATCATAATCATAATACATTTCACTTATAGCATTTATATATCATCGTATACATAGTAAATTTTATCGTAAATTTCAATTATCTATCTCTTGGTTTCATATATCTGATTAATGATTTACACATTCCTTTTTTTAGGATACAATTGTATTTTGATTCCCTAATTTTTGTATACTATTTTACCAATTTTTGGTTTCTTAGCTCAATACTCTAGATCCGAACTGCAGGCTATGATACAGAAGCGCTCTTACTTGAGCTTAAGCCACCATGCTCACTATCTATATTTGTTTATATTGTAAATTTTGCATCTCAAATCAGGAGCGCTCTTACCTAAGCTTAAGCCACCTTGATAAGTACTAATATTTGCATGCATATGGGTACAAATGCACTCTTACCCTAGCTTAAGCCACCTCAGCCCTAAATAATCAGGAGCGCTCTTACCCAAACTTAAGCCACTTTGATTAACACAATAATAATAATATACTACGATATTATAACTCACTCAATGGCATACCATCTATCATAAATAGTCATCAAATAGAGAATGAGCATATTTAATTACATTCTATATATCAATATCATTTATGTCACATTTCATAGTTTCACATAATCCTCACATACTATTCTGAAATTTAGAGCATCGATTGCATAATCATTATTCTAATCAAGTTATCATATTGTTTTTAATCTCATTTAAACATGTGAAGTGTGTGTGTGTGTATATCGTACTCATGTAGATCAATCATATAACTCAATTAACCAAATTCTGGATACATGACATTCACAAACATGAATGTTATATTCATGGGTGTGAAGTCTTCTATCACAAGTTGTCTACTCGTGACTCAGCTATATGTGGTCATTCACAGGGGTGAACATTCGTTCACGGGAATGACATACCTTTACGGCATGAAGCTTGGCTTTACGGGCATGATATATTCGCCTATAACATAATTTCAGCATTGTCTTCAACCAATTTCACACATAACATACATTGGGTTCTAAGTTTAACCAATGTTAGTCACTCCTATCAATACTTTCCAATATACTCAACAATAAAAAAACTGCATATATTAATACTTCATCAATTAACTAGGTTTTATGCCTTATTCATCAATACCATAACATCCATTCATACTCAATTGTCATTACACAAATTCCTTTATACATTTCAGTATTCAATATGTAACACCTCATATTTTTAATTTTGCTCAATTAATATTTTTCTTAACTTATTTGGTGACTTAATAATTTTATCTGAGTAAAATTTTATTAAAAATTTGAGATTTGTAAAAAATTACAAAATTTCCCATGAGTATATATATAGAGAGATTTCAAAGATTAAAGTGATAAAAATTCATTTTCTCTCTCATTCTCCCTACAAGAACACCATCTCCGTTCACCAGCCAAACAATATCTGATCTTCGACAAATTCAAACCAGAAGTGGTTCTCCACGTCCTTATTACTTCAGCAACATCTGATTTTCCAAAAATTGACGGGATTCTTGGGATCGAAGTAAAGAAAGTCGGATTTCGGGGATGTCCTTCCATTTTGCATATTTTCTAGCTTCTTTTCTCAAATCTAACACCGAATATGGACTCAAAATGTCAAAAAATCTTGGTCTGTGTAATTTAAGCTCCAAAAACCTCGGTTTGAAGGCTAATCGGAGCCAAAAATTTCTCGTCGAAGCCGCTTGAACTTTTATAGATATACACATTTCCACCCACTTCTAGGCCATAAAACTTACATATTTGGACTCTTCACACCTTATATAGGCCACGAAACTTTTGGTACCATCCGATCGTCAACCACCGCCGTAAAAAAATTTCCGATGACCGAAGTCCGGCGACCACTAATCGGATATTTTGGACAGAATCTTCATCTCATTAAACTGAATCATTCGGTACAAACCACACCTTTTAGTTATTTTTAGATAGTGAGATATAAAATTATTTGTGAAGTTTAGATATATTTTTATTATTAAAGTGATTAATTAATTTAGTGAAAAAAGTTGAGTTAGGAAAAAAAATAGATAAAAATATGAATTGAGAAGAACAAGGTTTGAGGATGATAAATCTAGTGGAAAATTGGTGGAAATAATTTTTAGAAATTTTTGTGAAATTTTTAGATTATTAGCCTAATTATGGAAAAATTTATTGGGAGTTATTGAATATTATTTTGGTGAAATTGATGATGGAGAATTAAAGAAAATGAGTTAAAATGATTAGATAAATTTATTTGGAATTTTTAGAGTATTTATTTAATTAAGGAGAATTTTTGAATTGGAAATGGAATTAAAGGGAAATAAATTGAGAAAAATAGTTTTGGAGGAAAAATAAAGAAAATAAAATATTACAAAGGAAAATAATATTTAAAATTTTTGATCGCACGGAAAAGCATGTTAACGACCAAAACTGTGATCTATGCGTTAAACACGCATAATGAGGAGAATTTTTAATTATAGGATCTCGAGATACATGAGAGCGAGGAATCGTCAAAAATTTTAGATCTTGTTAGATTTTATAACGTGTGAAATTCAGTAGCTAATTGAAATTGTTTATCTTTAGGCGCAACGTTGGGGTATGCGCCACCTCAAAATAATAGGAAAGAGCTTGCAGACACCGGCAAAGCATAAAGAGATTAGTGCAATTGTCCTTATAATATTATATATATATATATATATATATATATATATATATATATATATATATATATATATAAGTAATTAAAGAAAATCAGTAAAGTATGAAGTAATAAGGAAATTCTTAGATTCAAATGATTTACGATATTACATAAATTATATTTTATATTTTATGTGAAAATTTTGAGTTTTTACAATTATTGAGTTTGAAATATTTTATTTGTTTTTCAGAAAATTTAAAAGTTAAATATATTTTATGATGATATTTATTTTGGCATGAAAATAATATTTATCAATTTTATGGAAAATGATTGAGAAATTAGCAATAAAGTTTTTTTGTGGAAATTATTATTATGCTTTGAAATGCAAAAATAAATCGAATTATGAATATGAGAAATTTTTTCCACATGTTAGCCTAGACGTGAACTAGGGTATTGTTGGCATGCCAATATGGTAGAAATTACGGTCCTGTGCATTTCTGTGGACCAATGAAATATTGTGATTTTGTGCATTTCTCTGGATCACCTAATACATTTTTCAGTCTTGTGCATTTCTGTGAACTGAGTAATATTATATGCAGATCATGTTCATTTTTGTGGATCTTAAGTTAATATGTGATATGATACCCCTTTGATTCCCTAGAAGCAAGTCTATGTGGGTATATGAAAAAGATATTATTAAGAAATCAGAAATATTATGTATCTTGAATTCAAATGGATAAATGAAAATGATATTATGTTATTACCAATTGGTTTCATTTTAAATTTATGTTTTATTTTAATGACTATTATTATAAGAATTTTGTACCACTGAGTTATATACTCAGCGCATGAGTTTGTTTTCTTTCGTGTAGGTTACAAGTGTTGCCGACAGCGCCTAGACTTATAGATAAGAGACACTGATTGGTGGACCCTTATGATGGAGCCTAGCAGTAGCAGCGGTAGCCACCCCAAGCAGGTTGGTCTTCTTATTGTATTATATATATATATATATATATATATATATATATATATATATATATATATACAAGCTTTTAAAATTTCATTATGACATGTATATACGCATACGCATACAAAAAAAAAGGTTATAATTAGGGCGTGTATGCATAATATTTTATTTTATATATTTTAAATTTGTTATATTAGATATATTTAAAATTAAAGAAATATTTTTTAAAAAAGATTTTTATTTCCTGTAACACTTCTTATCCATCCAGTATAAGAATGAGTGTACGGAAGGGTAAGAGATGTTACACAATAAGCTAATGATCTCTATTTTAGCAACTACTATAACCACATTACATGCCACATAACATATTAAAATCTATATCACATATCACATGCACAAAATAATTGAATTAAAATACCTATATGTACAAACCTTGATAATTGAGCCCTAAAAGGCAACTTTCTCGCATCTATTGCCTCTGGTTAGATTCTCCACCCTTTGTTTAGGTCCCTAACAGAAAAATCATAGACCATATTTACATTTAATACTGACATGGAATCTATTTAATCCATGAACTAATAGAAACCTCAAATTTTTTATTGAGTTAAGTCTATAAATCCTTCAATATATACAAACCCGAATTGAACTGGATTGAATGACTCAAGAGGACATGATTTCTTACCTCTGTTTCATGTAAATACCTTGATTCACCAGTTAAAAATCGTGTTTTTACACTCCTTATTTTTGACTTCAATACTTTGGCAAATCCTTGGTGTTAATCACTTTTACTTTCGTTTTAAGGATTGGTTACATATAATCAAAACTAAAACTCAATGGGAATGAAGAGGAATGGATTTTGGGGATTTCAGAATCTTGTGGTTAGCATTTCTGATTGAGAATGCGTGAGTTTCTATAAAAAAAATATGAAACTGTCTATTTAAACTGCAGGGCTTCACGGGCATGAACCCTAATGTCACAGCCATGAAAATCCTCGACTTTAGAATCTGAATTTCCTGACATTCACGGCAGTGATTACCTCTGTCACGGGCATGAATGATGGAAACTTCATTTTTTCTTATTTTTTCTTATTTTTATATTACTAAAATCTTTAACCACTATATACCTCTCATGTGCCCTTCATATACCTTTATTAATATGTTATTTTTAAGCTCTAACTTGCGGATATTATAGAATTTAACCCGAAATCCTAGCCACCCGATTCCCTGAAAACTCCAAAAATGAAATCTCTTCTTTTCCTTTCGATTAGTGAGCAGAATAGCTTAAGTTCAGGTTAGAGCGCTCTAATTTCACAACCCACATCTAGGTAGTTTGAATATAGAGTATTGGATGAAACACAGTAAATTATTGTAATACATAATACAGTAAATTATAATGCAATACATAACGATATAGTAAACCAGTAATACAGAAAGTAAATCAAAATTATGAAATCAAAATATAGTACATCTTGGAAAAGAAATGTGGAACCTAATAATCAAATATGTGTAACAAGAAGTTAGATAATTGCAATATATGATAAACTTTATTATGATTATGATGATATAGAAATACTATGAATGAAATGTATTATGACTATGATGACATGGATTCACTTATGTGATATATGTTATAAATGTGTTAAAATGAAATCAATTTAGAATAAATGAGATAATATGTGGATATGTATATTTATACATGATAATATGGTTAAACACTTAAATATGATTATGGATACGAATGTTACATTAATGTGTGAATGTATGATAGAATTTTAATATTTATATATACCACTAAGCTTTTAGTAGTTTAGGGTATGAGTTTTTCTGCATGCAGGTTTGGAGCCAATAGATAGTTGAGTTGACAGAAAGAGAAGACCGAGTCAGTCCGAGCAGTTAGAATTGACCTATCTCGGGTTTTTTTACTTATTCATGCATTGGGTTTATTTGATTATCTTTCATGACATGAGATAGAGACAATAGCTATTCATATTTTAATAAAGACTGGTAATGGACTTTGTTTATTAAATAAGAATGAATTTTGTAGCAAGGGCATGATGTTGCCCAAATTAGATATTTAATTCTATTTATGGTTAGTATTTAGGTACATATGAGTATTTGTGCAGTAAATCAGACATGGTTATTATAAAGATGCATGTTATATAGATACAATGATATATGTTAAAAAAGTTTTTAATTCAGAACATGGTTATATAGATTCATTTATGTGGCATTCGTCTGTATAGTAAGGTTACTCTGTTGTACAAAGGATGTTATAATAACAAATTATGAAAAAATTCAGAGTAATGCTCAACCAGTTCAATATCAGAAATCACAGTTCTTGAAAAAGATTGACAGTACTAGATTTGTCTAATCTACAAAACCAAACTCCAATACTTCAATATTCACAACTCAATTTAGGATCGAGCCATATGAAGTTGAAGAAACTTTTCCAGTTACTGGCTTTGATTCAACTGGAAAAGTCAATCTATTTTATGTATCAAGGAAACCATAAAAGTATTTGATATTGATTGTGATTGTGAAGATTGCAGAAAATATGCTTATTATGACTCTTGTGAAGATGAGTCTCAGACCAGAAAAAGAAGAAAAAGAAAAATTGTTCTAAGAAGAAAAAGAGGCATAGCTTTGATGATAATGATCATTTAGTTGGATTACTTATTCAACCATTAGGAAAGTATGATTACATAATCAACTTTTGAAATAAAATCATTCAAATATAAGATGCCTACTCCATCCTCACTACAGCGGGATAAACCAAGTACAAAGCTACCAAAGTTCGATCCTCCTTCATCATTTCCCCTTATAATATGTAAAAAAGGTTTGGAATGGATAAAAAAACATGAGCCACAACAATATTGGATTCTGAAGCCTTGTACTTCTCAAGCTATTAGTCAGATCTGATTAATAAATGTTAATTCAACTCCTATTTTAGCAATATGCATATTCCAACCCCGAGAACATGATTTTTCTCCTCTATAGGAAACCATAGATCCAAATTTGCAGGTTAAGAAAATCCCATGGGTCAAATTACCTGGTCCTGATGCTCATGACAGACCATAAAAAATTACAATTGGAGAATATGCCCTTAATTGGCAGATAGATAATATTTTGGCACAAAATACAATTCTTGAGAGAATTGATAAATAGGTGGATTAAGTTACATAACAAGCCAATCAATTAGGAACTAATGTCAACAGACAGTCTAATTGGTAGCAAGAGTTTATGCTTCGCCTTTATAAGCAAATCTTATCTCTTCATCAAGAAATATTACAAATGATTTAGAATTAGGTTTCTGGACCAATTTTCCAAAAGAAACAATAAGAGATATCTCATTTAAAATAGCAACTTTCTAAAATTGGGAAAGATTTGCATGTTAAAACACCATTTAACTCTTTTGCTTTCACCAATACACAACCTTTGCCATAACCTGTTGTACCAAACATCCTTACCCAACTTAATATAAATCCAGTTTTGCTTCAGCATGAAAATTTTTCAAAAAATGTTAAGAGAAAAAACCATTTCCTCCAAACCACATAAGAAAAAATCTAATGCTCATGTCACAACATATTATACCATTTCTACCTCAACAATCCCATCCACAGAAACACCTTATGTAACAAAAAACCTGATAAACAACCAGCTTTAGATCATTTTTAGGACTCATAAGATCCTTACCAGTACATGACTCAAATGCCAACATCTTCAAACGTAATAACCTCATTTTTGCAATCTTGTATAGACCATTCACCTCAAATTCATTAATTTGACATGCAAAATGATTCATCAAAATTTAGTTTTGTCTGTTGTGATAAATTTGAATTTGATTCGTCAATTCCATCGATATGAATGATGAGTTCTCATGCTTCACCTACCACATAATATGGTCAAATTGAATCTTTTGATTCAACTCTAATTGTTTAGGAATCACCTAATGAAGGGATGAATGGTACTTCTTATATTTCAATAGCATCAAATGGTTTTTGGTTCACAATTGATGATATTCTTCCAAGTCAAAAAAGAACACAACTTTTGGAGATGTATGCATGGATGGAAATACAAATCCAATCAACAACTCCAATTCCAGAAGTCCTACAAGAGTTTACCACTGGATTTGTGGGCAGTTTATGAGAATGGTGGATGAGAATATCATAATATGAAAAGTTACAATTCTGCCAACTCGCAAAAATTATTGTTGCATTGCCTTACATTGAAATTGAGTTCAATCGAACTTTTGAAGATTCACTAGAAACAAACAGAGGTGAATTCTTCCAATTAAAGTGTTGTTCTCTTAAAAGAAAGGATTTGAACAAATATTATATGTGAGCTTCAAGTCATAATTATCAAAATGGTTTTTGTGATATCAATCTAAAGCAACAATTTATCAATTAAATCCTAGAGAAACTTGGAAATGCAACTCTTCGGTATTTCAAACAACAAGGAAAATCTTTAAAAGACTGCTCTTTAGTGCAAATTTATCAGAAAATGCTGATGGTTCTTTAAAAACTTTACACATCTAGAAAACAAGTAAAAAAAAGCTCTAAATTGGACAAACAACATAATTCTCAAGCCTATATATAATAGATCCGATCTCACTATCAAATGCTCAAATAAAAAGAATTTCAATTGCAAACAATGCAAAAAGAGTAAGTATTATAAGAAATACAAATACAAAACAGTTCTTTATACAAAGATCACAAGAAGAAAAAGTTCAAATACTTTAAGAAGAAACATCAAAGATCAAAAATTTTGATCGATGTTATCTCTGTAGGAAAAATGGTCATTTTGCAAAGAAATGTCCAAATAGGCTTAAGCATGCGGCTCAACTAGTTCAACAACTGGAACATCAATATGATATGGATCTTGAAGATACTGATATAGAATCATTGTTTTCCATTGATGATGAGTTCACTTTAGATTCTCTCAAAGGAATAGAAATTCTATCTTTTTCCTCAGATTTTAAGGAAGAACGTATGTCTATTACAGAAATAATATCAAATTTAGCCCAACAATTTGCAGCGGCCCAAATATCCAAAAAAAACAAACAATTTCTTATTGTCCTATACAACTGTTCATAGACAAATATGATCGGCCTAATAAATCCATAACTTTTATTAATACTAGAGCTCATAGAGCCATTGAAAACTCAAAGCCCTTTTCAAACCACTTCTGAAAAGCCTATAAGAAATTTTTCAAAACAACAAATAGTGAATTATTCTCAACATATTGGATTACTATCAAAATCCAATTCCTTCCAAATTGTTCTATATAGACCAAATTTTTAGGCTCATATCTTCACATAAAGGATATTCTCATTGGATTTGATATTCTTAGTCAACTGTCTTACTTATTCATCACTGCTCAGGGTCTTAAATCTAAAAAATAGTTTTTTCCATATACCTTAACTCAAAACTTGTTCATGGCTTCTATATTTGACTCATTCTATAACATCCAGACCTAGATCATTCAACAAAGTTGTGCAGATAGCCATGTCGAGTTTTTTGAAAAATGTCAAGCTCATCTCTAGATTAGACTAGAGTTTTATATTTCATTGTCATTTAGTAGAATGAAGATATAAATTCTATAAAGACAACTCATCCTGGAATGAATCCAAATGATTTATCAATGGTTATCCAGGAATGTTCTCAGTTGTTGCACTAAAGTCTAGTTGAGACAACAAAATCAGATAAGGTTTGTTAGGCATTTTATGTGAACAAACGTTTTGAATAAATGAAAGGGAACAAAAGGCTTGTCATTTATTATAAGCCTCTTAATCACTTCCTTAAATATGATAAATTTCCTCTACCAAAAATTTCATCATTATATACATTTCTCAAGGAATAAAAAAAAAATTCAAAGTTTGATCTAAAATCATAATTTTAGCAATTAGGAATACATCTTGATGATCACCATAAAACGTTCTTTTGCATTCTTAATCATCATTACTAGTAGATAGTGATGTCATTTGGTTTTAAAGTAGCCCTTTCACTTTTTCAAAAAGCTATGACTCATATTTACAAACCAATCTTGTCTTCAACATTGATCTACATAGATGATATTTTGCTTTTCTAAAATATATTGATAGTAATAAGCATTTATTAAAGCAATTTGTTGATTTGATAGTCCAATATGGGGTCATAGTTTCTAAAAAAAATGTACCTAGCAAAAGAAGAGATATAATTTATGAGGATAAAATTTAAAGATGGTGCATACCAGTCGTATCCACACATTGGGCTTGAATTATTAAAGTTTTCTGACAAGGAATTGACAGTAAAGTAAATTTAGCAGTTCTTTGGAATTGCAAACTATGTCAGAGAATTTATTTCTCATTTTTCCAAAGTAGCCCAACCAATATGACAATTATTGAAAATAAATGTCCAACCATAGTCACAATGGCATATAACAACTATAAAAAAAGATAAAAAAATTTTGCAGAGATCTTCCCTCTTTGCACATACCGATAGAAGAAAAAAGAATCCTTCATACATATGCTAATGATGAATACTAGGAACAATTCTTTTGGAAGAAAAAGATAAAATGAGACAAATTTGTGCTTATGCGAGTGGTCATTTCAAAGACTCAAAATATTATTATCATTCAACTTTCAAAGAAATATTGACAATAAAGTATGATATCAAAAGTTTCAATTTCATCTGATTGGTCATTACTTTACAGTTCTGATGGATTGTTCACCCTTCCTAAAGATTCTAAACTTCAAGCAGAAGTAAGTATCACACGCATAATTGTTTAGATGGAATTATTGGTTTTCAAAATACAGTTTCACATTGAGCATATAAAAAGAGATAAGAACTTGATCCCATATTTCCTATCTAGACCACAATTAAAGCAATTAAGTCTCATTACTTCAACTCAGACAATTCCTCTAATTTTAATGGTCAGTTCTAGTTCTTCTCAACAACCTCCAGTTGCAATAAGAATGATGAATAAAGAACAACATAAAAGTTTAATTGTGGATTGTCGGTTGAATGCAATATGAATGTATGATAATATTTTTATCAAACCAGAAGTTTTCCACCCAAACTATCATTTTATAAATGTTTTCAAAATTTCTCTTAATGGAAAATTTCTTAACGAATCCTTAAATATGTTGTGGTATATGTGTGTCATGTACTACATAGTTTTTAAATTTTACCCAGTACATTGGTATAATTCTATTGTAGCCAAGACATTGCTAGAGAACACAAAGAAATTTCTAAGACGGTTTAAACCTTTAGTTGTCTGGCAACACACTCTCTTCTGGATTTTTCAAAAAAGTTGGGACATTAGAGTCCAGGAAAACAAGATTCACTCAATTATCATTTTACATTGTGATGAACATTATTCGACTTTTGAAGTCTATAGAACTTTTTCCTATTCTTTCTGAAGAAATTATGACTTTCATCTTCTTGAAGTCAAAGAATTTCAGAGAACCATAGCAGCAAAGAATCAATATATTTATTGTGAAATATGGACCATATATGAAGAAGATGCTCTTTGGAAAGTCATCCCATCCAGCTACATGCATAGTCTGAGAAGAGAAAAAGAAATACATGAAGTAATAGTCTATGGAGAACAGATGTGACCGCCTCATTATCATGATGTAGGGTCCTTTACATCACTCAATTATGATTCAAATGACTACATAAAAATGAATTTATCTCTTAGTCATGAATCAATTTGTAATAAAGATTAAAGTAATCTATTTCTTTGTACTATTTACTCTTTATTTGTCGGTTTGTCCTTATTAAAGTTTACTTTATAAAAGTGCGTATCTTTGGTATCTTTATTTTAATAATTTAATTTTGTTTTTGTTTTAAGAGCATTCTATTTAATGAGGTTGTTTATTTGTAAAAAGGCATAACGTTTTGAGAAATAAAAATTTCAATGTGTTCTTACCTATATGGTTTATAAAACTTATTTCTTCTTTAATCCTAAGTTATTTTAATACATACCTATTATGGTTTCTTTTTTAAAAATAATTGTTGTCAGGTCTATAAGGCCTTCGGATGAATGTTATTGATACACCAAAGCAGATAGCTAAAAGGCAGATCCTTTAAGTGCCCGAGAGTGTCCATGTGTTGGCTAGCATATTTGCTATATGTATTAAGGTATCAATAGTAGCCATCAGGGGTCATTATGAATTAGTATGAGATGTCATTATATGAATATATATATATATATATGAATTTTTATGTCTATATGTACTATTAAGCTTTCAGTAGCTTAGCGTGTGAGTATTTTCTGCACATAGGTTTGGAGCCTAATAAATAGCAGAAGTCAACCAAATAAGAAACATCCATATAGAGATTTTCAGAGCAAACCCTTATTGGGTTGGTGACATCATGACATACATTCTTTTACTTTTTGTTCATATGTCATAGGGGATATGGAAAATAGATTTTTGTATATGTCTTATGTTAAAGAACATATAATTTTGATTATGAAAATGTATTTTTATGAACACTGGGCCAGTTTAGCCCAAACATAATTTTATTATATGATGATGAACTTTTAGGATCAAGAGCTTATGCATGCTTCATAGTTTATGTAATGGATTGACAAGATTTATATGGAAAAGGAGTTTATGGGATAAAGTATTTACAAAAAAAGAATTTTTTTAAAATTTGCATAGGTTTCAGTAATAGGATCATGTAGCATCGACTTATATAATGCCATTTAGTCATATTATATGGGTGAGTGTTGCATGACATCCAAGTGAGAGCTGCTAACTGTAAAATTTGTACACCATGCCAAAATAAAAAAAGGTAAATGATTGTCTAAGGTACTTCGGAAAAATAAATCATAGGTCATTTAAGAAGATAAATGAGTTATGCTCCATGTTTAATTTGAATTCAAATTTTTTTAGTTCAATGTTTCCTAAATGTATGCAACTTGAGTACAATTCCAAATCGAATTCTAAAGCAACATCTCAACACTCTGACATGGAAAATAACCAAATAGTTATGACATAATCTAGATGCAAATATCTAAAGTTGGCTTCTCAATTACTTTTCACAAATTAAAAAAACTATATTAAGGAATATAAACATATTCAAACCTCAGAATCATTTCATAGCAACAATATAAACTAACAATGAAATTATCATATTCAATACTAAAACCACATCACAACATTGAGATATCTAAATGACTTGTAAAACAATCAGCTTATAAATTTCATACAGATGATTCATTTATAAAAAAGTAAAGTAATTATCACAAAAGAACGTGAATTATAGGGCATCCACAACCTAAATGAGTAATGAATGCATTATATTGTCTGAGACAACTTAAATTATCCAAACATGGAACCTTAAATAATCAAATAGAGTCACTCTACCATAACTTTCTAACTAAATGAAACTCATATAATCCAATCATATTTTAATTGTATAAATAGATTGTAGCAACTTCATATTGTTGAAATTACCTAGAAATTTAACTAGACTCCATAAATTTTGAATCATCCATGAACTACTATCCCGCAGATGATGTCTACACTATTCATTATAAATTTTGTAAAACTTGAATTTCGATTGCTTCGATGCCAATCTAACTAGCATGACTTGAATTCAAGTTTTTTTATTAGTGTTTCTTCAGGGTTTCAATCATTGTCTGTGGTACTTGCTAAACAAATTCCCAATGCATTAGTAATTTAGCATTACACATGCTTATTTCAAGGAAAAGTTCCAAAAAAGGATTTGGAAAATAAATAAATTTAAAGAATTTAACTTTGGCAGTACACATTATCAAATCAACCGTATTAGTTCGGGCTTTAGCCTCGAGGCACGACTCCATCTCCATTCTATTTTTTCTTTTTTTAATCAAACAATTTTAAATTTTTAATGAAGAAATCATTTAGTAATTTAAAAAAAACAAAATAGTGAATTTTTTAATTATATTATTTTTCTATTAAATTTGCATTTTAAAAAATAATTTTTTAAATTTGTATTATCAATTAAAATTAAACATACTAATGACACTTTGGTGGTCG
Source organism: Triadica sebifera (assembly GCA_023653625.1). Taxonomy (NCBI): domain Eukaryota; kingdom Viridiplantae; phylum Streptophyta; class Magnoliopsida; order Malpighiales; family Euphorbiaceae; genus Triadica; species Triadica sebifera. The sequence goes on from CM042897.1 coordinate 27,434,377, forward strand.
TGAAAGAGTTGTAATGAGATTGATTTTTGTCAGATTTATATGAATGATGAACGAAAGATTTTGCTCTTATGTCACCTTTAGAGTGTTAACGAAACAACTTTTACTAGTAGTTTGCTTACATGTGAAAAAGCCTAAGGAGGTCTCATTTTTTGGGTGGTATATCCCTTCCTAATGGGCGGTGGAAGCTTAATACTAACAGCTTTTGTAAAAGTAATTATGGTGTGGCTAACGATGCTAAGTTATTTCATGATTGTTGAGGTGCTTGGTATGGCAGTTTTGTCTATCGTATTGGTATATGCACTTCTATGGTTGTTAAGTTGTGGATGTTATTATGGTCTTTTAATGGTTTAGGATGCAAGGTGTAGGCAACTTGTTTTAGACCTTGATTCTCAAGTTGTTTTCAATATGCTAAGAGGCGAGGATAATGGGATACAAGAGACAACTAACCTAGGGTTTAAATGTTGCCAATTTTTTTTGGCAAAATTGAACTTTTTGTATTCATCATATTTATCAAGAAAGAGAATCATGTTGCAGATTTGCTAGGGATTTATTTTGAGTACCATGTTTTAGAAAAGCCTCCGAAAGATATATTTTGCATCCTTTATGAAGATGTTATGAGGGCAGCTTTCCTTTTTACTGTGCATGTGTAATGGGTTTGCCCTTAGTTGTATAAAAAAACATAAAGTCAAATTAGACGAAATTGATTGTAATCTTTTAGAATTTAGTTTTTCATTTCAAGTATGTTGGAATCATACTACTAATCATGTCCTAGTTATACATTTTTTTCATCTTTATATATTAATTTGATTAGCAAGCTTGGTGTTTCTTTCTCTGACCAAGAAATTAAAGATGTCATATTTTAGATGAAGTCATGGAAATCTCGTGGCATTAATGGCTTTCAAGCAGATTTCTTCCAGACCCAGTGGATTGTGGTTGGAGATGACTTATGCAAAGAGATTAGGAGAGTTTTAGATGGAGGGAATCTTAGCTCTGTAATGAAGAAAACAGTGGTTTGTTTGATTCCAAAAATTGAAAAATCTTAGTATTTTGTACAATACAAACCTATCTCTTTGTGTTTTGTTACCTACAATATCATCACTAAGGTGGTAGATAATAATTTGAAGAATATTATGCCCTTAGTGATTAGGCCGACTCAAACAAGTTTCATTCCTAGTAAACACATTACAAAGAATATCATTATTGCTCAGGAGGTTGTGCACACCATGAGAAGTAGGTGCAGTGGAATGGGACTTATGGCTATCAAAATAAACTTAGAGAATGACTATGATCATATTTCATGGGTTTTTCTTCATGAAACTTTGCAATATGTGAGTATCCTGTAGGATCTAATTTATGTTATTATGAGATGTGTTACAAGCACTCAAATGTATGCCCTTTGGAATGACTCTCTAATAGAACATTTTTGTTCTTCAAAGGGGCTTCATTAGGGACATTTTCCTTCCCCTATCTCTTTGTTTTGTCCATGGAGAGATCGACTTAGAGATTGACTTAGATTGAAATTTTCCTTCATATTTTTTAGCTTTTTTTCGTAGATGACCTGATCCTCTTTGCTTAAGCTGATATGAGTCAAGCTTTAGTTTAAAATATGTCCTAGATACCTTTTGCAACTTTTCAAAACAAAAAGTGAATGCAGGGAAAACAAAAATTTATTTTCCCCTAAATGTTGGGATAAAAATAACGAGAAGTATTTTCTCCTATCTTAATTTTAAGGAGATGAATGATCTAGAGAAGTATTTTGGAATACCTCTTCTTCATTCAAAAATCTCTAAGAACACTCTTAAACAAGATGCATGGGAAAATAACAAGTTAGAATGTTGTTAATCTTTATTTGGTGAACAAAGTTACTCTTGCCCAATCTATCCTATTAACAATTCCTAATTACTTGATCCAAACAACCAGATTTCCTATTTATACTAGAAATGAGATCAAAAAGTTGGTTAGACAATTTATTTGGGGTAGCTCAGATGTCTCTAGAGGGATTTTTGTGGTTGTTTGGAAGAATTTTCAACGTGCAAAATAAGATTAGTGTTTGGATCTTAGATGTATACGAGATTTAAATACAGCCTATTCAATGAAAATTGTGATGGAAATTTGCTAGTAAGGAAGATAGATTTTGGGTGCAAGTGTTGAAAGCCAAATATAGAGTTGCATATTCTAATTCTGTTAATTTAAAAGCTCCATCAAGTTGTACTTTCCTTTGGCATTTTATGTGTGTCAATAGGGAAATGTTGAGAGGTAATACATATTGGGCTCTGGGATATGGTATGATGACAAAATTTTGGTTAGATAATTGGTTTTTGAGGTTGGAGAGTAATTTGCTTAGTCTTGCACATATGGTGATTCTGGAATAGCTTAAAATGGCCCCAATTGTTGCATGTCTCTGAGAATATATCATAAAGATGAGAAGTTCTTCAAATATGCCACCCCATTTTATTTTGTTGGTTGTTACTACTTCCTTACTCTTTAATTCTGAGTTAGGTAAGGACATGTTGTATTGGGCTCACACATCTTTAGGTTGTATTCCCCATTAATTTTGCTTATAATGTACTTTTGAATGAGGATTCCATTGATAACCATCTTCCTTAGAGTTTTATTTGGCAATAGATAGGGTAGCAACACTTTAACATGTTTTTTTGGTTGTTGCTTAAGAAGGGTGTTGCCCAGAAATTGAACCAAGAATGAGGGTTGAATTGGATATTAAAAATTCTTAACTTTTAAATGCGGAAAGAAAACTTAAGTAGAGTAGGGATAGAGAGATATCACACAGAAAATTTTATAGAGGTTCGGGTGTTAACAAACCCTACTCCTCTCCTAATCTCAATTGGGAGTTTCACTAACACACTAAGTGTTACAATAGAGTTTTACAAGCTCACTCCCAACTATAGTATTTCTATCAATGAATCACACATAACCCAGAAATCCTTTGTGTTTTAATGGCTCACACAATAAACCAATTCCTTGTGTTTTAATGACCTGCACAAATAACCCTTACAAGTGCTCTACTCTTAACCCAATATACCCAAACACACTTGAGTAGTAGATTACAAAGAGAGACACTCACAAATCTATAATGCTCAGAAAATAATGAGCAAAAAGATTTTTTACAGAGAATTAATGTTTGTTTGAAAGTAATAAATGCAAAAATGGCTACAACAAGATTTTGATTCGAAGTATTTTCTATTCTCTTGTTCTGGATTCATAAATGACTTGCATTTATACTTTCATGGAGAATTATCGTCGCTTGGTTGCATTTAATGCGAAAATAGCAGTTGCACCAACTCTTAATTTTGCGCCTAACATGTTTCTCTTTCCTTATTCACTGTCGTGAAATATGTGTGTCACGGTCGTGAAAGTTCTTCCAAACCGTGACTTGAGTGGTGACTCTGGACGTGAAACATTCTGGAATGATTTGAAGTGTTTGATCACGGGTGTGACATTATTCTTTCACAGGCGTGAACATCCTTCCAAACCGTGGTCCAATTGGTGACTCTGGCCGTGAAGCTCTCTGAAGGAATTTCACAAGTTTTCTCACGGGCGTGACTGATATGATCATTCACGGTTACTATGATCCTTCATGGTCATAAACTTTAAATGTTGGGTAATTGGCGTTAAGCTTCATCAAGAACGTGACATAAAAGGTCACGGGTGTGAACATGCTATTTCTTCAATTTTCTGTCTTTTTAAGGTTAGTCTTCCATTCTCCATTATTGCATCATATTCCATACCTTGTTCTATAAACTTAGAAAATAAGTATGTTAAATACATTATTGCTATTTTATTTGTTAGCATCAAAATAACGAAATACCCCTCAAGGTTCAACAAAGGGTATCATGACAAATGAAAAAAGGAGGAGAAGACATTTTAGTTCTTATGGGTCCTATCATTGTTGCCTAGGTAGGATCAACTACAGTTCCGAACCGGCCGGTTCCGGTTCAGAATAGTTGATTTCTTGGTCCAAAAAATTTGGAACTAGGCCAGAACAGTGGAAGCCCTAGTTCATGAACGGATAATTCGGTCAATTCTAACAATTTTTTATTAAATTTAAATTATTATAATAAAAATTATACAATTAATACAATAAATAAATACAATTAAATTATTAAATTATAATTATAATTATAATTTTTATTTATAGAAATTAAACTTAATTGTGGGGTGAATTTGAAACTAAAAAATTAATTTGCCTTATTAATTTGTTTATAAAGCAAGAAAAAAATATTAAATTAGAAAAAATTGGAAAAATTGGGGAATAAATTATATGAATAACTTATCAAATATTAATTTGTGTAAATTATTTATTTTTAATAAACTAATAAGTTATAAAAAAATGAAATTTAAAAAAAACAAATTAACTTATTGTTGAATCTTGAAGGGTATTTCCGTTATTTTGATGATAATAAATAAAATAACAATAATTTATTTAACAATGTTTGTGTTCTAACTGTGTTAAACATGATATACTTTGATTAGAATCTGAAGCAAAATTGAAAGACATCTTTTGAAGATAAAGAGAAATCAAAGTCAAAGAAATAGCAACGTCACTCTCATGAATACTAATGTCACGCCCGTGAATATAGTTTAGGATCAACTCTTCAATATTTAAAGTTCACAGTCATTAAGGATCAAACCAACTGTGAATGATCAAAGTAGTCATGCCCGTGAAAGACACTCAGGACGTGACCGAACATGTCAAATTCTTCCAGAGAACTTCACAGCCAAAGTCACCACTTGGAGCATGGCTTGGAAGAACATTCATGACCATAACACATATTCACATCCGTGAATGAGGACAGAGAAACATATCAGGCGAGAAATTAAGAGTCGGTTCAACGAGTATTTTCATATTAAATGCACCCAAATGGCTATAATTTACAGAGGGAGTAAATGTAAGTCATTTATGAATCCCAACAAAAAGAACAACAATTACTTTGAATCATTAATCTTGTTATAGTCTTGTGTATTAATTATTTTTTAAAATAAACCTTTATTCATTGTGAAAACCTAATTGCTCATTATTTCAGAACATAGTAGGTTGTTGAGTATTTTCATTGTAACCAATTACTCAAAAGTGAGTTTGGGTATTTTCAGGTTAAGAGTGAAACACTTGTAAGGGTTTATTGTGTGAACCATAAAACACAAAAAATTGGTTTTTGTGCGAGACATTGAAAAATACAATGAAATTTATGGGTTAGGTGTTAGTCATTGAGAGAAACACTATAGTTGGGAGTGAGCTTGAGAAACTCTATTGTAACACTTAGTGTGTTAGTGAAACACTCAATTGAGATTGGGGAGAGGAGTATGGTTTGTTAATATCTGAACCTGTATAAATTTTGTGTGTGATATCTCTCCTTCCTTACTTTATTTAATTTATTCTGAACTATTAAGTTAAGCAATTTTTTAGTTGCTAACCAATTCAATCCCCTTTTTGATTCATTGTCTGGGTAACACTTATTAAATATTAATTTATGACTTTGTGTGCATGATAAGTTAGATTGTTATAAATAAAATAAAAAAAGATTTGATTTTGAGAAATTATATGTTAAAATTTAAAAATAATTCCTTTTATTTTATAAAGTAATAAATTATAAAAATTATAATTAGGCTAAAGAAATAATTTAATTATAAAAGTTTAAATTTATATATAATAAATAATAATCTTAATAATTGGGCTTGAATTTTTTTTTTTACTATTAATTAAGTTTTTTATATATCATCTTGAGATTTATAGGAATTAAAACTCAAATAGTTTTCTTATCTTTTAAATTTTAATTATTGGCAACTCGTTTTATATTTTTATAATCGGAGCCACCAGTACCGAATGTATTCGTTGTTCTTTCTGTCGTTGAGTCATATAAGTTCTCATTTTTATCTTTCTCCATTTTTTGTTGTTTTAATATTATTTTGGTCCAATCAATAACACATGCTTGAGATTGTAGTGATTCGGAAGCTAAATTAGATCATGTATTATCCAAAATATTATCTTCCTCTTTAAAAGCTTGTTGAACAACAACAGTTAAGACTAAACTAGAAAAAAATTTGTGTTTGCAATTTGGGAGAGAATTATATAAGTATTTTGATATCGACTTCATCAATCAGACACTAAAAAACTTTACCCATCTTACTATTACCAAACTTAAATGTAGTTGTTAGATAAATGTTAAATTCGGGTAAACGGAGAATGATATTAATTTTTTATATTTTTGCAATATCAAATGATTACCCTCTATAATTTTTATCAATTCACTCTCAACTTGACTAATAGTAGGAATATTACAAATCATACTAAATTTTATAAATAAAGCACTAGTTAATTTTTTTTACATAATTAATTGTAGTATTAACATTAATATTATCAATTAAATCTAAATATGAATAATAAAAACTTTAATAATTATGTAAACTATCTATTTTACATCTAGGGTAAAAAATACAATATACAAGATTAATCAAATGAGTAAATTTAAAATAATTCAACTATTTATTTTTCATCATATAAATAAAATTATGCAAAATTGGATCATTAATATATTTTTGACATGCATCAACAATATTAATATATTCATACAATAATAAATGATATATTGGATAATAAATATCACTTAAAATATATGTTGCATCATTAAAAAAATTTAAAATATCTAAAAGTTATTGACAAATATTCCAATATTATGAATATAAATTAATTTGTAGCACATTATTGGAAATAAATGTGCATAATGACTTGTTGACTAATTCATAAGTTAACGAGTTGAAACATCTCTTGCAAATTTTTTGGGTCTTTTGCTATTTTCATGATAAAATCAACTTCATAATTTTATTATTTGTAAATGTGACTATAAATCTGAAATTATTTATCAATTAAATTCAATATATAATAGGTTGACATAATATTTAAAAGTCTTAAATTGAGGTGGTATTTATCGCCACATTTATCAAAAAAATGAAAAAAATTTATTAACTAATACATATTCTTCTAAAATATATTTTTGCCGATTATCCAAACTTTGAATGCAAGTAATGTTTTTTATAATTGTTATTTACTATCACTTCAATGACATGATCATTCCAAATATAAATACATTCATTCAACGAAACAAATATTTTGTGCAATATATATATATATATATATATATATATATATATATATATATATATATATATAAATTAAATAAAGTACATTTAAGAGTGTTTCTAGGTACACATATAGTAGATAAATTTAATACATTTTGACAATAATTAGCAAAATTAATTTTTTACTAAAGCTAAAAGATAAATATTATATACTTATCATTTTTGCCAAATTTTTTTATTTTTTTATTATCATATTGAAATAAATTGAGAAGTAGAAAAATATGTTGCGTACCCAAAAATTTGAGTTTATTTTTCTCAATTTTAATTTAAGCAGTATGTTTATTTTACAAGTGTCTTTGAAATGTGTTATAACCGTTTCTAACTTTGAATTTATATGTTTATGTACAATAATTGTATGTAACATCAAATGATGCATTATTTTTTTGAATTTTTTTGAAATGAATTTGAAAAGTCGGATGTTCGAATTTTTACTTCCGTCCTCTGAGTTGGATTTAATGACGCTGTCAGACTCGGATCTAGACCCTGATCAAGTTGTTCATCACCTCTATTTCTTTAATTTTTTTCAGTTTAAATTTCAAACTCTATCTTCTTATCTAAATTGTCAATAAAATTTTTCAAATTAACATCAATTACATTTTCACCAAAAAAAGTTACTCCTTCCACTATGGCTTGTCATTTTTTATGATTAAATGTTATAAAAAATGGATATTATTAAAAAAATTGTAGAGAAAGATAATTAAAAAAATTAGGATAAAGAAAAAATTGAGAATTAGAGAGAATTCAAGGATAAATTGATATTATATAAAGTGTAATTAGAAAAAAATTAGAGCAAAAAATAATTGAGAGTATAATTAGAGATAAATTAGAAATATATGTAAAGAAATTGAGAATTGAGAGTATGTAGAAAGTGAAAAAAAAAATTAAAATTAAAATTCTAAAAATATTCCTGAAATATGGTCATTATTTTTCTATTATATGGGGTATTTTTATCTTTTCATTTTATTTATAGTTTAATAATATTAAATAAATTGAAATATTAATAAAAAAGGCAGGGTCTGCTCTGTTGTGTGCAAAGAAAGAATAACGGACATAAGACTGTTATTATTAAAAAAATGAAATTATTATTTTTCCTATTTCAAAGGGGAAAGGTCTAGACTAGATATTTCTCCTGTTGGGCCACGGATCGTGTCCAACCAAGGCCTTGCATATGCCCTGGTACTCCATAATTGAGCCTCCATTTGTTGCGTAATTGTCCGACTGCTGCATATATTTGGAACCTTGTTGTTCTGTTGCCAAATCAATGTGGGTGATTTCTAATATGAAATATTGAAGTCTGATGGTTGGGGGTGTTAACTGCTCAATTTTTTTCAGTGAATTGTTGGTTGATCTAGAAAAGAAAAGATGCTTAGGTCTTTAATGAACATTTGATGTCGATTTCACAGTTACACCTTAAGATTGTTAGGTAAGTAAAGTTTTCAGTTGAAACTTCAAGATGGGGGTTCTCTTTCCCTTCACCAGAGTATACAAGTTCATTGGAGCTACCCTCCTGGAAGTGTTTATAAGTTGAACGTAGATTAATCCTTTTTCTAATAGTAGAGGTATTTCATTTGGTGGTGGAGTTATAAGGGATAGTAGGGGATATGGAGGTATGACTTTGTCTCTAACATTGGAGTGTGTCCCATTTTGTGTGATGAATTATGGGTTATCTTCCAAGATACCCAGGTTGCAAAAGAGCAAGACATAACTGAGTTATTGGCTGAAATTGACAACAGTGTTGTAGTGAGCATGATTAAAAAGTAGCTTAACATCAATGCTAGTTGTGTTTCTCTGGTCCACATTATCAGGAACTCTATGGCCATCTTTTCCTTTTATGAAATTACTTACGACTATAGGGAAGCAAATTTTACTGCAAACTTTCTCTCCCATTTTGCTTATAATTTTCCAATGAGACTCATTTGTTGCCTTTGCCTCTTGCAAAGATTGATTATTGGTTTCTCCATGACATCCCTAGCCACAGTTTAGAACCGCCAGTTCCACAATTCTAAAAATATAGGATTAGACCGAAATCGATTCAAGACTCATGAACCAGTAGTTCGACAGGTTCCAATATTTTTTTATTATTTTAAAAATTATACAATTAAGTAATTAACATAAAAAAATAAATACAATTAAAATAATTAAAGTTTATAAATTAAACTTAATTATTTGATAAATTTGAAGCAAAAAAAAATATTTAACTGATCAATTTATTTATAAATAAAGTACAAAAAATATTAAATTAGAAATAAGTGAAAATATTTGGGAAATAAGTAAGTTAGAAATAATGAGAATTTTGAGAAATAAATATTAACTTATGAAATATTAATTTGTGTAAATTATAAATTTTTACAACTAAGTTATAAAAAATGAAAACTTTGAGAAAAAGAAAATTTAATTTATTAATTATTATTTTGTGATTTTGCATAATAAGTTATATTGTTATAAAAAAAAGAATTTCATTTTGAGAAATTATAAATTGAAATTTAGAAAATGTTGTTTTTATTTGATAAATTATAAAAATTATAATTAAGCTAAAAATCTAATCAATTTAATTTTTTATTTTAAAATTTAATTTAATTATAAAAGTTTGAATTTATATTTAAAAATAATAATATTAATAATTGAATTTGAACTTAATTTTTTTACCATTAATTAAGTTGTCTACATATCCTTTTAGGGTTTAGAAGAATCAAAGTTCACGTAATTATCTTATCTTTTAAATTTTAATTATTTACCCATTTTATATTTTTTAAATCGGAACCACTAATGCTGAATGTATCAACCGTTCGTTTGCTGGTGAAGTTATAATGGTCCTTATTTTATCTTTCTCTTTTTTTGTTATCTTAATGTTGTTTTGGTCTAATTATCAATATATGTTTGAGCTTCTAGAGATTAGGGAGTTAAACTAGATCGCGTCTCATGAAAAATATTACTTTCTGCACTAAAAATTTATTTAACCACAATAGTTGAGATTAGACTTGAAAAAATTTATTTTACAATTTGAGAGAGTATCAAATAAGTATTTTAATATCGATTTCACTAATCAATGACTAAAAAATATTTACCTATCTTACTATCACTAAACTCAAATTTAGTTGTTAAATAAATGATAAGTTTAGATGAATAGGATGATGATATTGATTTTTATGTTTTTACAATATTAAACAATCATTTTCCACTGATTTTTATCGATTCATTCGAATTTTGACTAATAGTATCAATACTACTAATAGTAGTTGGAATGTAGCACTCTTTCACCTAATCAGCGTTAGTTTGACTAAATGTGCGAATGTCACACAACTTTTATACAGAAAAATTGTGGAATTTAAATATATTTTTTTACATTATGACCATAATTATTTACATAAAACATAAAGCAAAAATAAAACATTAACTTAACATTTAAAATTATAATTTCATTAAAATAACTAATCCTTGTCCATATATTTAAAAAATACATACATTTGACATAAACTACATTATCCTTAATCACATATTTATATTTCTTAATCCGTATTAATTACTAGATCATATTTACGGGCGTTATAAGGAATATTATAAATCAAACTAAATTTTATAAAAAAATCACAAGTTAATTTTTTTACATCATTAATAATATAATAAACACTAATATTATCACTTAAATCTAATAATAAATGATAAACACTCAAATAATCATATAAACTATTTATTTTACATTTAAAATAAAAAACACAACATACAAGATTAATTAAAATAATAAATTTAAAATAATTCGACCATTTATTTTCTATTATACTAATAGAATTATGCAAAATTATATTATTAATATAATCTTAAAATATATCAATAATAACAAATGACATGTTGGATAATAAACATCATTTAAATATATGCTGTATCATTAAAATTATACACCTTTTACCCTCTTGTATACTCTATTGTATACCAGTTAGATAATAAATGCTTTAGTTTTTTAAAAAACTATTAATATACATATATATATATATATATATATATATATATATATATATATATATATATTAATTATTCACACTAATGCTATAATAAGAAATAAACATAATATATGTATATATATAACAATAAGAAGATAATATATTTACTTATAATTCATATTCTCACTTCAGTTATATATCTACATACCACAATTAAAATTTTTTATAATTATAATATACAACAAAACATATCAAAATGATTTAAATACAGATAAAAGAGTCTACTCCTTCTGGGTGTCTACCGTTGCTACTATTTGGCTCCATTTGGTAAGACCATTGGTCAGTGGCGTCTTTATCTATTCACCCATCACTTCAATATACTATTTTGATACATGCGGAAGAAAAAATAAACTCTGCACTGAGTCATAAACTCAGCAGTGCTAAAATTTATATAACAATCATAGTAAAATAAAATATTTTTTTAATCTCATAAACTTTTTTTTCTATAGATAATTTATTTTAAATATAGTCATAAATAGCACTTTTATTTTTTTATATTTCATTCGAGAACTACATAAAATTTTCATCAACTGTGAATGTTTTTCATCAATAAGTCAATGAAATAAAAATTCAAAATATAACTTGTATTTTTGTTCTCAATAACATTGCATAATATCTCATCCATATACCAACCAAACTTTTATATCATGCCCACATATGACAATACTATAGAGTTACCTCTAGGGAATCAATAAATCTCAAATAATATAACGCTAATCACTTGGACCTATGCGTAGGAATCAGATACATAAATCATAAGATCCACAAATATGCACATGACCGATAATATTATTATTCACAAAAATTCACATGATCAAAAATAATTTCACATAATTCACTTATAATTACCATATTAGCATGACAATAATACCATAATTTAAGGTTTAGGCTAATATGTGAGCTAAATTCATAAATTTCATAATTAAAAATTTGAAGACATTTTTAACATTTTTAAAATTCTCATAATTCTCCAAATACCATTATAATTCATAAATTATCTATTTGTAGACTAAAATATTTTTCATACAAAAATCATACAAAGTCACATAAATAATTTTTTTTTATAAATTATAAATTTCATTTCATATTTACTAATAAAATTTCTCACAATATTAAAATCAAGTTAAATCTACTTATATCATGAACATGTTTAATAATTTTACTTAATTACTTATATATATAACTGATATTATAAGCAATAACACTAATCTTTATATACTTTACCGGTATTTGTCGCTCTTTCTCTTTATCTCGAGAACGACGTCTGTTTTTCCTCATCCAAAACTATTTTTCTCAATTATTTTTATTTTTTTTCTTAATTTTCATTTTCTAACCAAAAATTTCCATAAATTAAATAAATGTTCTAAAAATTTAGATAATTTTCTATAATCACTTTAACTCATTTTCTTTCATTTTTTATTACCAATTTTACCAAAATTGTACTCAACTATTTCAAATAAAAAAATTCAATAATTTATCTAAAAATCCAAAAATTCACCAAATTTCATATTAATTTTTTTTCATTCCAAAAATTATTTTTCATCTCCAATCACTCAATTTAACTCTATTTTTACCATTTCAGGATACAAATTTTCCAAAATAATTTCTCAAAAAAATTTGGCAATAATTATAAAAATTTCCAAAAAATTCACAAAAATTCCTAAAAATTATTTTCTTCACATTTTCAGCACTTCCAACATCATCAACCTTCAATTAATTCATTTCCACCTTTTATTCAATTATTCAATATTTTTTTCATAAATCCCTAACGTTTCTATCAACCAAATCCAAACAATATTATACCGAAAACTCAAAAGAATAGATATGACAACAATAAAACTAACAAATTTGAATGGAGAAGAAAATTCTCACATTCTTTGAATGGGTAAGTTTTGATTTTTGCTCAAAAATCCCCTATTTTAATTTTTTCTCCACATGAATGCTACGTTAATCCCTTTGATTGTTGAATAATTATGATTTGAGGAAGAAAAATTAAAGGAATAAAGGGATTAAAGCTTTAGGGGTTCAGCCATGGTGGTGGAACAGGAAGAATACGAGTTTTTCTTGATTTTTTTATCGATATTTTTGGAGAAATTGACAAATTTCTATTTATACTTAAATTAAATTAAATTAACCTTAATTAATTCTTTAATTCATCTTCTCATTGGTCAATTAAAATTCAATTAACTTATTAGGTGGAAAAATGACTCAATCAAAATTTAATTAATTTTGACTTAATCAAAATTTCTACTAATCAATTTTTTTTTTCAAATTAATTCATGATTAAATTAAAATTTCCAAAATCCAATCTCTAAACAACTTAATTTCATCAAATTAAATATACTAAAAATTATAAAGTAAATTTCTTTTCGAAATAGTCTTTTCGATTTTGCAAAACTATATCCGGTGTGAAAATTGCATTTTTACGGTTTAATCATTTTTTCTTAATTTGATCCATAAAAATTTATTCACTATTTGATTTCTAAGTTATAAATTTTAAAAATATTAAAATTCAATTGTGATCACATCAACATTATTTGCAATTATGAACACATATCTCTAACCCTTTATCATAAAATTGGACCGTAAATCCGCACTGAAAATCGTATTTCCACAAATCAAAGCCCTTAATCTTAAAATCTAGCTTTATAACTTTACGTTAGACCTTAGATTAATATTCTCTACACTCTAATATGCTTAAATTGTATTTTCACCACCAGATAAAAAATTTGAATTCTGACATGGTATGTCGCCTCAATTTACGTGCATAGCAAGGAATCACAATATTTCATTTAATGAACTCCATATTCATATTATTATATTAATTTAAATTTTTATATTTATTTTTCCATATTTAGACTCTGATCTATAGAATAGACGATCGAAATACATGTATATGATCATAATTTATATCGAGAATGTGATAATTTTTTTTAAAATATCTAAAAGTTATTGAAAAATATTTCAATATTGTAGATATAAATTAATTTATGGTAAATTATTGAAAATAAATATGTACAATAATTGTCTATATCTACATGACTCGTAGAGTAATTCATAAGTTGAATTTCAATGAGTAGAAATATCAATTGTAAATCTTTTAGGTTTTTTTTTTATTATTTTCACAATAAAATCGAGTTCATAATTTCATTATTTGTGAATATAATTATAAAAATAAAATTACGACTTTAATTGGAGCAATTATATCATTCAAATATTTCAAAATATCTTGAACACGTAAATTTGACACATGACATGCACATCTAATATGAAAAAATCTATTTCCAATGTTAGGTTGATATAAAACATGAAGATTATGAATTGAAGCAGTATTTGCTACCGCATTATCAAAATAAATTGAAAAAATTGTATAAACTAATCAATATTTTTCCAAAATATTTTTTATCATTTTAAAAATATTATTGGTGGTATGCCGATAATCAGAAACTCTAAATGTAAGTAGTTTTTTTTTGCAATTATCATTCAATATCAATCTAATGATATGTAAAACTCGTGTGAAATACAATTGTCAATGATCATTCCAAATATCACTACAAATACAAACATGTCCATTCAAAAAAGCAAGTAGTTTGAGCAATATTTTTTATATAAATTATATAAAATACATTTAATGATATTTTAGGTATACATTTAATAAATAAATTTAATGCATTTTGATAATAATTAAAAAAATTTATTTTTTTACCAAAATTAAAAGATAAATATTTCATACTTATCATTTTTATCAACTGTTTTTATTTTTTCTATAATTATATTAAAATAATTGAAAAGTAGAAGAAAATATTTTATATCTGAAAATTTTATTTTGCATTTTTTCTATTGTAATTTGAGCAGCATGTTTGATTTACAAATTTTTGGAAATATATCATAACCACCTACAATTTTAAATTTATATGTTTATACACAATAATTGCACATAATATCAAATGTCCTATTATTTTTTAAAATTTTTATTGAAATGAATTTGAAAAATGTTAGATATTCGAATTTTTGTTTCAGATGATGCCACCAGACCCGGTTGTTCATCACCTTCATCTCTATTTATTTGGTTTTCTTGAGTTGGAATTTTGAACTCCCTCTCCTTATCCAAATTTTCAATAAAATTTTCCAAATCAACAATATTTTTCAGCAAAAAATTGCTCATTCCACTATGGTTTGCCATTTTTTATGATTAAATTTTGTGAAAAAATTGGAAAATATTAAAAAAATTTGTAGAAAAAGATAATGAATAAAAAATTGTAGAATTAAGGAAAAATGGAGAATTTGAGAGAATTAAAGAGTTTAAGAAAAATTTGAGATTATGGAGAAGTATAATTAGAAAAAAATTAGAGAGAAAAAATAATTGAGTATACTTATAGAAAAATTAGGAATATATATAGGGAGAATTGAGATTGAATTATACAAAAATTGAGAATTGATTGAAATTGTGTAGGAAATAAAAAAAATTGAAATTATTTTTGGTATTTATAGAGAAAAAATTAAAAATATAAATTTCAATAATATTTATAAAATATGGTTCTTATTTTTTTGTTATAAAAAATATTTTTATATTTTTATTATATTTATATTTTAATATATTTAATTATTTATAAAAAAATATGCAGTATGCACTTACGGTTACATGCGTAGAGAATAATTTGATTTTATTCTAGCTCTTAGGTAAAAAGGTTACGGTCCGGACTAGATCTAGAACCGATCTAGCCTGATCCAATCAGAAATTGACGGAACTGGTTTCATATATAGACCCGACCCATGGTTAGGCATACTCTATGATATTATAGGCACCTCTTATACTAGACAATTGTTTGTGTGTGTGCGCTTTATATTTTTATTTTGCAGGTATTTCTCACTTTTCCTATTAAAAAAAAAATTGATTGATGGATGTTATCAGAATGTGATTTTTATTCTAATTATTTGGTTATGTTAGTTTGTTTTTAGTTTGTCCGGTACCATTACCATTTTAGCATTGATGATGCATTATCGTGAATATGTATCTTATACACCGAGCTTAGCTACCTCTCGGCAAATAAATATTTATGATTCATTGATTCTAGTCGTAACACTTAAATATTTGATTATATATGTGTTACTGGTAAATAATAAATGTCTGGTTTGGGCTTTGATTTTGTCATAATATGCAACAAAATTTATATACATTATAAAATTTTCAAACACTCAACTGAGTTTTTTAAAAGTTTAATTGTTTTTCTTATGTTATTTAGTTTAT
The DNA here is from genome assembly GCA_023653625.1 of Triadica sebifera. Lineage (NCBI taxonomy): Eukaryota > Viridiplantae > Streptophyta > Magnoliopsida > Malpighiales > Euphorbiaceae > Triadica > Triadica sebifera. The sequence continues at coordinate 27,450,772 of CM042897.1, forward strand.
ATTAAAAACAACAAAATATTTATATCTATCGGAATGATATTTATTATATCTATTGTATTTAATAAATACATTTTAAATATATTTGATTATATTTTTGTATTATATATTACAATATATAGATTTTAAATGATAGATTATAAAAGGTAAACGAAACTAGATATTTTCTCAATCATATAAAATAAAATAAAACTATTTTCCCTTTAATGGGCAATTCAAAAACTTTATTTGCATATCAATATAAAATTAAGTGTATATTATCATTAAATACAATAACATATATCACTACTAATATTATTATTTTTATTAGAATATGACTAGAATTACATTTTCATATTTTAAAATAATAAAATTTCACTTTGAATGCCTCTACACATATATAAATATGTACCATTTTTTTTTTATTACTATGAGTTTATTTAGAATTCAAACTCTCTCTCTCTCTATATATATATATATATTAATTTTTAATGATCTTTAAAAATTTATATTTAATGATCTTTAAATCAATATTTGAGATTCTTGTAGACTGTGCAATGAATGCTGCAAAATTTTTGTGGTTGATAAATTAAAAAATTCATCTGATTTTGGCTAAATATTTTTGAATTATTGAGAGAGTTCAAATCTTGTTAAAGATTATCAATTGTAAATTCTTTAAATCAATTCAACGCGAATGCATTTAATTTTTAAATTAATTTTTTTAAAAAATATTTGTAAAATAATTGTCATATTTAGTTATTTACTATTAGACTTGATATAAATAAATTCATAAAAAAAAAATCATACAATTTAACTATGCGTAGTTAGCAAGTTATATCTAAACAAAAATTACAATTTTATCAAGGATTTGGCATGAGTTTAGTTAATTTCGGTAAATTATAATTTTATACGTGAGTTTAGTTTATTTAAACTAACATAAAGTATATGTTTTTCTATGTTTTTCTCTATTTTTTTATTATGTTGGTTTCACTTCAAACATTCATTTTGAAATGTTCATATAAGTTAATAAAATGATTAATTACCACCAATTTTATAAATTTTTTTATTAAATTTTATTTTAATATTTTTTATTAATTTTTTAATAAAATAGTTTGTAATGTCAATAAATAAAAATAAAGCAAAAAATTATGTAAAAATATTACTTCAATTTTTGAATTTGACATTTAAATTAAAAAATTAAAATAAATATCTAAAATAAATATAATATTTAAGGGTATTTGGTTCAACTGATTAAATCATTTGATAACTTTTTTATGCGGAACATCTAATTCATAAGTGTTTGATAAATTTCTTAATTAACAACCGATAGTTTTTTGAAGTTTCAATCAGTTGCTAATTGAAAAATTGTATTTTGATTTTTTTAAATAATTGGAGTTTTTTTAAAAATAGAAGAATTTTTTTTAAATATAAAAATTAAATTATCATTATATATAAGAAATAATGAAGTTTGAATTTATTGTTTGTTTAATACATCAGTAATTTGTATTCATAAATTATATGTATATTTTTAAAGTTTTATTTATTAAAATAAGTATTATATTAATTTTTATTTATTTATAAGTTATATATTTTGAATTAAATAAATTATATTTATATGAGTAATTTTATATTTTGACTATAATATTTTAATTATTACCAATTAGCTATAAACTAAGCTATACTAGGCGTATTTCAAATAAATTAGCTATTTAAGTTATATTTTTTATTTTAAAGAGTTATACAATAAAAAATAATTTTAATAGAGTCTTTATTTATAAATTATATAGTATAAAATGAATACTGACTTTCTACATTTACAAAATTAAAATTTATTTTTATTCTAATTGTAATTAATATATTTTTATTATATATATTAGTATATTTTTCTAAAAATATATTTTCTTTTTTTATAAATAAAAGTCATTTCTTTTTTTTATAAATATTTATTTATATGGATAAAATAAAATGAAAAGAAAAATTTATTAAACTTATATATATATTTTTTAATTTTTATTATATTAAAAATGTTTTTTAAAATAAAAAAAATATTGTTGGGGATGTTTAAAATGAAATAGAAAGCGTATATAATGACTGGTTTGGACATGGTAAAAATTTATCATAAAAATGTCAATCCTTCCATGCCAAGTTAGCATCCCAAAAAGGCCTCTAGCCTGAACTCACCACCGCCGCCAGGCATCGTCGATGTTGACGATTTGTTTTTTTTTTTTTTGTGTCTTTTTTTTTTCAATAAATTATTTATTTATTTATTTCATAATTTCCTATATATATATATATATATATGAACATATATTCACTTGAGTTGGAGTTCCGATTCTTCCGAACCCCCACCCTCCCGATTCGTGGATTTGCTCTTACCTGTTCTGTCTCCTGACATGGATTGATCATTAAATTAAATAAAACCTTTACTTCTATATCTAAGCCTACAAACACCTTCACCTTCTTTCTTTCTCGCTCTAGGGTTTCCAAAAGCAGTTCAAGTGACGACCACCCGTGCAATATTTCTGGGGTTTTCCACTTACTCAGCGTTAAAGAAGAAGCTTTTTAATGGCTCTCTGATCTCGCTTCTCTCAATTTCTCTGCTACAGAAGATTTTGCTTCTCTCTCTGTTACTTCGCTAGGGCACGATGTTTCGTTGTCTTCGCTTGAATTTGTCTTGGATTGCATGGTAAATACGAACTTCTTTCTCTTCTCGATTGCTTAATGTTCCTTTTCGTTTTTTTGCCTTCTCGGGCTGATTTTAAGCTTGGGAAGCATGCAACTGGCGTGTAAATTTTTAGTTGTTAGGGTTCGAGTAAGTGATTTCCTTGCCATATGTCGCCAAGAAAAATGCGGGAACGAAGTATTTTTAATTTTAGAGTTTCACACTTTCTGCTTTAAAATAGCAGAATTAATGGAGAAATGAAGATTGATTGCAATAGTATGGAGCTGGTCTCTGATTCTCGGGGTAAAAATTAGTCCTGCTTAACTTCTGAGCTCTGTGTGTTAGTTCTTCCCTTTACCCCTTACTCCAGTTTCTCAGCATTTGAACATAGCAAGTTTCTCGACAAATATTGTTTTCTAATTTACGTGAATTTTTTTATTTTTTTTTCCTGACCTCTTAGGTTTTGTGAATTGATGAATAATAATAGCTTAAATAGCAATGCTGCTCATATTTTTTTATTAAGCGTTCTGATTACAAATTGCATCATTTTTTTGTGTCACAGACTGCTAGAAGAGGGAGTCAGACGGAGCATGTTGAATGGTTGTTACAATGGACTTAAATGTTTCACCGTTACCTGAAGATGACGAAGAGAATTTTGAGGAGCATGTAGAAGAATTCAGTGCTCCAGAAGAACGTTTTGAAAGTGCTGTTGAAACTGTGCGCCGGGTATTTCTTAATTCTTTCTCCTTTTTACATGCCCTGAGAAATTTCTGTGAAAGAATGCCACTGTTGTTTTGAATTCATCATTTACTGGAATAAATCACCAGAATCCGGCAGATTATTGAGTTTTTGAATCTATTTGTAATTAGAATGAGCGAAGTGATACCTGAAGAGCTTCATTTAAGATTCTTTGATATTAGGACTTATCTTTCGTTTTCTTCTTCTTCTTCTTTGGTAATGCTGTAATTATCTTACATACTTTATTTTTGGAAAATTTTTTTTTTGGTAAGAGGGAATAATTTTTCTGTTTTTTGACGATAACATTGAGAATCAGCCAATTCTCTTCTCTGGCATTGGATTTGGAGCACATGGTAAAAACCTAATTCTTTTCTAAAAAGAAAACCATGAGAATGTATGGATGTATGAGGACCTCATAGCTTTTGCTCCTCTGCTTGGATATAGATACTTAAATAGAAGAGAAAGCAGTACATTTAAATGGTAAACTATGTTGCTAGACAATAATGGGTGGCATTGATGGCTTTAGGCAACTCTTGAACTCATATGCCTACTTATTTGTCTTATGTAATTCTTCTCTTTTGTGAGTTTGTACAAGTCTAGAAGATGACTCCGCAATTTGAAAACATAGTCTTTTTCTTTTTTGTTTTAAATGATGAGTTTATTTTTGATGCATAACAATCTATATTTCTATGTTAACCAAATGATGGAAAATATGGAAAATGCTTTTTGAAGCTGAAATTGAACATTTTCTGGGAAATGATTCACTTGAAGCCTGAGTATGTGCTTCTTATTTATTTTTATATGTAAACTTTTAGAAGTTCCAACTGGTTGGATTGAATTGCTTAGTTAAGCAATCTATTTTATCTCTAAACTTTTTAAGTTGACAAACAATCACGGCCACATATAGCACACAAATGGAAATCTAGCTTTAATTATGGATCTTCTGCATAAAATTTTGCAAAAGTAGTGGAATTGAAAATCTAACTCTATGTTAGGAAATTTTAGATGCATGGGAAAGGAAAAAAGCTAACCCTTAATCCATGAGATAGGAAGAGAAAAATAGAAGAGGGATGAAGTATTTACTTTTTCCTGGGATTTTTGAAACTATACAAGGGATTAGGAGTATTTTATGTTTGGTTGATTTTCAATAGAGAAAAGAAAAACAATACCATTTTACCATTATATTGTTTCCAAAATAAGGAAAGTAGAATCTGTAGTCTTATTGTTGGATTGTTATATGATGATAATCAAACTTTTTTTTAACATTTGTCATTATGTCAAACTTTAACTCAAAAAATAAAGACAATAATAAAAGCATATTATGTGAAATAAACATGGCCTTTTTATTTCTTCCCTAATATCTATTTTTGAATCAGAGCTAACATTTTGTGTATCAAATATTACTATTTTTCATTTAAAATTTTTAATGCTGTAGTATAATACCTTTTTCAAGTATCTTGTGAATCTCATGGGCTCAAAATCTAGTCCACTTCATGACCTCTTTTATTGATGGATCTCTCTTTCTCTCTCTATCTCCTGCTAACAAGCTGTGCCTTTTGGAACCTTTGCATGATATCTTTTCATTGCTGTACAAGGATCCATGGTGCATATAGAGATGTGGCTCCTAGAAAATTAAACATGATAGAGAGTATGTATGTACTTGAAATAATGGGTTCTGTTGCTGTTACAACAAATAAAGTTTACTTTTTATTATGTTGGTAAAATATTTCAGCAAAGAAACTATTATTAATTTTGGGGAGGGTTAAATCTTATTCCCTCATTTTTGAGGAGAAAAGTGAAGTGTGATTAAACAGATCGCTAATCCCTTATTATTATTTCTTTTGTAGCTTCAAACTAATCCTTTCTTATCATTTCTTTTTCTAACTTCATATAACTTCCAAATAAGAGATGCCTCTTGTTCCTTTGTCTTTGCTTGTCCTTTCCTGTTTGGTCCTTCAATGTGTAAGTGTCTAACGTTTCAGACAATTCTTGATGATTAGGTCCCATGAGAACTAATCAGTAGAACTATTCTGCACAAGATATGTTTCCTGACTGATGTCTAAAAGTGCTCGGTTTACCTTGTTTTATCATATTTAATATATCTGTAAGTGGCACTACCAAAAAGTTGGGAATAAAACAACAGGGACATGGTTTAGTATAATTGCAATTTTATATTCAAGTACTAGTACAGTGGTGCTCATATCATTTTGAATGCCTTGTTAATTTGTATTTCTGATTGTTAGCTGTATATTGAAATTATTCATTTGATTGTTGTTTGCTAGAGATTCTTTCATTTTCTTAATTTCTTTTTTCCTAATATCGATGATTTGCTTGTGTGTCACACGGTTGTTGATCTTCATTGCATCTTTTTAGGAACGTGAGGAAAGACGCAAGCGTCTAAGGAATGAACGTTCAGAAGACAGACATGTCCACATGTCTCAGCAGCCAATAAATGATCAATATTTTTCAACTAAACACTTCAAAACTTATGATAAATCTAAGCTCCCTCCTGGTAAGTTTGCTGTGTAATTGCTGTTATCACAAATATTTCAAGTTTCTAGGATTAATATGCTCTGATTTATTTTTCCAGATAAAGTTATTCTGTGGAATTAAGTTCATAACTGTTGGTCAATGCTAGCATTCTGTCATCACATGTTTCTGATATCATTGTATCATTGGATTTTTCTGGTCAAATTTTTGTACTGATGGACTTTACATGCAAGGAAAAATTGCAAGCTGTCCTTTTGAAGCTTTATTTTATTTTATTTTACTTTCTTTTTAACCTTGAATTGTATCTTGCTGAAAACAGCGGCTGGCTGAAAATCTGTAAAAATTTGAAGTGGTTTTCTTAATTTGACCGTAATTTCTGTAATTCTGGTATATATTATCTTGCTATGCTGACATGATTGATGGATGGCAGTGTTTGTGATCATATGCAGTAGTACTAACCATCGGATTTTTAAATTATGTATCGGTTATGGTCATTGTATTATGGTAATAGGCTATCTTGGTATTGCTGTGATGCACTTTTTCTAAATCTTCACAAAACGACACAAATTGAAATTGAAGCAGGAACTTAATTAAATGTGTAAAAAGATTTTGAATCTAAATATTTTTAACTCTTGGCAGAATATAAAAGGGGTTCTATTCCTGTATAGACATGGTAACAAACTCATCTGATCATTCTTACGTGTGAGGGCATTCTCTCAAGTACACATGAATATGTTGGTCATTTTGTTCTCTTAGATGATTCCTGTTAATGAAATTCTCCATGTTGCTCTAGTTACTGATGTTTGTTTCCAGTCTCTGAACACTTTTCACTAAAAATGTATCCAAACAAGAGGGTTAATGTTTCAGCAGAACATAACAAGGGCTCTTTGAACCAAGCTAGAAGGCTTACCAACCAACTTGGACTTATTGTTGAAATTAAATGATAGCCGAACAGCTGGAGAAGACCCAGATAATACCTTGTTTAGCATAAAACTTTGAAGTATTCCTTGTTGTTGAGCAAACCAAGTGTTTCAATGTAAAAGTTGTATCTCAATGCTAAAGTTAGAATCTTGAGGGCTGGAATTAAAGAAAGACAAAAAAGTGTTCTACAGCTGCTGGTGAGGTGAGAATAAGGTTGTTGGCATAAAAAATCGTAGCATTTGGGTCCTTAAATCAGCAACAGCTCTTTGAGTCAGTATTTAATTGTGTTCCAAACCATATTCCTCCGTAATTCCTGTACCTGAATAAGGCGATATAGCTGTGAATCCAAATTCACAGTCCTGCATCTGCCAAACCCATATTGGTGCTAAGTGATATTTTGTCTGATAGAAGATGTATCTACCTTTTCTAATCCCCTGTTATTACCAGTTGGAATTTAAAATGCTTAGCTGGAAGACCAAATCAGGAATCGGCTGGCTTGTACTTGTTAATTGTTACAAATTACTGTTGGACAGCTGCATGGATGATTGACGCCAGAGATTGTTTAAGCAAGCATGCATTATAGGAATGCATTGATGCAACTTTATGGCTATTGCCTGGAAACCCGTTAAAATTTGCTATTTGTGTAATGGGTGTCAATATTAATTTTGTTTAGACTGTGTTAGAAAACATGTTTTCTTATGTTGTCATATTTCTTTATGATAGTCGCAGATGTATTCTTTTCCCTTTTCGCCATTATTAGATGCATGGAGATTTCATTGCTTGGTCCAGGTTGATGTCAGTTCTTATCGACCTTTTCTAATCCCCTGTTATTACCAGTTGGACTTAAAATGCTTAGCTGGAAGACCAAATCAGGAATCGGCTCGCTTGTACTTGTTAATTGTTACAAATTACTTTTGGACAGCTGCATGGATGATTGACGCCAGAGATTGTTTAAGCAAGCATGCATTATAGGAATGCATTGATGCAACTTTATGGCTATTGCCTGGAAACCCGTTAAAATTTGCTATTTGTGTAATGGGTGTCAATATTAATTTTGTTTAGACTGTGTTAGAAAACATGTTTTCTTATGTTGTCATATTTCTTTATGATAGTCGCAGATGTATTCTTTTCCCTTTTCGCCATTATTAGATGTATGGAGATTTCATTGCTTGGTCCAGGTTGATGTCAGTTCTTCTCTGTTTTATGAGTCTCAGGCTAATGTGATTGCTTTTTTTTTTTTTTTTTTTTTTTTTTTTGTTATTCAACCAAGTTGTTCTCAAAAATTGTAGGCTGGTTGGATTGCCCTGCTTCGGGTCATGAAATCTTTGGTATTATTCCTTCCAAGGTTCCGCTGGGTGAAGCCTACAATGACTGTATTCCTCCTGGAAAAAGATATTCTTTTAAGCAAGTGATTCATCAACAGAGAGTATTACAAAGAAAGGTAAGCACTGTGACCTGAAGTCCTTTGGATGGCCTTGTTCTAATTCCATATATATACAGTTGCATACACACATGATTAGGAGAAATGAAACAGTACTCTTTTCTGTTGAACTGGGAATACTATTTTGAGTTACATTCAACTTCTTAATTCACTGGTTTTTCAGCTTGGTTTGGTGATTGATCTGACAAATACTACTCGTTACTATCCAACGGCAGATTTGAAAAAAGAGGGTATCAAGTATGTCAAGGTGAGTTATACTGTTATTTTTTTAGGTATCTGATGGTAGCATATTCAATACTGAAATAACTTTGTAAACTGTTTGCCTAGATTCAATGCAGGGGGCGCGATGCTGTACCTGATAATGCATCTGTGAATAGCTTTGTTTATGAGGTATGCTTCTTCAACAATACACTTCTTCTGTGTTCTGTGTGTATTTTCTTGTGTGGATCTTCTTTGAATGACTACTTCCTCTCTTACATCTTTTTGATGTGTCATGTAAACCATTACTTTGAATTAGTTGTGGTTACTTACCTGGTTGGTTGTAATGTAGAACACATTCATGACCTTATACTTGATCACGTGAATTACTATTTTATTCAATGTCTTCAATGGAGCATTATATGGGAACCAGAGATTCCTAGAGTGTGTGCAACAATTTTTGTGTTAACTTTTCAGGTCATACAATTTCTTGCTCGTCAAAAGTCTAAGAAGCATATTCTTGTTCATTGTACGCATGGGCATAATCGCACGGGATATATGATTGTCCACTATCTTTTGCGCTCGACTCCAATGTCTGTGACACAGGTTTGTGTTCACTGTTGTATTGTTTCATGCTTCTAAGTAGCTTTCATAAATTTTATATACTTTGTAACTGCTTCTTGTTGGATGCTTGTGTAGGCTATTAAATTATTTGCCGAAGCACGTCCTCCAGGAATCTACAAACCTGACTACATCAAGGCCTTGTATGATTTTTATCATGAAAAAAAGCCTGAAATGGTTGTTTGTTCAACTCCAGAGTGGAAGAGATCTTCTGATCTAGATCTTAATGGTGAAGCAGTGCCAGATGATGATGATGATGGAGGTCCAGCCGCTCCTTTGCATGTATGTAGAGTGTTTGGAGTAAAATCAACTTTTAACTATGGATATTTTTGTTAATGGCATATTGTGGGGGGAAATTTTCTGCTTTCTTACAGCTCAGAAGTAAGAGGAGATTTAATTTTATAGGAATATTATCTTTAGAGGAAAGTTACCTGCTTTTGGAACGATAAATGCTAACCTTAAATGCAAAGCCGTTGGCCTTTTATCTGCTCAATGATCCCAGTCAGAAGTTATGAACTCTGCTTAGAAGGCATTTTTTCTTGCATGTGTGCTCTCTCGATGCATTGTCTTCATGGGTGCTGCTCTGAATAGGTCGGCTGAGATTCTAGATAGACAAATAAATTCTTTTGTGAGTTACAATAGAACACTTTATAGGTAATTAAGATGCTGTGGATTTTAGAATTGAATAATTGTTGGCGTTTGGCATGTAGAAGAAAATGGTATGCCTAGAACATAAGCTTCTGTAAATTGAGTAGCAAAGATATTAGTGAAACTCTGATTGAAAATGCTATATAATTTGGCAGTAAAGCCTGGTGGTGGTTGTAGTTGGAATCTGGTTTAGAGCTCTAGAGTTGAGAACTTGCCTTTTGCTCTGGCACAATCTTTTAGAGCTCTAGAGTTGTGGATGAAGCTTGCATCATGTGTGAAATTCACCTATGGTATTTTCTTATGTTGTACTGGATTTTAGACATCAGGATACATAAAGTTGACTCTGACTGTTGGCAAATCTATGTTATATGGTGTTGAAAGTTTCTATTCATATGGGTTTGTACGAGCACTGCAAACTTGTCTCTCTTAGTAATTCATTTTTATATGGGAGACAAAAAATCACGTGAGAAGTTGTTTCATCGCATTTATTTTTGTTTTGTGTTTTAAGGAAATAGATACTGTTCACAAATGGGTTAAAGTCTATTGAAGAATTCTGTAGGTTATTAATCATTTTAAATAGCTGTTGCTTCTGTAGGCGATGATATTCAGAAGGTAGTTTTTTGATGCAATTCTTTTTGGTAAAGTGACAGTTTCTAACCCATGGTCTTGGTGCTAGCTATCTGCATAGGGGATGCTGGGTAACAGGCTAATAGCCTTTATCTATCTTCCAGCTTATATCTTGGTGAACTTAGTGTAGCTTGTGGGTGTAGTAATTTCCACAGGCTAGAAATCTTTGCCTGGAGGTTTCAGACCTATATTCTGGTGCTGTAAATCAAAACCTTTGCTTTTAATCGATTTCGTAATTTTGTGATTTCTAATGCCTAAAAAACCAGAATACAAGCATGTATTGCTTTTCCACTGGTTGATGATGTCTAGAAATATGCATAAGTAACCTATAATCTAGGTAAGCATTTGAAATAGCATCTGTGCTGTACTTTGAGAATAATTTGATAGATTAATGTCTATATGTTAGTGATTGACTTTACAAGTTTTAATAAATATTACTTTGTTTTAGCATAAATTTTATTATGAAAAAAAAAAAGAAAACTTTTAGTCCCATATGGTGAAGGCTTGGGATCCCCACTAGGAGGTCTCTAGTTCAAATTCCAGGACGTTGAAATAGAAATAGCTGGATTTTCATTTGCATTGGGGGAGAGCTTCCTCTTCTGTAGCTCATGTAAAATGCAATTGTTTACTGGAAATATTTTTTTTTTCAAAATTATGTTTTTATTGCTTCAGGACAATCATGAGACAGATGCAAGAATGACAAATGATGATGTTCTGGGAGATGAAATACCTATTGATCAGTTGGATGCTCTGCGACTGTTCTGCTACCAAACACTTAAGCTGAATATTCCAGTAAGGAAACTTATGTTCTGCACTTTGAGTGTTAATTATATTCTGAGACATCTTAGATTTTTAGTAGCTGTTATGTTTCATTTAACAGCCACTTAAATATATATGCAGGCATACACTTAATTGGCATTATCCTATTATCCTATTGTTAATATATTCTCTTTGGAAGTGATTTCTAGGCATCTCTTGTTTTTTGTTACTTGTAGATGTCAACTTCATTTTTGTCTCTTATCTTCTGATATTCTAACACCAAAACCAAATTTTCTTCTAGAATGTTTGCATGAGGCAAGTGTATGAGATATTTGGAGATCCTTGTGCTTCTATTTGTTATGCCCCGTCATTTCTATGTTAACATTTTTCTTTTTACATTGAATTTCAGGTAAGAGGAAACCCGCAGTTCCCAGGGTCACATCCAGTATCCCTTAACAGGTTCTGATCTGCTTTTCCTTTTGATGATAATTTGCTCACAACACCACCTGCCCATCCACCTGAGCAAAGCCAATATACTTGTCATCATTGTTATTATGTACTAGGCTGTGTTTTTGATTCATACAACTTAAATGCTGGCAGTAAGATGGAATTTTGAATTTCCATCCCCATCCCTGCAATCCCTACCTCTGAAGAACTAATCCTGTGTTTCTAACTCGATTAATTTTTTAATTGTCTTGTTGCTGTGGTATAGTGTGATGCAATTGATTTTATAGTAAAAGTGATATGAAGAACAATTATCATATTTATCTTTCCCCTTAACTGAAAAAACCTTATCAGCTTCTATTTGGTTTTAAGTTAATAACTTTTCTTTGTTGGCTCCAATATATGCTAGAGTGTGGAGACATAGTGGACAAACTTTTATTCAATTTTTGTTGTGATATCATTTTGTGAGAGTACAAGTGTTATGTTCTGGAAATTTCCATTGTAACATGCAGGGACAATCTACAGCTTTTAAGGCAGCGATATTATTATGCAACATGGAAAGCTGATGGAACACGATACATGATGCTAATTATGATGGATGGCTGTTACTTGATTGATCGGAGTTTTAATTTTCGAAGGGTCCAGATGAGGTTTCCTTGCAGAGGCACAAATGAAGTATGTATCTATGCATATGCTCTACTAGGATGGTTCTGACATTAAGACTTCATTAGTAGAGTTTCTTTTTTGATGATTCTCAACATGGTTCTTTTCCTTTTTTTCTGTAAGGCTATAGCTGACAAGACACACCACTATACCTTACTTGATGGGGAGATGATCATTGATACTTTGCCGGATTCTCAGAAGCAGGAGAGAAGATACCTCATCTATGATGTGATGGCAATCAATCACATGTCTGTTATTGAGGTTAGATCTATAGAGAAATTTGTGATGAAATAATAGATGCTCTATGTATCGGAAAAGCAAATTTATGTCATTTCTTGCTTTTGCTTATGCATATTAGTATTAAAATTTCAATGATTCTTTTAGCGGTAAGGATGTGTTCATGTCTTGATTAATATACCACATTCTGTTGCTTTTCAGCCATATATTGACAATTCCCTCATAAGTCTAGCTAAAAATATAGAGACGCAGAACTCTTTCTAATTTTAAGTTGAAAAGATTATAAAGATGTGTACTTGTCTAGTTGTAAGATGTGTCTTTTTTTGTAGGCTGATGTCATCGACAAATTATGACTAAAATTTTGGTTTTGGTTGAATGTCAAATTCTTTTATTTTTTGTTGGGTTTTTGTTTTGGGGTTGGGTAGGCATTTATTTATCCACACAGTGGCAACTTATGTATTTTCTGTGAACTATCTCTGCTTGAATAACACTTTAAAATTGTGTTTTTCTTGTTATTTTGGTTTGAATTGTTGCGCAAAACATCATCTCAGAGGTTGCATTGTTTTTTATTGACAATTCTAGAACTAGTATTTCTGTATTTTGTGCCAAATAAATAAATTTAATTTTAATTGAGTTCAAGAATAAATTTTAGTATGCTTAATATTAATGCTTATGACATGATTTAGGTAAACGCAGCACCTATTTGGGGAGGGGGAGAGAGAGAAGAGAGAAAGACTGAGAGGAGGGAAACTTAGTTTGGTGGGGTAGGTTACACTTTACAGTGCCAAGCAATGGGTAATTTGGTCAATCAGGTTTTTAAAATTTAAGTTGTGGATTCATTTATAAATTCCATTGGTCTTTTATATAATCGTTTCTAACTTCAAAGTGCATTGAATTCCATACATATTAAATAGTGAATTGCAGAAGATTGCCTTTATGGCTTCCAAATGAGAGAGGTCTGAAGTCTAAAGTTGCCAATATATGAACAAATTTTATGTTCTGAATTTGACTAGTATGGAATTACAAATGAGTGCTAGAAAATGTATTGAATCTCTGTTAGTTCCCAAGCCATGTAATTTTTTTGGAGCTATAACACTTCATTTTTGAAGAAATACCCATATTCTTTGGGTATGACATTGGTATGGGTATGAAATTATTACCAAATCATTCACTTTAAAAGTGGGTACTCATAATCCGGTTTCATTTAAATTACATTTGCAGATCAAATGGACTTGGAAAAGTTTGTAAAGTTAGAATAATTCTCTCTTAATGACCCACAATTGAAGACTATGATTTGTGGTGGTAACAAAAATTAATATAGATTATATAGCAAATATGAACTGATTTATAATTTAAATGAACTTAGAATTATCATTTTATTATTTGTTTGTGGTCTGAATTTTATACTTTAAGTTTGTAATTTAAAATATTTTATCCAATTTTATTTTATGTAGCAATTTAATGTTATAATTTGATCTATCTTTTAACTTAAATTATTATATATCAAAATTAAAAAAAATATAGACGTATTTTCGTACCTGTACCCTAATTTTGGGTACTTTTTAACTGTACCCACGTATTCAAAAATTTTAAAAATAAGAAACCAAACTTCTAAATATGTATCCGTGTCGGATACCCGTATCCGAGTCCAAACAACATAGATTTGTGTGATTTAACGTTGTGAATATCCGGTGAGTTAGTTTCATCTATTTTCACCTCACCAATGGTAAAATTGAGTTTGAAAAAGTGGAGAAATTGGATTATGAATACATCGAATGCTTCTTTTAATTCCATATAATTGATAGAACTATTTGGCCAACTCACTGGCTGGTGAAATATTCCATACAAGAAGAGAGTCGCATTCAGGTATAGTTTTTTGTTGTTAGCAACATATCAACAGAATCTTATCAATGCTAAAAATTACTGTATTTATTGGGAAGCAATGTAGGTTGCTTCAGCACTCAATAACTGTTTAATTAAAATGAAATCGTTTTACAATTTTCATTGTTGCTTGGCACATTGACAGGAAAAACCTTGCTTCAAATATATTTTTGTCTATTTGCATTTACTCTTTTCATATTTTACCAGGATGTATTTAAACTATTTTTTTTCAATGATTTGAATCATCCAGTCCATATTTGTCATAATATAAGGTGCATATTGTCTTTGGTTATGAAAAGACATGTTGAACATTGGGTAATTCATTTTTTTTTTCCATCCGCAAAACCTACAAATTATTTTAGTTGTTCAAAATTGCTGCAGAGACCTTTTTATGAACGATGGAAGATGCTTGAAAAAGAAGTTATTGAACCTCGGAATTATGAAAAACACCATATATACCAGAGCAGGAATCCTTATTATAGATATGACTTGGAACCCTTCAGGGTATGTAATTGAAGACTCCTGCATGTTGTGTGCATCACCTTTTGACCCCTTTGTCCCTTATTCAATTCTACTAATGATTTGTTGAAAGTTTTTACCAGGTCAGGAGAAAGGATTTCTGGTTGCTTTCTGCTGTGACCAAGCTTTTAAAGGAATTTATTCCAAAGCTTTCACATGATGCAGATGGTCTTATTTTTCAGGTAATTAGGATCACTTTTAGTAGCCTTGAAGGAGTAGTAATACATAGAAGTGTTATTTTGAAAATGTTCCAACTTATGAATTTCTTGTACAAATCACTAATTATGCCTGGGAGGTTTTTAGTTTTTCCTAAGAAACCCATGCGCTTAATTGTGTTTATCACATTACCCCTGATATTTGACTTAACTGCTATTAAGTCCCTATATTTTCAAATTGAATTATTACATCCTTGAGGTTTAACTCTACTTACTATATTATATTTCCCTGGGATTTCTTTATTTATTTACTTTTTCTGTTAGTAAAACTTAAAATTCTAGGGATGTTTTAGTTTGATTTTAAGATTACAAAAACCTGAAAGCAGTAATGATCAAACCTTAAGGGGTGTATGGTAATTAACTTTTCTTTTTTACTTTAATTTTACAAGGACAAACTAGTTATTATGAATCAACTAATGTAACAAATTTTTTTTTAACAGAACTAAATGACTGACTGAATTAAACTAAAGAGACATTATAGTTCATTTTTAAAATTGTTGGATCCACGAGACAATCATATCTAAGTGGCTATATAATAATTGACACTAGTTATTTTTTATCTATTGTTGATCTACCAAGTGGTAGTGTCCTGCTGTAGAGTGCTTTATTTTTCAACTCTACTCTCTTTTTATTGTTGTGTACTGTGCTGAATTACACGTCATAGGGATAGGCTGTAATGTGAGAATTACATTTTGCTTTTAAGGTATGACAGTCATTATTCATTGTTCTGCATGCCAGGGTTGGGATGATCCCTATGTCCCTCGTACCCATGAAGGGCTTCTGAAGTGGAAATATGCTGATATGAATTCAGTCGACTTTCTATTTGAGGTGTTTATTGACTTTACCTCAAGCTTTTCTGTTACCTTGGGTGCCTTTTCCTCTTGTTAGCCTATAATTTCAATTCACCCTGATAAAGTTAAATGTATTGACAGGTGGATGCTGATGATGGTCAATTATTGTATCTGTATGAAAGAGGGAAAAAGAAGCTGATGGAAGGGAACACAGTTGTATTCAGAGGTTGATGTCAATTTATAGTTCAAGTTCCATCTCAACTCCCTTTGAAAGTTAAACAATTTCACCATGCAATTGCAAATTTTGAATATGAACTCTATGCTTTTTGCAAGCCTTACTCCAGAAAAGGGAAACATTTAGGTTTCTGTTGATCAACTTGGCATGCTTGGTGCTCTTTGCTAGCTGTCAGTGATCATGCTGGCAGAGATATTTGTAGCTGGTTGTCTGTTAGGATTCTAGGTATTGTGATTTGGCATTTAGATTATTGATTGCGACACCTCCTGTTAAGAAAAGCGATTTTGTTGGTGTTGATTGCATCCCACTTACACTTTTCCAATTTTATCAGATAAGAAATTCGCAATACAATTTTCTTGGTAAATAAATTTGTCAGAAGTAATTTCTTTATTACCATCTTGTCATGTTTTTATATTTCCGTCCGGGCGTGTTCTGGCTACTGTGGTGTACTTTGCACCTGTTTTGAAGCTTCGAATCTAGTTTGTCATTATTCAGAGGCTTGTGAGCTCTTATTCCGAATTTTTAATTGTAGATGGTTCAGATCCCTCTTCATACTCTGGGAAAATCATTGAATGTTCTTGGGATTCAGAGGAACAGGTATGGGTTTGTATGCGGATCCGGACAGATAAATCTACACCGAACGATTTTAATACCTACAGAAAGGTTTGTCATGACATAATTTGCTCTGCATGTATTGTCAGCTAAAGTTTGCCAGACTAAATGAGCTGTTTGCGGATTTAAAACAGGTGATGCGAAGCATCAAGGACAACATAACAGAGGACGTCTTGGTGAATGAGATATATGATATTATTCGGCTGCCTATGTATGCAGATCGGATAAGAAACGATAGTAAAGCTCACCAGCATACAAATTCTGCACGACGGAGGTGATGGGCAGATAAAAAGTGTATGGCCACTATGGTTTTTTCCCTTTTCATTTTTTTTGGGACGAGTGATGGCCGCTAAATTTGAAGTGGTTAAAAGAAGAACAACTCAGTGATGGACTTTTGATGGTCTTGTACGTGAGTGGCTTGGAGTTGGCTGAGCAAATCTTCTAGAGGGTCATTGAAAGCTTATGTAATTAGTTACAGCTTTGCTATAACCTCATAGTGTGTGTACTTTGCTGGTGAGTTGCGTGATCCAGTTTGTACACTCAAGAATAGTTCTCTTCTTCAGACCCAAAATTATGTCTAAATGTTAGTTGTCCAGATCATAGAGAATTAGGAATAGGATCCACCATGTATATTATTATTATTATTATTTTTTATGTCCCCCCATCTATGTAGTGATTTACGAGGGTTCTTTAAGTCATTTTTAGAATCGTAGCCAAGTTTTTATGGAGCATGGACCTTTTTTTTTTCTTGCTGCCAATGTTAATATCATTTTTGGAAATTGCCATTTTTTCTCCTCCAGGTGTATGCCTGCACTCTGTGCTTCCACAATATTCATCCCTTTTATCTCCAGCTTCCATCTTCATTCTACGGTTGTGCATGTGTTAAATTGTTGTGTACTCAGGTCAATAGATGTGCAGAGGTTTGCAGTTGGACTGTGGTGACATCATGACAATTAATCATCAATTATGATTCTATGACTAATTTAACGAAGTTATTAAAAAAATCACAACTGGAATTGGCAAATTGATAATATGTATATACGCGCACACACTCTCCAACTGCTCATCTAATTTTATTAGAGCTACTGTTGCCTATTTATATTAGGCGGAATGCTTAATGTTACTTATTCATACGCTTTCTACTGTAACTTTTAATGCAAAAAATACGTTTTTTTTTTATAAAACTAACTTTTATCATAAAAATAATGATATTTTATAAGTGAATTTTTTTTTTATATTAGAAGTGTACAGTGGAAAGAGTATATATTAGATATGTAATTGTCATTAGGTCAAAATAGCTTCTTTTTTTTTTTTTTTCAAGTCAATTTATCTCCTCTTGAGGTATCTTTGGGGTTCAGATTTGGTGTCAGAGCGCATAACTCACATCACTTAGGTATGACGATCTTTGAGAGATTCAATTGCACCTAGTTCTCGAATAAGGGAAATTCATCCCTAGAATGATCAACCATTCCAATTATCGGTATTAGGAAATCAAAATAACGATTCAATAGGTGAATATCGAGTGCTAAAAGTCATTTTAAATGGTTGCATAATGACTTGTGTTTTATTATTTATCTATTTTTGTGAATTATATATATATATGATATAATTTTGAGCTATACAGCCCTTCCAATCCAATATTGATATTTCATAATTTTGAAATGTTTTAGGCGTAAATAATTGTTTGCCTTAGCAATTTTCATGTATATATAATACTTTTGAAATTTGAATTTGGGTTAATTTTTTTTATTTATTTTTAAATCGAACAAATAATTTGTGTCTTGAATTAATAACTTATTAATTTTTTTATTAAAAAACAAAAATTGAACCATTAAAATCAAATTCGATGACTGTTAATAATTAAGTTATGATTAGTTTTTAAAAGTTGATTTTTAGAAACTGATTATTAATTGGTGAAAATTCAACCTAATAGGATCAGATGGATATAAATATTAATTAACTATATTATTTATTTAAATCTAGTAGATTATTTTATCATTTTATTATATTTTTAATTGATGAAATTGTTTTATATATCTAATATGATATGAAAATAAGTGCAATTCCTTAAGAAAAAAAATATAAGTGCAATTAATATAAGATAAAATTATTATTTATCTTTTGATATTTAACTTGTTATACTAGAAAAGATTCAAAAATTATACGATGGGTTTATTTATTTTATATCTGTTAAACTGAGTAATTCTTTTATTAAATTTTAAAAAAATAATATTTTTTTATTAAGGGGTATTATTACAATAAGTCCAACCTCATACAATAAATTATAATTTTATCTATTATTTTACTATAATCTAAATTTTTTTTAGCAGAAAATTCAATTTAATGTTATATAAGTAGAATATAATAAAATAAAAATGGATAATATAAATTTTAACCAGTGTTAAACCAAAATTTTCTATTCGAAAAGGAAAAAATAGAAATAGTTGGCTGAGGTTTGTGCAGAGTGACAGCAAATGTGTTGAGCTTTCTCTCTCTGGGTCTCCAGGCCATACTGAAATATTTAGATTCAATTTTGTGCAATTTTCAAATAATACAAGATATACAGATCTAGAGAACAGAACCCTCCCTGTAAGGGTTTATCCATCAGCAACTGATTTCCTCAATTTGATTTGATTGTGTCTACGCTAATCTACTAACCAAAACAATCGCCTTCCTCTTGCCCCATACCATAACCTGTGCTGAAATATCACATGAAATCCTCGGCGACGACTTGGATTTTCTTTATTTTTTTGCTGTTGGCTGCTTGTTTATACCCCGTTTATGGAGACAACTCCAAAACGAATAAATTTCGGGAGCGAACGGCCAGCGACGACGCTGTCGGTTACCCTGATATGTGATTTCACTTCCCCTTCCGATCTTCATTTTTAATTGATTAGATGTTAATTCTTGTGAGTTGGTGAAAAATTTTGCTCAATAATAGGTTGAATTTGGCTTTTCTTCTTAGCCTTTAGTATTGTTTGTGGGTGTGTAGAGACGAGGGTGCATTATTGAATACGCAGTGCCCTAGAAATTTGGAGCTTAGATGGCAGACGGAAGTTAGCTCTAGCATTTATGCTTCTCCCCTTATCGCTGATATTAACAGGTAATAAACAGATATTCTCATTTGTGGCTTAAGCATTGCAGCTGTTTACTGGATGCACATGAAATCTCTAATCTTCAATTTTATTTGCTTCAGTGATGGAAAGCTTGATATAGTAGTTCCTTCTTTTGTTCACTACCTTGAAGTTTTGGAAGGTTCCGATGGAGATAAAATGCCTGGTAATTCGTTATCTTCTGTTCTGGGAGGCTCACCTTATTTGATGAATTTTTCTTTTTTCTGAATTAAATTATTTGCATTCGTGATTTATTGAGAAAAAATGTGGAAAATTGTTAAATATACTAGAATGTTGCAAAACTCAAGCTTGAGAATGCGTCTATTGATTTTAGTCTTCCAAAGCAAACTGCTCTATATAAGTGTTCAATAATATATCAGGTTGGCCTTCTTTCCACCAGTCAGCGGTGCATGCCAGTCCTCTTTTATATGATATTGACAAGGATGGAGTGAGAGAAATTGCTTTGGCTACCTATAATGGTGAAGTTATCTTTTTCAGGTAGTTGTTGAAGAATAATGTGTGCAAGTAGTATCAGCTAATTTCTAGTTTAAATGCTCAATGGGTTGGCTCTGACGTTTCCAAACTCACTCGTAATTGATCTGATATTACTTTTAGAGTATCAGGCTACATGATGACAGAGAAACTGGTGGTACCTCGTAGGAGTGTTAAAAAAGATTGGTATGTGGGTTTGAATCCTGACCCTGTGGATCGTTTTCATCCAGATGTTCATGATGACCAAATTATGTTGGAGGCTGCTGAGAGGGCATCATTATCTCGTAAGTTTAACTTACTCCCCATGCAAAATGTTTGTACCTCGGGTATTGCTGCTAATTTACGTATTACTTATTATGATTTTCTTCTTTTACTTGTTAACTGAATCACATGGCTGTAGCCCAAAATTTTTAAATCTTTTGAAGCTGCATTCAGTGGGTTAAATATTGTTTTCTCCTTATTGGGCTCTGTTTGTTTCCGGAAAATCTTCTTCCGGAAAATATTTTTCCTTATTTTCTAATGTTTGTTTTACCTCCGGAAAATAAGTCAACTGAAAATATTTTCCAAATCATCGGAAAATATTTTAAAAACAAGGGAAAACAACTTCCCGTTTAGAACAGGAAGTCATTTTCCAAGACTTATCAAACATAAAAGAAATAAAGTATCACTTCATTTTTTTTTTTTTTTTTTTTTTCTAGTGTTGTAGCCAAACATAAGAAAATATTTTTTTTCCTGGAAAATATTTTCCGAAGACAAATTATTTTCTGGAAACAAATGGAGTCTTACTTTCAAATGGTATCGCACTGTATGGTGTGTTTATCAAGTTATTAAACTAAAGCACAGCACTGACCATCTTCTTGGAGAGCTACATAACTGATATTGGAAAAATAAGTCTATTGTCTGGATTCTTCTTGCTTTTCTCAAAACCACATACATGAGAGTTGGTAATTCCTTATTTAACATAATTTACTAGGAGCTCGTTGAGCCAGGAAGGTATTCTTCCTCTACCCATATTGTGCCGTTTCTTCAATTCTACCTATTTATGCATAGTCAGATAATATAATTGCAAAATTGATTTTTTTTTTTTGCTATAACTTTCAAGGGAATGTGAACATCTGTTTGGTTTTCTAGTTTTATGTGAGTGCAAAAGCCATGTCTTTCACAAGAATTGAGCATATCATCAAAGGTTTGCTATTTTGCAGAGGCAGCTGAAAATATACATGGAAGTACACCACAAACAAACAGTTTGGTTTCTGAATTGAAAGAAAGTCACCTTTTACCTAATGTATCCATTCCTGTGGATCAAACTGACCCAATCATCACACTGCCTACGAGTGTGAATAATTCTTCTGTGATTACTGGGTCAGTTGGAATAAATAATACTGAGAACATGAGAAACACTGGAACAGATGGAACCAATCATTCTGAAAATGGGAAAATTACTGGGTCAGATGGAACCAATAATGCTGAGAATGGGAAAAATACTGGGTCATCCAGAGCCGCTAATACTGAGAAGGATGCAAGCGTTAGAAGACGACTTCTGAAAGATTACAATTCCAAAAGTTCCCACGAAGGTAGTTCAGAATCTGGAGAGAATAACAATGAGGATGTTCAAAAAGCAACTGTGGAAAATGATCAAGGCTTGGAGGCTGATGCAGATTCTTCTTTTGAGTTATTCCGTGATAATGATGAGCTTGCTGATGAGTATAGTTATGACTATGATAATTATGTTGATGAATCCTTGTGGGGAGATGAGGAGTGGATTGAAGAGCAGCATGAGAAATTGGAGGATTATGTCAATGTTGATTCGCATATATTGTGCACTCCTGTGAGTATAGACCTCAATTACAAATGAACTTCTCTTGATGAATATAAGTGAGATGGCACAAACATGAAAATTTGTTTACTTTTTCCCAGGTTATAGCAGACATTGATAATGATGGGGTATCAGAAATGATTGTTGCAGTTTCGTACTTCTTTGATCATGAGTAGGTCTGCTTAAATGGTTCACCTGGAAACACACTTTGCCGCTTTCAGTGTGTCTAGCCTTTTCTTTGATGTTGTGTAATTAGGTTTTAATTAGTTCTTTACTTTCTTTTTTTTTTCCTCAATGATGAGAAGTGTTAAGTGTCTTTTGTATTGGAAGTCAAACTATGGCTTTTTTTTTGTCATTAGGTGTTTGCCTAATGGTTTTTTCACAATTGATAGGTATTATGACAACCCAGAACATTTAAAAGAACTGGGTGGCATTGATATTGGGAAATACATTGCTGGTTCTGTTGTTGTATTTAACCTTGATATAAGGCAAGTTAAATGGACAAAGGAATTGGATTTAAGTACAGATGCTACAACCTACCGTGCATACGTATATTCTTCTCCTACAGTGGTTGATTTGGACGGGGATGGGAATTTGGACATTCTCGTTGGAACTTCATATGGCTTGTTCTATGTCTTGGATCATCATGGTAAGTTATTAGCTTGCATTTCTACTTCTTTCTCCCCTGCACACCCCCCTCTCGCCCCCCAGTTATATGTTTCTTGCCATATTTTAAACTTATTTAATTTAAATGCTAATATTTCCTTGCAAATATACATTTTGATGATTGTACTTCATCTGTCAGCTAGACTGATGGTACCTGCAAAGCACCTTTTCTTGGATTTTCACTCATAAATATTTCTTGGAAATGTACCATAGTTGTTGAATCAACATATTTTATATCATGCTTTGGACAACTGTTGCTACTCGTGTGGTGCATTTTGTTTTCGCTGAGCTAGTCTTTCATTTCTTTTCTTCATATTTATGTACTTTGTTTTATTTTCCCCACAGTCAAATAGTGCACCCTACATATAGTGGGAAGATGAAGAAAATAAGCCTTGTTACTGTGGTTGATCTATTTTGGATGACAATGAGTTCTTGTGTTGATTGTTCCTGTAATTGTTAGTAGAATTCTTCTCTGACTCAGTGTGAAGTGCTGGTTATGTACCAATAAAAGTCGTGAAAAGAAAGAAAGTCTTACAGTATTATACATTAAAATAGATTTGAAAAGTATTAAATTGAACTTTGGGTTAACAGATATTTTGAAATTTCTTATTTGAATTGCTTAATTTATGTAAGCTAATAATAGTGATTTCAGCATGAATAGATTAAAATTTCATTCAATAGATAAGTTTTCCGTGTGCGTAGCATATGCATTTTGAGCTGAAAGAGCTTATGGATTTAAAAAATAAATTAAATAAAAGAAGGCCTTATAGATAGGAATTAATTGTTCAAAATATTTTTCCCAACATTAATGGCTAAGGGGCGGAGGTGATCAGTTTGAAAGGTGTAAACAAATGAAAAAGAAAAGAAGGGTCAAGTACTGTAGGTTAGTGGATGAGGGTTGCTGAAGCTTAGGTGAAAGCCATAACATGGGGTGCAAGCTATTTTATTTAATTCTTCTGAAGAAATTGGGGCTAAATTTTCTATTTTCATCCAGGAAATATTAGAGAGAAGTTTCCTCTTCAGATGGCTGAAATTCAAGGTGCTGTAATCGCTGCTGATATAAATGATGATGGCAAAATAGAACTAGTGACTACTGATACACATGGAAACGTTGCTGCCTGGACTTCACAAGGAAAGGAAATATGGGAGAGGCATCTCAAAAGTCTTGTTTCCCAGGTCAGTTGCAACCTCTGTTTCTTTTCACATTATATCTTCTACATGAATATGGTTTCAGTCAATATTGGTCATTGACGAATTTTGTGTGATAAGTGGTTCCTCTGTTATGGGTTTTTTTAATTGCCCCAAAAGAATTGTTTCATTATACCTTCTTTCATGTCTACATTCGTGCAGATATTTAAAAAATTAGGAACTCATCACCTGATTTTTGTTGACCTAAATTGAGATGAACTGCTTTTAATGGAAGTTATTATTCTTATTTTGAACTTAGAGTTTGATGCAAGTTTTAGATTCCTAGATTCCATAAGTACAAGTTTTGGATTCTAGTAAATTAGTAAAGGTTGTGAACACTTCGGTGCCTGAAAATGGCAAGTTCGTTTTGCTTTGATTTCTGTTATTAGTCTTATTCTCAAATTTTATCCTTGGATAGATTAACTGAGTACAATTCCCAGCCAGTGGGATTTTTCTTTTTCTCAGAAGTTTGTGATGGATATGAAATATTATATAATCTGCCTATCCTGAGATTGGTTCATTTTGTTGACTGGTGTAGAGTTATATTAGCATGGGATTAGGGTAACCTGACAATTTAATTGAAAAACCTGTTTCGAAGTGCTTAATGATGGAGTAATCTAATAGACATCATCACATTTCTCAGGGCCCAACAGTAGGCGATGTGGATGGGGATGGTCATACAGATGTTGTAGTGCCTACTATATCTGGTAACATTTATGTTCTGAGCGGCAAGGATGGTTCAAATGTTCGGCCATACCCATATAGAACTCATGGGAGAGTGATGAATCAGGTTCTCCTTGTTCATTTAAGTAAACGAGGGGAGAAGAGCAAGGGACTCAGCCTTGTAACAACTTCATTTGATGGATACTTGTATTTTATAGATGGGCCAACATCTTGTGCCGATGTTGTTGATATTGGTGAAACATCGTAAGCTGCATAATTTGGTTTTGTTATTTTTCTGCTAATTTCTTCTATTTGTGTAATTGTTCTAAATCTTGGTTCTATTATTACAGATATAGCATGGTCTTGGCAGACAATGTTGACGGAGGAGATGACCTTGACCTTGTTGTCACAACAATGAATGGAAATGTCTTTTGCTTCTCGACTCCTGTTCCACACCATCCCCTCAAGGTAGGACACATTTCAATCCTATTTACAGTCTTTCCAAACTCACCTCGTGTGTTTTAAATATATTACTCTTGTGCATTTTCAGGCTTGGAGATCATCTAATCAAGGAAGAAATAATGTTGCAAACTGCTTCAACCGTGAAGGGGTCTATGTTACACCTTCATCAAGAGCTTTCCGTGATGAAGAGGGAAAGAATTTCTGGGTGGAAATTGAGATTGTAGATAAATATAAATACCCTTCCGGTTCTCAAGCACCTTATAAAGTCACCGTAAGTGTATCCTTCCCATGCATTTTATAGTTTCCAAAAGCAGCCCTAACAAATGTCTTATAAATCTAATGTGCAATTTTGCAACGACACAGACAACCTTGTTCGTTCCAGGTAATTACCAAGGTGAGAGAAGCATAAAGCAAAATCAAACCTTTGATCGTCCTGGAAAATACCGCATAAAACTTCCAACAGTTGGTGTAAGGACAACAGGGACAGTTTTGGTGGAGATGGTTGATAAGAATGGACTTTATTTCTCGGATGAGTTCTCTCTCACATTCCATATGTATTATTATAAATTACTTAAGTGGCTTCTCGTTCTCCCAATGCTTGGGATGTTTGGTGTCCTAGTTATTCTCCTGCAGCAAGAGGTCATGCCGTTACCGTCATTTTCACGGAACACAGACCTGTGATTATATTACGCCATGCATGCCAGGGTTGACTGAATGTATAGTTTTAGCTGAACTAAGGTCATGAAGAACTTCAGGTGGTAAAGCGAAGCATTTGGTGGCCAGACTTTAAATGGATCTTTTGACAATGAATAGATTTACGGAATTCGATTTTTGGACTTTGGTAAAAGTCAGAAATTGTAACACAAACTTGAATATGAGATGAGTAGATCCTATACCGAATTGGAGGGCAGAAATTTTCCTTTCCCAGAATCAGATTCTAGTTTTATGTCTCATCTTTATATTCCTAGACATCGAGATTCAAAATCCGCTCCCACACAAAGTGAAACAAAGTGAAACAATATGGTACTCAACAAATTTTACCCTAAATTCAAAACGTCCTGTTCTGTTGATTCAATGGCTCCACCGCTGCTATCCGTTAAAGCTCAACCATCCAAATCTTCATCTCTTAAAGTAAGGCCTTGTTATTATTGATACATCTCAACTATGAACTACCTGAAATATTCAATACTGCCTTTTCAGAACTAAAATTGAATTCAATGAAAGCAAGAACACGATTGTTAACATCATGATCATGATCCTTTCATTCCATAGCGAATTTTTCATCGCACCTTAGGATGTAAAAGATCACAGAATTTAATTTAGACTTTGACATATAAAAAGCATATTCTTATAACTCTATTCTACACAAGAGCCAAGATTATAATTAGAAAGAAAGAAAGAAAACATGTTTCCAACGTCGATGGAGATGGGAAATACACACACATATGAGAGAACAACAGAAGCTGGGGAGAAAATTGAATTAAAGCATTTCGGTATCATGTAATCACTATAATGAAAAACAAAGCCTAAAACCCCTGCAAAACAGGTCTCTTTCCAAGCCTCTTGATCTCTCTATCCATTTGGCCAGTAAGCATCAATCCAAACATCTTAAAATCACATAAAAGTGACCAAAATGGATGCCCAAAAGTCGCAGGAACATTCCTTTCCACAAAGAAATGGCTGTACCAAGCAAATCCATACCCTAACAATGGCACAAACACTAAAAACCACCAATTGAAAAACACCGAATATAACAAACAGATAATACTCATCAATGTGCCCACAAAATGCCAACGCCTTGTTGATGGTTTTGAGTGCTGGGTCACATAGAACGGCCAAAATTCTTCTAAGTTCCTGAAATTCATAACTTTAACCCACAAAAATAGAACCCAATTCAACAACTCTTGTGATTTCAATTCCCAATCAATTAAAAAAAAAATCTTCAAAATCAAATTATAAGAATTATACCTGGTTTGACTTGAAAGGAAAAGAAGGATTTGAGCCTAATCCGATTGTGGGGAGGCTTCTAAAATTTGGAAAACCACAGAAAACCGGAGATTCCGTCTGAATTTTTCTCTTCTCTGGGAGTTAGGAGCAAGAAAAGGAAAAAATTCAATTGTGCGATTAGTGAAATCTTTCAACTGCTCACCTAGAGTGAGGGCTTGTAAGTATGTTGATGCAATTGAGGATTAAACAAGGAGTGAACATAAGGTAAGCAATCTGAAATTCACAAGACAGAAAATTATTTTGATTTTTCTATTTTTTAAAGGGTGAATAGAGGCCGTCTGTCTCTGTTTAGTGGGAAAATCAAAGCCAGTTTGGGCATCTGAATTTATGCAGATTAAGCAAATTAAAAAATCTTTCGGTTTTTTTTTTTTTTGGCCAGAAGAAAATGAGGAAATTGTTTTTATCATGTTGGTATATTCGGATGTATAATTATTAAATTATATATAAATATTAAAGACAGAAGAAGCAACTTGTTTTTGAATTTTGATGTATTTGTAACAAGGTGATTGGGTGGAGTGTTGTTATTGATCCCACAAGCCAGTTCAATTATTCCCATTTTGTTTAAAAGAAAATTTCTAACATTTAGGATGTTTTTTTTAATTAAAACCATAATTTTTTACTTTTTAGTTCAAATTTCAAATTTTATTATTTTCTTTTTCAATTCAATCCTTCTATTAGTTCTTACCCACCTTTCCACGAAAAATTGACGTAAATATATATTGTTGGAACCTGGAATCACATTTCAAAAAGTCTTTCTTTGTATGGTTTCTTCTCTTTTTGTGCCTCCCTCTCTTTTTCTACTTTGTTTTCAAATCTCTTTCTACCTATAACAGACTATAAAAATATAAATCTTTTTTCTTTTGAAAATATAAAAATATGAGTCTTAGTAGCATATTCATATTCATGTCAAAAGGTGAAAATATGGATTAAGGAGAGGGGCTTTGAACATAAGTTTTAATAGTATATTCTCACTGAATTTTTTATTTAAAAATGAATATGAAAGTTTGAATTGAAAATAAAAAGTCCAAATTACCTGAATTATTACCGACTTTAACCATTTTTTACAATTATAGCATTATTTATGCATTTTAACAAAAAACTATACAGTTTTAATATTTTTATAATAAAGATGGCTTTTGACGAGAAAAAAACAGTAATTTTACTGTCAATTTTTAGTTAGAATTTTACTGTAAATCATTTACGATAAAATACACAAACTTTATATTTTCGTTATAAAAATAACACTCATTATCATCTTTTCACTTCCAATTACTCTCTCTTCTCTCTCTGCACCCACATCTCTATCTTTTATGTTTTATGTTTCTCTTTTTCATACTTGCCCATTAGCTAGTTGTATCATTTGAACTCATGGTATAATATAAAGCAATAATTACAACCATTTTTCACATATTTGAAGCTTTTCTATTGAAACTAATTTTATCCAAAACTTCAAAATACGAAATCTTGAAACTAAATTGACCCAAAGTTCATATTTGGTTAGAATTTGAAGGAAGAGAGAGGGTACGTAGATGCTGGGGGACCATGGTGATTTGATGAGAGGGAGAGGGGGAGAGAGAGAGGTGTTCAAGCAGGAGCAAAGATAGCATAAAAGAAAAATAATTTTTAATTATTAAAAAGAAGATGAAAGCAAAAAAGGGAAGGGAGAATGACTTACGGTACCTCATGGGCTGTTGGGTAAAAAAATTATGGAGGATTAGTAAGATAGTAAATAAGAGAAAAGGAATAATCAATTAATGAGTTTATCTATCATTTTAGCCAACCAAAAATTTTGACAGAATTAGAAGATATTGAAAAAAAATTTCTCACTTTTAAGGAGGAGAGAGAATGAATGAAGATAGATGATGACATGTAGTATTTTCATAATGAAAATATGAAGTTTGTATATTTTATTATAAATAGACTTAGATTAGGATTACTGACTTAGCTTTTCCGTCTAATTATTTCTAGCTAAAATCGATTTTTATTATAAAAATATTAAAAAGTGTGTATTTTTTTAGTTAAAAGACATATTTGATACTACAATTATCAAAAATGTCAAAGTTCGTAAAATTTGAGATAATTTGACCAAATAAAAATATAAAAAGTTTAAGGTTTGAATGTTAAGAAAAATATAGAATAAAAAAAACACTCAAAAAGTAAAATATAATTTTATGATTTTCCATTAATTGTTTTCAAAGTGGAAGATATATGATATACATTTAAATAAATATATTTATTTGTACCCTCAAAGCAATGGATTGGATATATAAATTATGTTTGATATTGGGTTTAGAAGAAATATTTTTTTTTTAAATTAATTTTAATTTTTTGAGTTTTAAAAAATATTTTTTAAAAGAAGCAGATAAATAAATTTTTTTTATAAGTTGTTAAACTAAAGCAGAGTATTCTTCATTCACGAAACCAAAATAAGCTGAAAAAATGAGTTCATGAATATACAATCTGGTAACCGCCTCCCTTATATACACATGTACAGCCAATAAGGTATTAATACCTCAGCTTCTATTGCTACTGCTAATATACTTTGCTAAACCTATAAGTATTATAAATTAAAGTATAAGTTGTACAGCCCCCCTCAAGGTGGAGATTGGTAATGATCAACCAATCCCAACTTGGAAACTAAAAAAGAAAACCGAGGAGAATGGAGGGACTTAGTAAAGAGATCAGCCAGCTGAGTTTGAGAAAAGGTATACTTGGGAAGAACAAAACCGGCTTTGTACTGATTGTGAACGATGTGACAATCAATCTCCACATGTTTAGTGTGCTTATAAAACTTGGGATTAGCAGTGAGGTGGAGTGCAGATTGATTGTCACAAAAAAGAGGAATAGGAAGAGGAACACTAACTTGAAAATCCTGAAGCAGATAACTAAGCCATTGTAACTCACAAACAGTAGAAGCAAGACTTCTATACTCAGCTTCACAGAAAGAACAGGAAACAGTAGATTGTTTTTTTGTCTTCCAAGAAATCAATGCACCCCCAAGAAAAATACAGTAACCAGTCAAAGATTTTCGAGTATCCAAACATGATCCCCAATCAGCATCACTGTATGCAGTCAAATGAGTATCAGTAGTGACTGGATAATAAAGACCAAGAGACAAATGTCCCTTGAGATAACGAAGTAAATGAGTGGCTGCCTCCCAATGTGCTGCAGTAGGATGATGAACAAATTGACTCAGCTGTTGGACTGAGTAACTGATATCTGGCCTGGTAAGATTCAAATACAACAATCGACCAACAAGTCTGCGATAACTATCAGGATTAAGAACTGGTGCAGTATCATCAAAAATGAGTTTAATACCAGCTGGAAGTGGAGTAGAGACTGATTTGCAACCCATCAAACCTGTATCTTAAAGTATATCTAGGAGATACTTTCTCTGATGAATGTAAGTTCCTGTAGAAGACCTAGCTATCTCAAGTTCTAGGAAATATTTAGCATAGCCTAGATCTTTGACTGTGAATTGATCATGAAAAAACTGCTTGACTGCACCAATAGCTTCATCTGAAGATCCAGTCACTAAAACATCATCTACATATACAATCAATACTAGAAATGTAGTAGAAGAAGACTTTGTGAATAAACAAGAATCTGCAGTTGATTGCTTAAATCCATATAGTAACAATTGTTTTGTAAATTCAAAATTCCACTCTCTGGATGCTTGCTTCAGACCATAAAGGGACTTATTCAACTTACACACTTGAGTAGGACCTGCTTTGGTGTATCCTTCAGGAGGTAGGAGATAAACTTCTTCACTGAGAGTTCCATGCAAAAATGCATTATTGATATCAAGTTGATGAATTGGCTAGGAAGAGGCAATAGCTATAGCTAGAAAAACCCTGACTGCTACCAACTTGGCAACATGTGAAAAGCTGTCAAAATAATCTTCCCCTTCTACTTGGTTGTAGCCTTTGACTACCAACCTTGCTTTAAATCGTTCCACGGATCCATCAGGTAAGTATTTGACTTTATACACCCACTTACTTCCTATAGCATGCTTCCCTTTAGGAAGAGCAATAAGAGTCCAGGTATCATTGCTCTCAAGAGCTCTAAGCTCATTAGCCATTGCTTCTATCCATTCTGATGACATGGCTGCTTGTTTATAAGTAGTAGGCTCTAGTATGGTAGTCACTTTAGCCATATAAGTCATATATGCATTAGAGAGAACAGGTGAATGTTGGAAAAGGAAAAGTAGCTGGAGTATGAGAAGATGAAGTAGGTACATGTTGTAGAGGTATAGAAGAAATATAGAAAGTAAAAGCATTACATACATAATCTTGTAACCACAAAGGCGGATTTCTAGATATAGAACTTTGCCTGAATGAAGAAAGTATTAGAGCAGGAGGTACAGAGGACTGATCAGTGTTAGCAGATGAGTGAGGAGAATAGAAATTTGGTTATGTGTTAAGAGGAACATCTGTAATAGGTATAGGAATAACAGGACTGGCAGCAAAATCTGTGTATGTATCATGAAAAGGAAAAATATCTTCATAGAATATTACATCCCTAGAAACAAATGTAATATGGTTAACAAAATCATAAACTTTGTAACCCTTTTTTCCAGGAGAATATCCCAAAAAAACTGCCTTCACTGATATAGGTTCTAGTTTATCTTTATGTGGTGCAACATTTGCAGCATAGCACAAACAGCCAAAATTCCTAAGATATGTATAATCCACTGGTTTTTTGTATAAGATTTCATAAGGTGTTTGCCATTGAAGAACTGAGGATGGTAATCTATTGATAAAATATATTGCAGTTAGTATAGCTTCTCCCCACAATTTTTTTGGTAAATTGGATTGAAACATTAATGCTCTTGTCATTTCAAGAATATGTCTATGTTTGCGCTCAACAACTTCATTCTGTTATGGAGTATAAGGTATTGTCCTTTGATGAACAATGCCTAGAGTTTGGAGAATACTGAGAAATCTGGAACTAGTGAATTCAGTCCCATTATCAGTTCTAATAGCCTTAATAGAGACTGCAAACTGGTTATGCATCAATTGAAAAATGAGCTTCTAGTTTCTGAGCTGTATCACTTTTATGTTGAAGAAAATAAACCCATGTGGCTCGGCTATAGTCATCTACTATAGTCAAAAAATAGTGTGATCCAAATAGAGTAGGTTGTTTATAAGGACCCCAAATATCTATATGCAAAAGGTCAAAAGGTTTAGAAGTATGTATGTTACTTTTTAGAAAAGGTTTTCTATGTTGTTTGGCTTTGTGACAGGCATCACAAATGTATGACTCTGTACTCAACTTCTGTTTCATCATAGGAATATGATTTATGACAGATTCTGAAACATGTCCAAAACGACCATGCCAGATATGGAAAGGAATGACTGAATTTTTATTGGACTGAACATAAACATTACAATGCTGAGATTTGCCAGTCAATACTAGTATGACATAACTGTGTGTATTACAGAAAGATACACGATTAACATAAGAATCAATGACCTTAGCTATGAAAGAACTTTGATTGATTATATACATGGTTCCATGAAGAACACCAACTGCTAACACTTGACTAGTCTTCTGGTCCTGCAACAAACAGTGAGTTGAATGAAAGATAAAATGTACAGGTAATGTATTGGTTAGCTTACTTACTGAAAATAAGTTATAGTTGTATGAAGGTACATACATCACATCAATTAGTGTGACTGTATCTGAAAGAATAACATTTCCAATTATCTCAACAAGCTTAATTGACCCATCTGGTAGATGTATTGGTAAAGGTTTAGGCAAGTGTGTTATGTTTTCAAGAATTGAAAGAGATTTGCACATATGGCTAGAAGCTCCTGTGTCAACTATCCATGTACCAACTTCTAACAAACAGGCTGCCTTAGTATCAGAATTAATAATGTTCAGTAACATACCTGCATACTCCTCTGTGTGAGCAAAGTTGACATGTGCTCCCTCAACTGATATTTTCCCTTTAAGTGCCTTAGCAACTTCCTGCTAAATAAGAAGTGCCATAGTTGGATGTAATTGCTCATCACGTTTCCCAACATAAGTAGCAGCCTCTAAAGGAGTATCCAAATGTTCTTCTACGAGATTGACCAGAGCTCCACTCCTAGTAAGCTTTTTGTTCTTCTCCTTGAGTTCTTTATACCAGTCTGGAACTCCATAAAGTAAAAAACATGTATCTCTCATATGCCCTCTTTTGTTACAGTGAGTACAATGTCTACTCCCTTTATTTCTATCATATCTTGCTTTATCAATTCCTTTCTCCTTTTTGAATTCAAAGTTTTTGACCATCATTGCATTTACCTCATAAGTCTCAAAATTAGCATGCAATTCTCTTTGTTTTTCCACCCTCAGAATCATAGAATAAGCTCTATTTATACTAGGTAATGGTTCCATCACTAGTATCTGATTTTGAAGATGATCATGAGTATCATTAAGCCCCATCAAAAATTGCACTAACTGATTAGATGCACTTCTTTCTTCTATGACCCTTCCAGCTCCACATGTGCACTGTGGCATAGGAAGTAAAGATGCTAGCTCATCCTACAATCTCTTCAGCTTATTAAAATACTCCATAACAGACATCGAATTTTGATTGATAGAGCTAATTTCCCTTTGCAACTGGTACAGTAATGGACCATTGCACTCTCCAAACCTCTGCTCTAATTCAACCCATAACTCTCTAGCTGAAGTGATATACAAGAAAGATTCTACTATATCTTTAGATATTGAATTGAGAATCCAAGACTGTACCATGCAATCTACTCGAGTCCATATTTCAAAATCATCAGAATCTACTTCTGGTTTTCCTATGGAACCATCAATAAAACCGAGCTTTTGTTTTGCTCCTAAAGCTATCGTAATTGCTCGCTTCCAAGATATATAATTTCTTCCAGTTAAAGCATTTGTAACTAAGATCATTCCAGGATGATCTGAAGTTTGAAAAATGAAACGATCTCCCGCACTATTAACCCTAACTCCAGGCACATTAGCCATTTCGATGTAGAATACCAGTTAAACAATCTCACAATCAAAATCACCAAATAAATCTCCAGCAGCAATGATAAGAAATATGAAGTAAAGATCAATTATCGATTATCACAGATCGTAAATTTCTCTGATACCATGTTAAACTATGATCAAAGCAGAGTATTCTTCATTCACGAAACCAAAACAAGCTGAAAAATGAGTTCATGAATATACAATCCAGTAACCGCCTTCCTTATATACACATGCACAACCAATGAGGTATTAACACCTCAGTTTCTATTGCTACTGCTAATATACTTTGCTAAACCTATAAGTATTATAAATTAAAGTATAAGTTGTACATAAGTTGTGAGAGAGAATTTTAGGCTGCTGACCAATGGAATCAGAGTTTGAAGAATTAAGTATTATATATATATATATATATATATATATATATATATATATATATATATATATATATATATATATATATATATATATATATATATATATTGAGAAATTTCTCTACATATACAATACAATAGATGATGATGGTATGTTGGACGAAGATTTTTCACCAAGTCATGGATTGAATGGCTACGAAGAAAAACTAATAATGTCAAAGATTATTTTATTTTAGGACTTTCTTTTTTTCAAAATAAAAAAAAAACAATTTACAGATTACAAGGAATTTGTATCGTGAGAAGATCTATTTATAAAGCCAGAGATGGTACTAAATTGATAATGAGGTGCAATCGAGAGAAAACAAAATTTATTTGGTGAAAAAAAATTCTGCAAAAGTAAATAATATTTTGAAGAAGATATGTGATAAAACAAAATCATATTTGACAGGTAAATTTCTCAAATCATGTCTCAATTTATTATTAATGTATAATAATGTCTTTTAACTTTAATTTGTATAACCTAATTATCATCAATAGGTTACACTTGATACATATCAATTTGGTGCTTAAGGGTTTGTTCGCATACAATTTCTTTTAAAAGGAAAAAGTTTCAATTAAACAAAAAGTCCACTTGCATTTTGCGTCTTCACATTAGGTTTGGCAATGGGATAGGGCGAGGCAGGGGACTGATCCCCATCCCCGTTCTCTCAGTAACGGAAAATCTCTATCCATGTCTCTATGGAGATTTCTATCTTTACAGGGATTCTCATTCTCCACGATGAATTTTTTTAATTTAAAAAATAATTTATTATAAATAATTAAATTAATTATATAATCAATATGTAAAAAATGAGATCCGACCAATTTATTTATTAACCAAACAATTTTTAAATGTATCAATATGATTAAATACGATTAATTATATAATTAGTCTGATAAATTTATTATCAATCAATCTAAATGATTTATTTATCAACCAATCAAATTTTTTACAATTAATTAGTTAAAAATTATCAACTAATTGAGCAATTTATTATCAAACTAGTTAACCAGCCACGATTTAATTTTATTAAATTAATTAATTAATTTCATATAGAAAATTTTTGGGTTATTTAATTTTAGCAAAAATATATTATAAAATTATTCGTATATTTAAATATATATATATATATATATATATTAATATTTAAAATAATTATCGATGCGGGGTGAAAGTACCCACTCCATTCTCATCCTGCTCAATGGGAAAATTTTTTTTCCATCCTTATCTCTACGGGGAGTTCAATCAGAAAATTTATGTCCTGTTCAAAGCAAATTCCTGAAGGCAATGAAAATTTTCCGTCCCATGCCAAACCTAGTTCACATACAATTTCTTTTAAAATAAAAAATTTCAATTAAATATTATATTTCATATAAAGAGTAACGTAGCATTTAATCATAAAAGACAATTTTGTAGAAACATATAAGAATAATATTTTTATTACACAAATTAAAGTTTAAAATATTTATATTACAAGTTAAAATTGAGAGATATAATTATTTCAAGGAATTAGATTTACGGCAAAAAATTTCAACCAATACATTTGAATATGTACATTTAAATAAACTTCTCATGGAACAAGATAATGGGTTTTGAAGAATTTATATTTTATGAAAAATAAAAATCTCCTTTTTTATACATATTGATGACACTTCTTATATAGAAAATTTTCAATTTTTTAATTCAATATATAAAAAATGAATGGTAGCAATGGCAGGACTTTACTGAAATCTCAATAAGAAATATGATACTTTTTCACATTTCATAATTTATATTGTATTTCTATTACAAGTTGAGACTCTTTCTTTAATGCAAATAAAAGCCATTCAAGGAGCACAAACAAAAGAACGAACTGTACATCGAAAGATTTCTGCTGTCTATACTCTTTCCATGCCTAAATATTTGTTCAAAAAACTCAATTATCTTTAAAAATCTAGCTACCTGTTTAATAGATAATAGCAACATATATTAATAACATATATTCAGTCTAAAAGCTTAGAAAACTCGCTCTCCTGTCGCAAACATATTCCAAAATATGGCTGCAACGAAATACAGCCCTGCTGTGACTGTGAGAAATGCCTGAAAAGATCCCAACCATTCCACGAAATACCCTGTTCCAATCGTGCTGATTATCGCTGCTAATGTCCCTGCTGAATTTGCAATTCCTGCATATAAGGGCTCGAATTAGGTTTCAAACTCGCATCCTCGTAGTTATGGAGATAGTACCAATTCTGCTAAGCTAAAAACTTATGGGTACTACTGAACAAGTATAAGAAACCAAGAACTTACCGTGAAGGAATCCTGCATATTGAGGTGCTATGTCCTGATCAAGTGAATCCAACCCATGAAAAATCGGTCAATTCGAACCAATTCAATTGCTTTGAGAGGCATAACCAAATAATAGTGTTGGTCAGAGAATGGATCGAACTTACTTGCATATTGAGAAGAAAGCCTGCTTGGCTGAAAGAACTCAAACTCAGGGCTGCTGTGATGAATATAGCAGCAGTTATAGGCGTCTTGGCATAATTTAAGCAGAGCAATGCCACCCCAGGTCCGATGAAACCAATAGACTAGTAATATTCACAAATTACTGTGTTTCAATTTCAATTTCAACAATATATCCATCGAACGGATTAATAAGCTATATTGAGAATCACCTGCATGATCTTTCGGACTAATGTGCGAGAGTAGCCTGCCTTGATTAGAGAATCGGATGCTGTTCCTGCAATATAACCAGAGATTGCCATTGTTCCCCATGGAACAGCACTAAACCAAGCAGCTTGCTTCAAGTTCACATTAAATACCTGCATTCAGCAGCTAATTAACTAATCAGAAACCAATTTTGAACCTCAAATATGCTGGCTAATTAACTCGAATATTACATTTATATCATGTGAATTGCGAATATTAATGGAAAATAATTAGGCTCAAAAAGACTTAACAGTCTTGAAGTAGACAGGCATCCATGTGAGAAGAACAAAGTACCCCTGCAAATTAGAGCATGTTGAACAGAATTAGATGAGCATTGATCTTAGCAAAGAAACCAATTTTTCGAAATTCTGAAACTTACCCAATTGTTAGTTATATTAGCAAAAACAATAGCCCATGTGGGTAGTTTTGAAAACAGAAGGCGAAGAGGTGGAAGCTCGCCTTTGCTGAGGAGAGAATCAGTTTTACCAGCTTGTATCAAGCGCAACTCTGATTTGGTGACAAAAGGGCTATCTCGTGGATCACTAGTGACACCACTTGCCCATGTTGATAACCATACTAGTCCAAGCGATGAGAAGAGAATAAAAGGACCAGAAATTCCAATGCTTGCTAGCATAATTGGAGTTAAAAGCAAGCCTGTAACGTTCCCAAGATGAAACCCCGCCATGGAAATGCCCACCGCACTTGCTCGTTCATGGCTTGGAAACCACCTAATCAAGGGTACACATCAACAACTAATAAATTTTAGCTCAGTGGTACTAATTTAGTAATCAAGACTGTATCAGGCGTTTGTAACCAAAAAGATACACATTCAAGGGTAACACTAAAGCAAAGCTAAGAGAAAGAGCTCAAACTTGAACTTTACAATGGATATTAATTTAATTAGTAAAGAAATGATATGGGTTTTTTTTTTTTACCTTGATAAGAGAGTGCTCATGGAAGGCAAAGCTACGCCTTCAGCAAGTCCAAAGAAGGCTCGAATGGCTAAGAGGGTGGCGGTGGAGTGATTAGCAGCCCATGGAGTGAGAAGAGTAGCCAAAGACCACAGCCCTACACCCCATGCCATTACTCTTTTGCCACCATATTTGTCTACTAAGGCTCCTCCTATTACTGATGAGAATATGTATCCCCACAGAAATGAGGACTTCACCATATATTTCAACAAAGCATATCTTATTAGTCACCATGCCCATCAAATTTAAATCCACAAAATAAATGTGATAACTTTATTTGTGATATCTAAAAATATTTATCTAAATTAATTAGATTTATAAAAAAATTTATACACCAAATCAATTATAAACATTCCCTAACCAAAATTCAAAACTAAATAACATTCCCTCACAATCATTACTAAAATGTCAAAAATGAATTATTTCATTAATTGATAAACTCTTAAATGTACTTATCAACCAAACTGTTTAAAACATGATTATAGTTTATTACTACACTTTACTTAGCCAAAAAGGTATATCATAGTTTATTACTAGATACTATAAGAGGTAAATGTAAAAAAACTGTTATGTGATTTCATGATTTGACAATTTTAAATACGATAATTTAAAGGGTCTCATAGTTGAAATTATTAATAAAATTAATTTTGAAACTATTAGTAAAATTAGGTTTTATCCGTTATGGCATTAATAAAAGTTGACAAATTGAAAATCTAATTGGTGAAAATAATGCACATTTATAGTAAATTGTTGACAAATTTCTCAGAAATGAAAACTAGAATTCTAATTTTCATTTAGCTCAATTTTATTTTGTATATGCTCTTTTTTTCTAGACCAAATGAAGAATTTTTTTTTTATGATAGACTTCAACTCTATCAATTTTTAGAGTTATATAATTTAGAAACTAGAGAAAATATAACTACTATAGAGAAATAAATATTACATCAGTTTTTTTTAACATCGTAATGAATATTTACTAATAGTTTCAGTTACAAGACCAATTTTTACATAAAAAGCAACGTATTTAAAATTGTCTATCACATTGTGGTTTTTTTTGCACTTTACCCATACTACAATCATAACAGTGCCGCAAATAGAGTACTGATGTCTATAATGGGAATTTGCAAAGGGCAAATAGACCCGCTAAATTGGTGTAGGCCAATCCTCAATTTTGACTTTCATAGGCCATCTATGGGCTTTCATTTTGACTTTCATAGGCCATCTATAGGCTTTCATTTTGACTTTCATAGGCCATCTATAGGCTTCCCTGTATCAATTTATAAGTTCTGTCAATAGTATATTCCCAAATGAAAATTTGATTCTCGTCTAAGGGTGCGCATTTGATCCATTGGATTTAGAATCGAACCAGAATTTTATGAACTCAACTGAAGTTTTTTTAGACAAACAAACAAACTGAATTGAAATATTACCGTTCGGTTCAATTCAATTTAATAGGTTTAATTAGTTAATTAATTATCATAAATCATAATTATTACTATAATTTTGTTGATTATAATACAATAAATTAAAATCAATAAATATACTTTTATCAATTACCATAAATTAAAATTAAATAACATGAATTATAATAAATTGAATAACATATTACTTTATCAACTATCATAAATAAAACTCAATCACTATAGATTAGAATTTTTAATCTAAAAATTAGAATCAATCACTATAAAATTTATAACAAATATAAATATGTATAAAAATATTGATTGGGTTTAATCGGTTTTTAAATATTACTAACCAAACCAAATAAACAGAAAATTTCAAATAAAACTGAATTGGTTAAATTGAAAACCAAACCAAACCAAATTAAATAAATTCAATTCAATTTAGTTCGATTCTATCGTCGGTTTGAGTTTGATTTTTCACATCCCTACCCAGATCCACAAATCACAATATAAATTCAATTTAATTAAGGATTCCAAGATATAGAGTATAGGTTAGTGCCTCACCCGGTCACGCCCATTCCATTTATAACTTTTAAATTTTGTTCAATTTGATCCACTAAAATATTGCTGTGGCCATACTAAATTGAATGCAAAAATATAAATTCAATTCAAATCTATTTTTCAAAAAAAATATATTATGATTTTATTAGAAGTAAAATTTTGTTAAATAGTTATAACTGTATTAATTTGATTGCACTGTTTAAGAATATAGAAATTCCCCTTTCGATTTGATACCACTGAATAAAATTTGTATATGCCTATATGTTAAGTTGCAAACCATAAATTTTTGGTAGCCTTATTGGAAATATGCGCAATTAGCCCACCACCCTAATCAACTATCTCCATGGCCCGCGAATTTATGAACTAGCCCCACTCCATCGGTCTTCATCAATAAAATTTGAAATTAATTTTATATATGTAAAATATATAAATTATTTCATGAATTAATTTATCTATTTATAAAATGCTGCATAATAATTATTAAATTTAAATACTTATATATAATAATTTATAATTAAATTTAGATAATGAAAAATCCACTATAATTGAATTAGGGTTATTCAATTTTAGAAAGGAATTGCGGCTAGGAACTTAAATTGCAAGGGGGAGCGAACCCTCGCAGTCACTATCCTAAATCTTTCTCAACCACCACACATTTTCTTCCCAAGTCTCTCAATCCCTCTCGCTTTTCTCGTTTTCCTGTTTTCTTTGCTCCGTAAGGGACAAGGCACCACTTAATACGACAAAGTATACCCGAAAACAATAGAAGAATCAAAAACAAAAACAAACACAAACAGAAACACATTGAGCTAATTCAATTGGCATACTAACTATAAAGTAGTCATGAATCATACTAAAGATGAGAGATGAACTAGTCATGACAAAAATGAGAAATTTTTGATTCAATACCCATCATCTACAAAAAAACAGAAATATGAATCCAGACGCGACATTAATTCTCAAATATCAATAATTTTAAAAAATAAAGAAAATTAATTAATCTGAAAAGAGAGAGAGAGGGCATAGTGATAGAGTCGTAGATAGACATAAAGACTTTGGATAGGATATACCTGAACAATGCCGAGGAAAGAACTGGACCAGCCATATTTAGCAGCAAGAGGGACAATAGCAACAGACATGACAACTCGGTCGGCATTACAAAGGCACATAACACAAGCAGTTAAAGCCACCACCTTATACCTCTCCGGTATACTAACTACTTTAGTAGCAGCTTCACCCATCAACATTCCTCTCTCTATCCCTTCAGCCGTACACCTAACCCCACACCTTCCTCCTTCCCTCTTCTTCAGTCCACTTCCCCATTTGATGGCTTCTTTCGAGATTCTAGGCTCAAATCTCAACTGGGTTTTTCTCGAAGTGATCAAATTTGATTGAGAGTTCAAGAATCGAGTCGATTTAGGTGAGTAAGGATTCAGCAGAGCTCCAGCCGCCATGTTAGAGAGAGAAAGAGAGATAGAGAGAGAGAACAGAGGAAGCTTTTAAGATGCAGTTTCAGAGAGAGTTGAGTTGAGTTTAATGGACATTGCTAAATGAAGCTATTTGAACGAGGGATTATTCTATGCCAAAAGAGAGAGTAAAAGAATTTAGGGGCCATACATGAATTAATGTGGGAAAGAGGAGAGAGTTTGGTTTGCTAATAAGGAGTGAAAACAGAGAGAGTAGTTGATGTTTTTTGCGGTTGGTGAGATGAGAAAGGCAAGGCAAAAGAACTGGATAATGCCAAAAGAATTAGTCTCCTTAATAATATTTTTAAAACAAAATAAGGGTTGTAATTCAATTCCGATAAATTTTGATTTTTTACTTGACATTTTTAACTTTTTTTTGTTTTATAGTTACAACTGAACTTGGCATATGTCTTCCATAAAAAAAACAAAAACTAGGTATATGCCAGTCAGAGAGATATTAAAGCTGCATATATTTCACATTGATCAGATTCGGATGCAAAATGATTCTCATAATTTAAACTTATCAGAGACCATATATAAAGAGACCATTTCAGGGTTCTGCATTATAAAATTATGATCTAAAATCCAAGTTGGAATCTTACTGCAGTAAGAAACGATCAACAAAATAAAATAATTATATAATTTTTTTAATCTAAATTCATAAAACAATTCAATTATGGATTATTATTATTATTATATATTAATAATAATAAAATTAATCTGATTCATTAATTTATTTAATTAGTAGTGTTAAAAATCAAACTCTACCCAAAAAAAAAACTTGAAATAATTATTAAGAGATTACTAATTTATTATATTATAGGTCAGCAATGTTGTTGTGTTGGTGGATACTACGTGGTAACGCGTGTGGCCGCTACGTATGATCACCTACCACCTCTCCTTCACGTTAGATATCCATTATCCAACAACCCCCTTTTTGAGTTTATTTACAGCCGGATTCTCCGGTTGTCTGGTCTGGGCTACGTAATCCATTTGCTTTTGCTGGTTGCATAGGCTCTAAGCTGCCGTCAAATTACTCATACTTAATTAACTTAATTAGGGTCTCAACTAAATCTATAATAGGCAGTAAATTAAAAATTATACAAAGATAATCTATGAATAAAAAAAAATCAAGTTTTTG
The DNA here is from genome assembly GCA_023653625.1 of Triadica sebifera. NCBI lineage: Eukaryota > Viridiplantae > Streptophyta > Magnoliopsida > Malpighiales > Euphorbiaceae > Triadica > Triadica sebifera. The sequence goes on from CM042897.1 coordinate 27,493,488, forward strand.
AGTACTTAAATTTGAAAAAGTGCTATATATTCCCACAAACTAAATTTGGAACATTTTGATAAATGTATATAAAGTACCCAAAAATAACTTTGTAAAATTTTCTATTCAATTAGTCTTGCCATATTTTACTACAATGCCCATATTTTAATTTATATTAGTAAAATTATTGAATTTTTTAAAAGAAATTATGTCAATCAAAATGCAATTATGACATGTAAGTAGAAATTCATACATGATAAACTAATCATGTATATATATTTCTGCAATATTTTTCTCAATTTTGGTAGCCTGGCGTAAATGACTATTTTTGATAATTGAAAAGGCCGAAGAGGTCATTAGTCAATCATTTGTTTAGTAATCAGTACTTAGTTGGCCAGGACTGCACCCAGAAAGGTAATATTTGGTAGCCTGCATAAATGGCCATTTTTATTTGTGGGCCCACCCGACTCGCTACTCACCCAATTTATTTGAGAAGTTGTTGGAGCGTACAAAATAAATTTAAAATTTTTTATAAATTATTTTTCAAAAATCAAAAAATTTCAAAATAAAAAAAAAAATTCAAAACCGTTTTTTCAATAACTTCTTAAATTTTAAGAGATTTGTTTGATGGAATTTGAGACTCGGATTCGAAAAAATCACAAATGTAGTCATCGTATCAACATCATTAAAATAAAATTTAATTGGTTGAATTTTAATATTACTTGTACTTAATTTTATCAAAAATAATATATTACTTAATTGTCATTGAAATTTTTTTTTTCTCATCCAAATGACCACAATTGCTTGATTGAATAACATAAGTTATACTTTATCATTGTAACTAATTAAATGACTAAAAAAGTTGCCGCTAAATTTGTTTTCATTTAGCTCTCATTGATAAGATTATAATTACAATAAAATTATTAAAATAAAAGAAACTATTGAATTTGAAATAGATAATATAAAATTTTCTTACCATTGCACCAGAAAAAAAACATATAAATATATATGAAAAATGGCAATTTACAAACTGGATATTGCTTTCAAGTGTGAGATAAAGAGTACTCGTACCAACTACCAAGCATGGCTATTATTTACGACACTTCATTCAAAAAAATAGTTTCTGTAAATTGGAAAAAAATATATCTCACAAAACTAAATATTCATAAAATTTGACTTAATTTTAATAAAGCCTTAAATATTGTAAAAAATAAAGGCATAATACCATTGAGTCTTTTTATATTTCTATTTTGACATATTAAGCCCTTATGTTTTTATTTTCATAACTATATATTGAATCTTTTTAATAGCATAAAAACAATAGCGACCGAAAATATTCTTTCAAATCTGTAGGTAATTATCTATTAGTTTTATATGTACATAATTTGAAAATTTTGGGAGTTTATAAAGCAAGTAACATCTCTATTATGAGTTTCAATTTCAAAGCCATTAAGAAAAATATATATAAATGTTAATTAAAAACTACGCTATATTAACAGAAAATGAAATAATAAAATCAAGTAAAATTATAAAAATAATACCTTTTTTTTATAAATCTAAATCAATTATTTGAAGATACACTATATTTAAAAGAGTATTTTCCGTCGCTATAGTTTTTTGATATTAAAAAGGGCTCGATAAGAATAAAAAAAAAAAAAAAAAAAAGCTCGTCAAAATAGAAATACAAAAATTTAATAAGAAATGATTAAAAAATACAAGTACAAAATGTGGTGTCATGCAAAAAAAAACACTTTTTTCCATAAGAATCTAGATTTATAACAATTTTAATATCTTGATTGATTAATTAAATAGAGTTTTTATATTATTAATGTCATGGAAAGCCTTATTATCTGAATTATAAGAAGGAAAAGGTTTAAATTTTTATAAAAATCAATAGAAATAATTAACAAAGAATAGTCAATTAGCCATATATATAGCTATTTCATTACAATAAAAATTATATTTACCAACAAAATTTACCAACGGACAACAACCGTTGACATTTTCCAATGCATTTCCAACAGATTAGCAACGAAAAATATATGGAAAAAATTATAAAATAGTATCAACGGATTACCGACGTATTACCAACGGTACTTACCAACGGAATAATATCCGTTGGTAAATATTGCGCGAATATTTACTGTCAAATTTACCAATGTTAAATCAAATGAAATTCAATATTTATTCAATTTAATTATTTTAAGTTCAATTAGTAATTTAACTAATTGAGCCATAATTTAATTAATTGAACCTCAATTTAAGACTATTAAATCAAATTAATAAGATATTATCAACTTTAATCAATTAAAGTTGAACTTAAATTCAATTAATCAATTAAAGCATAATTTGATCAAAATAATTGAACTCTGTTTAATCAATTTAAGTTTAATAAATTAATTAACCCCTAAAGTAATTAATTAAACTTAAATTTAAGTAATTTTAATCAAATTATTTAGTTAAATCTCAAAATAATCAATTGATTTCAATTTAAAAATAATTTAATCAATTGAACTACAATTTTATCAATTGAAGTTTAATTTGTATTAAATTTAATCATTTTAATTGGTGTTAGTAATAAGATATTATCAAATTAAATTCAATTAAATGAACAGTGCACTTACAAAGACCAAATAAATTTAAACGGTGTCGTTTCACATAGTAAACCAGCCTTAATCCTCTTTTCATCCTTTCTTCCAGCTCCACCCGTCTGTCTCTCTTCTTTTCATCTATTCTTCCTCCAACCGCCCTTTCTCTCTCCACTATTCACAGTTTCCCTCTCTTGTTCTCTTCCCTTCTTCCTCCCGCACTCTCTCCATTTTAACGGGAAAAAAACTCTCTGCATCCTGCACTCTTTCTATCTATATTTTTTTCATCCCCATTTTAATCTCTTAAAAGGATAAATTAGACAAGCATCCTGCAAATCTAAGCCTTAAATGTTAGAAAGCCAGACCCCATTCTTTAAGGCTAATAAATTATTCTCTAACAGGAAAAGCAAAGCCCTCATCTACCGCATCAATAGGTAATCATTGGTGAAGAAATAGCAAAAATCATTGCGGTCAGTTAAAAGACCAAGTTCTTGAGGGGATAAAAAAGTTCCTCTCACTGACACCATCTATGAGGCGAGGTCTCTTTATTTTTGGCCCCCTTTCAATTTCTGGTTATTTTTGTTGGGATTGTTTTTATTTTTCATTTTTCAACTTTAAGATTTTTCAATTTCTGGCTCTCAAAATTTTTTGATTTGGTGTCAGATCAACAATTCTCTCCCTCACCATTCCCCTTTTCTCTCTCTTTCCTCAGCATACATTTGATGAATAAGTTCAGTGCTCAACCCAAAATCAATCTCATTCACCCACTTGCCTTGTGCTTGTTCACATCCTGTTCAACTTCTTTCTCTTTTCAATTTCATGTAATTGAGATTTTCGATGGCTAGTTTTCTTTTTGGCTTATTATGAACTTTTATTTTATATTAAAATATTGAAAGTAACTAATTGCATTTGTTTGCTATCCTGTTGTTCCCCTGATTCTAGTCATTTTGGAACCCTTGAATCTGTATATTTGAGATCTATTACAGTCCATGTTTGCTATTTGCTTTATTTTTATATGTATCTGTGATTATGTTTGCTTTTGACATGAAAATCAATTTTATCTATTATATTAATTCAATTGCCTTGCCTTTTGTTTATTCTTCCTTGAAATATATCTTCCATGGTATATTGACTGTGTTGGTAGTTTAAATAAAATTTGGGACTTTTTTATTTCTTATATTTTTAGGACTTAGTCATAATTTCTTGTTAGGATTAGTGGGGATATCAACTTGTGGTTGGGTAGATTGAAGTCGATGTTGAGGAGTAGAAAATGAAGAAACTAGCTTTGCAGCAGTGAGGAAAGACTAGATTGGGTTTCTTGTTTTGGAATTAGCTATTATAATTATTTTTATATTATGTGATGGATTTTACAATTTGATTCATGATTATTGTTTTATAAAATCAGGATTTTTAATTCACAATCTGAATCTTGACTTGACTATTGTGGTTAGTGTTTTCATGTGAATTAATGCTTGTTTTATTATCTTTCATTCTTATTTGAATGTGATCTTAATAGTCTATAGGTTTTGAAGAGTTATGGACTTATTGATGTAATGGAACGAGCAACCTTATGGTGATATTACTTCAGAGTTGAATTCAACACTGGCAAGTCCCAAATATAAGGATCTTTTGAGCTTATTTAACTAATTGCAGGCTTTGTGTAAATTAAATAGGTATGATTTTTAAGTTCTATTAAGTAAAGTTTGGGATAGTGTTATTTTCTTTCATATATTTGTGTACGACCAACCTGATTATGATGATGAGCTCAATGGTTTATATTTTACAACTTTGATAAATTATATAATCAATTGACATACATATAGATTTGAGGATAAAGTTAGCTTTTAGGGGTTTATATTTGTTAAGGTTTAGATGGTAAGCTGTTGATGTGGGATCTTATATGTTAATAACAAATATCATAACTTAGCACATTAGAATTCCTTCACCCAAAGGGGATGGACTGTGGAATAGATAGATACAAGATCATACAATGCAATTGTGAATTAAAGAAAGGAATAGAACAAGAGATACAAGCACCAAATTCATGTGTTTGTGTCTCACTCCTGTGACACTCACAGTACAAGATCATGAGGCTTCCACAGGCAGCCATAATAGCTTTATGCTCAGACTTGGTTGTATTATGTGAAATAAAAATAAAAATTATTGATTTTCCTGACAGATAAAAAAGGGAACAAAGAAGCATGAGATTGGAGTTGGAAGAAAAAGAAAAAAATCAACAAATTATGCTATTAATTGTTTTAGATTGGTTTTGTTGTGTGTTTTCTCTATGAATATAATATTGTTCATATAATCTGAATTTTCAGATAATAAATAATAATTAATAAAGTTGAATTTACATTACAAATAAAATAAGGTTAGTGACACTCATATAATAATTAAGACTTTGAAATTTTAAATTTGAACTACAATTCAATCCTTAATAATAATAATAATAATAATAATAATAATAATAATAATAATAATAATAATAATAATAATAATAATAATAATAAATGGATTTTATGGTTAAAATTGTTTGAAAACTATAGAATCAATCATGTTTATTTGAACTTGAGAAAATAAATAAATATTAATGGTCACAAAGGCATGAAAAAAATATGGATAATTTTCCTAAAAAAAATTAAAATGAAAATATATGATTGGTGGCAAAAGTTGCGTTAGAGAAAACAAAAATTGTCGTCCAAATATAGTTTAGGAAAGATCAAATGGTAATAAAATGATATGTCAAAATTATAAAAATTAATTTTTTTATGTGATTAATTTAATCAAATTATGAAGAAAACTTACCACTTACCAGCTTTCCATAACTCCAAACTGCCTCATTACAAGAAAATTGATTAAATGTGAAAAATCAATTTATAGAACGAGTTGAAGAAGAATTCTTCTATTGATTATTACCAAGAAGTAAATGTAATCAAGAACAAACATGAGGCATCGATTGCCATGTCAATATCAAGAAGCTCGTAAGGATTTTTTTTGCTATTTTTCTGAATTAATCATCATGAAATTTACATCAAATTTTATGCATTTAGTCATGTATTTAATTAATAATATATTTAAATTGTTATTGGATGTCGTCAACTATTTTGAGTTGTATATAATTATATCCCTTATTTATATTCTTAAATTAGGCTGTCAAATATTTGTATTTCTATTTCGTATTCTTGATTTAAAAATCCATTTTGTATATAAACGTGTTTAGCATCAATAATATAATTAAGAGAGTAAATTTCAGCAGCTTTCTTCTACCTTTTGTCATGGTATCTGAGCAACATGAATCTTAGGGTTTTTCTTTTCTCTTATTCAATATGAGTGAAGAAAACTTACCACATAGAAGTATTAAGAGTAGGGCACATGGCAAATTAGCAGAATTTTCTAATAGATATTAAGAGCTATGATTATGAATTAGTTAAAGTAATTATTTATTTGTAACGATATAGTTAATATGATTGCTCTTCATAAATGTACATTTGGCTACACTATATAGGCATCCTACCATAATGCATGCATGTGAAAACTATGAATACAATTATATAATATAACCGACAATATAGTTAGTTGACTATTATAAAATAATATGAAAAGAGTCGATAAGTAAAACTAAAATATGAAGAAATATAGATTACTTTGCTTTGCAAATATGATCCTAAATTCCAAATCTCTAATATGTCAAACACACATATAACTGTAGAATTTTGTTTTTTTTTTTTGTTATCTCTCTCTCACCACAGTTGCCCCTTAAGATTTCGCTTTGGCCAGCTTATGCTCTCATCTCCACTCTCCATACGGCTCTTTTCCACGCTTCTTTTTGAATACCGCAAGATTGCTCACTCTTTTCAATTTCATATTTCAGTTGAGACATCTGCATTTTCTCGATAAACTGGTAACACTACTGAAATAGAATTTTTTTTTCTTTATTTATTTTTGTGTTTTTGGCTTTTGTGTAGTTATTTTTTGTTTCAATGAAAATGGGTTTTAGATATTTTTGTGCATCATTTATTGATTCACATATTGATTTTGTTTGGATTTCTAAAATTTCTTTCTTTCTGGTTTGCTCTTTTTTTAAACATTTGAGTGCACTTGATTCCAATGTTAGGCATTGTCAGTGTAACACCTCTTACCCTTCCATACACTCATCTGTATACCAGACGGATAAGAGGTGCTACAGAAAATAAAACTTTTTTAAAAATACTTTTTTAATTTTAAACATATTTAATATAAGAAATTTTGAATATATTTTAAAATATTATACATACACATTTATTTATTTTATTTATATACATGCTGTAATGAAATTTAAAAACTTGTATATATATATATATATCAAAATAGAATAAAGGGACCAACCCGTTCTGGGTGGCTACCACTGCTACTGCTGTGCTCCATAATGCGGTCCCTAATTAGCGTCTCTATTTACAAATCAGGACGCTCTCTGCTACCTTGTTAACCTACGCGAGAGAAAACAAACTCCCGCGCTGAGTATATAATTCAGTGGTGCAAAAACTCTTATAATAATAATCATTAAAATAAAAATATGTATTTAAAATAAAATCAATTCAAAATTTCCATGTTTTTTCTGTAAATATCACAATACAATATTTTTATAATTCAAATATCGCTGAATTTTTAATAATATATTTTTCATATACTCACATATTATAACGTTCTAGACTTGTTCCTAGGGAATCAAAGGGGTATCATATTACATCACAACCTAGGATCCACAGAAATGCACAGTATCAAAATGTAATATGACTCAGCCCACAGAAATGCACAAGACTGGCAATTATATCAGGTGATCCACATAAATGCATAGGATCACAATATTTCATTGGTCCACATAAATGCACAGGACCATAATTTCTACCCTATTGGCATGCCAACAATACCCTAGTTCACGTTTAGGCTAACATGTGTGAAAAATTCTCATATTCATAGTTCACTTCATTTTTCATAAAATTAATAAATATTCTTTCAATACCAAATAATTATTATCATAGAGAATTTTTAACAGTTTAATTTTCTGGAATACAAATATATATATAACTCAATAATTGCAAAAATTCCAATTTTCACATAAATTATATTTATATGACTAATATTATAAGGGTAGTTGCACTAACCTTTTTACGCTTTGCCGGTATCCGCCGACTCTTTTCCTTTATCTCGGATTGGCGCTTGGTCCAACGTCGCGCCTAGAGATAAAAATTTTCGATTAGCTATTGAACTCTTTACGACATAAAATCTAGAAAAATTTAAATTTTTAACTCTCACGAATATCAATATCCTATAATTTAAAATTTTCTTATTATGCATGTTTAATGCATAAATTTCGGTTTTGGTCATTATCACGCTTCCCGATGCGACCAAAAATTCAAATATTAATTTTCTTTTATAATAATTTATTTTCTTTATTTTTCTGCCTCCAAAACTATTTTTCTTCATTTATTTATTTTATTCTTCTGATGTCCATTTCCAATTCAAGAATTTTCATTTATTCAATAAATACTCAAAAAATTCCAAATAAATTCCTATCATCACTATAACTCATTTTCTTTCATTTTCCATCATCAATTTCACCAAAATAATATTTTACAACTCCCAATAAATTTTTCCATAATTTGGCTAAAAATCTAAAAATTTTCCAAAAATCCTATTAAATTTTTCTTCCATCCCAAAATTTATTTTTCACTTCCATACACTCCATTATCTTCAATTTAAGGCAAAATTCCTCCAAAATAATTTTTCCAAAATTTAACCATAATTATGGAAATTCTCTAAAAATTCCACAAAAATTCCTAAAATTTATTTTCATCAATTCTTCACTCAATCCATCATCCTCAAGCCTTATCCTCTCCATTTCCTATTTTTCTCTAATTTTTTCAAGATTTTTGCAATAAACTCTAATTTTTTCATCAACCAAATATCAACAAAATTACACCACAATTCAACAAATAATTCTAGCAATAATTAAACCAAAAAAATCACATGGAGAAAGGAACAAAATCTCACCTTCTTCAAATGGGTATCAAGAATTTTTTTTGATTTCTTTTTTGCCAAAATTCTACCCTTTATCTCTTTTTCTCCACACTAATCCTTTTTTTCCTTTTAATTGGTTGAATAATATGCTTTGAAGAGGAAAAATTGAAAAAAAAATCTGGAATTGGAAGCTTGGTGGTTCGGCAATGGAGGAGAGTAAAGAAGAAGATGGGAAATTGTTATTTTGAATAATTTTTAATTAATTTCCTATATATATACTCTAATTAAATTAATTAATCCTACTTAATTCTTTAATCAACCTCCTCATTGGCCAATAACATAATTAATTATCCCATAATATTGACACATGGTCCAATCACATTTCCATTAATTTTGACTTAAAAATTTTCCAACCAACCAAAAATTTTCTTCATTTTTCTTTATAATTAATTTTAATTCTCCAAAATTCCACCTCTAAACAACTCAATTTCATCAAATTAAATATTCCAAAAATTATAAAATAATTTTCTTTTCGAAACTGTCTCTTCGATTTTGCAAAATGACCACTGGTGCAAAAATCGAGTTTTTACGGGTTAATCATTTTTCTTAATTTCACCCTTAAAAATTCTTCTGTCATCCGATTTCTAATTTATCAGTTTTAAAAATCTTAAAATTAAATTTCGATCACATCGACTCCATTGTGATCGTTATTGCATTTCTCTATCTCCTGATCTGAAATATCAGATTGTAAACTTGTACTGAGAATCATATTTCCACAATTCAAACCCTTAGCCTTAAAATTTCACCTTATAACTCCACCTATGACCTTATAATAATATTTTTCATGTTTTGGTATGCTTAAATTATAATTTCACTACCGAGCAAAAATCCAAATTTCGGCCTGGGCTGTCATCTCGATTTGCATGCATAACACGAAATTGCATTATTTTATTTGATAAAATTCCTATTAATTTTATCATATTAATATAATTAAATTTTTATGTATTTATCCGTATTTAGACTCCGATCGTATGTCTTTATACTGCAGTATAAACGACCGCAGTACACGTATACGGTCAGGGTTTAACTCACGGATGTGACAGTTAGTGGGTTCTTATTGTACTTGTTGATGACGATTGACCTACACAACAAGTATGATGCATCTTATTTATTAGAATAAGAACTAAAAAATTAGATGGTGCCAAACTTATTGTTGGCAGCAAAGATATACTGATTGACTCCATAACTTGTATGAATTTTTTTACTTGAAAACTTACCTAAAATACAAGGACTAATCTTATAATTTTTATCAATATTCAAACTATATAAATATAAACAGGTTAAAAATGAGTTCAAACCGTCGGTGGATATATGATAGGTTAACAAATGGTCGTTTGAACGAAGATTTTGTGGATGGTTTGCACCAATTTCTTGACTTTGCTATTAGTCAACCAACATTGATGGATGGAAATAAGATCAAGTGTCCATGTAATGGTCGTAAGTGCCAGAATCGTGTATATCATGATTTAGAAACGATAAAATACCATGTGGCTAAAAATGGATTTATACCAAACTATTGTGTTTGGGATTGTCATAGGGAAACCAATGTGGATGTTATCACTAGTCAAAATATAGTTTGTAGCCAAGAATTTGATAATGTAGATGGTTTAACTGCATATCACTCTATGGTGTTTGATGCTGTTGGTCCTCAATTTACTCCTCAACAGTTTGAGGAACTTCCAAACCCGGAAGCAAAGCTATTTTATGACATGCTTAGTGCTGCAGGTAAGGAATTATGGCCTAGTTGTAAAAACCATACATTGTTGTCATTTGTAGCTCGAGTTATGACCATGAAGTCTGAGAACCATATGACTAGAAAAAAATTTGATCAAATGATTCAATATATGAAGGAGATCCTTCCTAATGATAATGTTGTGACTGATAACTTTTACAATACAAAAAAGTTGTTATGAGGTTTGGGTCTACCAATGGAAAAAATTGATTGTTGTACTAATCTTTGCATGATATATTGGGGTGAAGAGAGTGAACTGAATATTTGCAAGTTATGTAAACATTCTCATTACAAGAGAACATGCAGAGAAAGTGGTAAAAGACATAAAACCAATATTTCATGCAAGAAAATGTACTACTTTCCTCTCACTGATAGACTAAAAAGATTGTATGCATCTAATGACATAACCAAAGAAATGAGGTGGCATGCAGAACATGAGGTTGAAGATGGTGTTATGATTCACTGTTCAAATTTGCCTGCTTGGAAGCATTTTGATCAAACACATCCAGAATTCGCTACTGAAATTCGGAATGTGAGACTGGGCCTTTATACTGATGGGTTTCAACCATTTGGGCAATCAGGTCGACAATATTCTTCCTGACCGGTCATAGTAACACCGTACAACTTGCCGTCATGGCTGTGTATGAAAGAGCAATATATGTTCTTAACTGTATTAGTTCCTGGGCCAGAAAATCCAAAAGACAAGTTAGATGTATTCTTGGAACCTCTTATTGCGGAATTGAAACAATTGTGGGAGGTCAATGTTCTGGCATATGACATTTCAAATAAGCAAAACTTTTAGATGATAGCTGCTCTTATGTGGACAATTAATGACTTTCTTTCATATTCAATGTTGTTTGGATGGAGTACAGTGGGGCGGATGGCCTGTCCTTATTGCATGGATGATTCATATGCATTTTCTCTTTCAAAAAGTAGAAAACAATCGTGGTTTGACAATCATCGTAAGTTCTTACCACTAGATCATCCTTTTCGAAAAAACAAAGCTTCATTCATAAAAAAACAAAATGGTGGTCAAAGTTGCATCACCTATAAAGTTAGGAATTGAATATTGAGAGAGATTCAAAGTTTGGGGATAAAAAGAGTCACAAAATTGGTGCTGAAGAGACTAATCGAGCAAAATGCAAACATAGCGGTTGGAAGAAAAGAAGTATTTTTTGGGATTTTACGTATTGGAGTACAAACTTGATTCGACACAATTTAGATGTTATGCACATTGAAAAGAATGTATTTGACAATATATTTAATACAGTAATGGAGGTTGAAGGAAAAACAAAGGACGCTTTCAAATCTAGGGAAGAGTTGAATGAATATTGTCGTCGTCCTGAGCTGGCACGAAATGTCACAACAGGAAAATACCCTAAAGCTTGTTACACTTTGGATAAGTGTGGGAAACAAGCCTTATGTGAGTGGGTCAAAAAACTTCAATTTTCTGATGGATATGCTTTGAATATGGCCAGATGTGTAGACATGAATAAGCATAAGTTGTATGGGATGAAGAGTCACGATTGTCATGTGTTTATACAAAGGTTAATACCTGTAGCATTCAATGAACTACTCTCACACAATGTTTGGAAGGCACTTACAGAGTTGAGCTTTTTCTTTAAGGAGTTGACAACTAATGTCATAAGATATGAGGAAATTCCAATCATATTGTGCAAACTTGAGCGAACATTCCCTCCAAGCTTCTTTAACTCCATGGAGCATCTTCCTATCCACTTGGCTTATGAAGCAAAAATGACTGGTCCTGAACAATACCAATGGATGTATCCATTTGATAGGTACTTGGCATAACCACTATCTCTAATATTTCCAAAAAAGAAATTTTTCTGATGCTCTAAACATTAATTTATAATGTAGGTATCTTCGAAAGCTGAAAAACAATGTGAACAACAAAGCCAAGGTGGAAGGATCGATATGCAATGCATATTTGGTTGAAGAGGCTACATCATTTTGTTCCTAATATTTTGAGGACCATGTGAGCACGAGACATAAACAAATGCCACGTAATGAAGACGATAGTATTCAAAGGGAGGAATGTGATGAACATGAAGGGAACTTGTCAATATTCAAATATCCTAGTCGACCATTGGGGAAAGGTAAGTCAAGATTTTTTAGCAATGAAGAATATAAAGCAGCTCGTAGCTATATTCTATTAAATTGCTTGGAATTAAAACCGTTCACAAGGTTAGTATAAATAATTGTCTTTACTTATGATAGATATCTTATGATATTTATAAGTATATCTAATATTCCAATTTGTCATCTTCTAATATATTCAAATGATATACATAAATGCTTTAAAATGTGATCAACCCAATATCACTGAGATTGAAGTTGACATCAAACTAGAAAACGAATTCTCATACTGGTTTGAAACATATGTGAGTATTATAACAACTAATTCTTTTGTATCAAGATAAATATATTAAGCACCATATATGTTAATTTTTTTTATGAAGTTTGTTTCAAATTATTTTATAGGCACATAATCCTTCAAACAATATTTCAAATAAGTTCATGAAAGATCTCACAAAAGGTCCATTACCAACTGTTTTGTCATATGACGGCTATTTTGTGAATGGTTACAAATTTCACATTTTACGACATGGGTCTATGAGAAGAACAATGAATAGTGGGGTGTGCATTAAATGCTCTAATTTATGTGTCGATGAAGGTGATTACTATGGTCAATTAGTAGAAGTCATAGAGTTGGAATACCCTGCCTTACCAATCAAGTGAATTGTATTGTTCAAGTGCGATTGGTTTGACCCCACACCAAACTTGGGAACGAAAGTCCATAACGAGTATAAGCTTGTAGAGGTTAACAATAAACGAAGATTTAATAAATATGAACCATTTGTTCTGGCAGTGCAAGCAAACCAGGTGTATTTTTGTAGTTATCCTAGTTTAAGGCGTGACAAATGCGATTGGTGGACAGTATTCAAAATAAAAGTCCGGGTTATTGTGGATGTTGTATTGCCTAATGAAACAAATGATCAATCACCATTTCAAAAAGATGACATTAAGGTCCATCATCATAGTCAAAGTCAATTAGATGAAAAACCAATTTCCTTAAATGATCCAAATGACATTTTTATAAACCTTAAGGGTAATACCATTGAACAAGAAGATGAGCCATTAATTGAATCAAATGAAGAAGATTCAAATTCGACTGAAGAAGAAGAAAAAGAGTTATATGATGAATCAACTAATAGCTTGAATAGTGACTAAAGTTAATATCATGTTACATTTTTAATTTATGTTGACTATTTAATGTGACTCTAAATGTAAAAACAAATGTGGTACTTCTTGATGTTTACGCAATATTAATTTAATTTATTGTGTGACATTTACTTTGTTGTATCTATCATATAGTTGTTATTATAATACTAATTATGAAATAGTTTTTCATCATACATTGTGTGACTTTTAGTTTGTTGCATATTTTTTATCCATTTGTTAAAGTATACTAATTATGAAGTAAAAACCTATTGTGAGTGTTGTTTTTGAAGTAATATAACATATCTGTATTTTTGAACTTTCTTAAATCAATCTTATTATATTTGTATCATATTGTTATGGCTAGTGGGTCTTCTAGTAGAGGAGTTGGTCGTGGTAGAGGCGTGGAGGGCATTTAGTTGCAGGTGGTAGAGGGAATGAAATTGGAAAGCGTACATTAGCTATATCACAACCTATGACACCTTCAGATGGAAGTGGTACAGAATATGTAAGTGGAGAAAATATGTCGATTGCTGATATATCACCACCTGTCACACCCACAGGTGGAGGACGCACAGGTTCATCATCATCAGCACCACCACTTGTACATGATTCACCACGATCACATGTCACTTCAGCTTCTGCATCAAGTCCTGCCGATCCTATACTGACTTTATCATCAATAAATGATATAACTACAAGTAGTACTAAGCCACGTCTCGATATACGCTTTGGATGGTTATGTTCAACCCTAATTTTTCTTATTTGTCATCCAATTATTATGATACATATTATTTATTAGTTTTTTATGAATTACTAATAATGTGCTAAATATATTTATGATTTTTTGTGCAATCAGCTTTACTCATTCTCATAAAGCTTCGGCACAGATCACAAAATGCATGAAACAACGGTTTTCACAAAGATGGATATAATTGGTCAGCAGTGCCCCAGGATATAAAAGAGTATTATTGGAATGAATTTCAAATTTTTTTTATTTTCTTTATTCTTTTTTAAATATAGTGCAAAGTGATAAAAATCAAGTTATTCTTCAATATGACTAACACCAATGAAAATATCTTGTAGAAACATTTTTCATTTGATAGGTCTTTAGAATCTGTGATTCGAACCATCTGGGAGAGGCAGACCAGTAAGCGTTATTCTAACACACTCTCTGACTTGAGAAAATCAGGCCAATGTGTTTCAAAAGAGATATGAGACAACTGGTAGCATTATTGGAATTCTCCATATTTTAATAACAAGTGTAATATTGCATCCAAAAATAGGTTGAGTGAGCTTGGAGGACCTGACACTGGATTGTCTAGGCACATTGGGGGTTCTAGATCTGCTATAGATCACAATATTGAATTGGTATAACAATGTATAAACTTATAGTTCAAATTGAGTTAAAAAAAAATTGAATTTGTTTTTTCTATTTTGTGCAACATAATAATGTGTTATGTTTCTTTTAGGTTAAAGAGCGTTCTAGACAACCCGTAACTGATTATGACATCTTTGAAAGGATCCATAAGACTAAGAAAGATGTCAGTTTTGTTGATCAATGGTCAAAAATTATTGCGATCAGTTAACTCAACATCATTAACTCAATGTAAATCATTTGTTTATAGTATGTTTTTCTTTTCTGCATATTGATGACCTAAACTTTATATAATCATAGGTAATAGATTACTTGAAGATAATTATTCTGTTTTGAAATATTTGGCATTGTTAATATGAACGTTGGTCTCTATTCCATGAGTTTCATTTTTTATGGCGTTAAGCAAATTGAAATGATTTGTAAGTTTTTTTCTTTAGGTTGTGAACTATTTTGTTATTGGTATAGATTGCAAAATATATTTTTCATGTGAAAAAAGATTACCAAATAGGCTATAAACATGTGAAAATTTTGTATGTTTAATATTGTTAATCAAATTCATATATTTATTTGCTTGTAGGATAAGATGATGGAACGCTATAATACTGCTAGTGAAAATCTGTCTGACGGAATTTCTTCAGAGAGTGTTGACATGTCTAAGGTTTATTATGAAGTTGTTGGACCATCCAAAAAGAAACGGTGTTATGGTCTTGGAGGTAAACCTTTTGCAACTACGATTAGTTTTTCTTCTACATCTGCAACAGTAGATTCTCATCAACTGTGAACTGAGATTTATGAGGAGGTTCGAGATGCAGTCCGAGATGAGCTTTAAGAGGAGAGGAGACAGAGAGAGGAGGAGATAGAGCGACAGATGAAACAAAGGCAAGAGCTGAAAAAGAAGCAGGAGGAAATTGAGGCTATGATCCAAAGGCTTTTGAGTGGTGTTGCAAGTACAGTGTTATCTTCTAATACTCCACCTACCAATGATGATGAAAAAGCTAAGGATCAAGACTAGGATTAGATCAATATGATACTAATAAATTATTATTTTTCAATTTTAAAGAGTTATACATCATATTTGTATTAAATTTGATAAATACAACTTAAAATATGTTATGTTTAATATTTAATATTTTGCATTTAATAAATTCTACATAATATGTGTTATATTTATTGCTTTCATTAACAGGTTAATCAATTCAATTCTTTCTATAAATACAACTTTCATTAAATTTTCAAATAAATCATTGATTTACCAAACAAAATTTTATGTTGGTAATTTACCAATGGAATGCTTTTGTTGGAGAATTACCTAACGGAAAATTTTCTGTTGGGAATATGCATATAATCCGTTGCTAAAATACTGACGGAAAATAATCCATTGGTACTATTCCAACAGTTTATCAATGGATTTTCACCAAAAATCAAAACAATTTTTACCAATAGATTTAATTTAACATCGGAAACATCTCTTAGTAATTTGTTGGAAAATTTACCCATGGATAAATTTTTTTGGTTAATAATCATTTGGTAATCCGTTGGTTTTTTTTTTTATTGAAAAATTTAACGACGAACACTTTACAAACGGAAAATTTTCATTGGTAATCCGTTGGTAAATCAATTTACCAACGGAAAAATGTCGTTGGTAAATCTTGATTTTCTTGTAGTGTTTTAAATATTTTTTTTAATTTTTCCTTTATTAATTGATCTATATATAATTTAAAATTTTCATTTCGTTTTGCTTTAATTTTTTATATTGATCCATATATTGACTCAAATCAACATGATTAAGTATAATGTTATCTTTTAAATATTAAATAAATTTAGATTTGGTTGGAATATAATATATATTACATCTTTTACATATATATAAAATCCATTCGGGTTACTGTTCTATGAACGATGTTGATTGTGCAATTACTTTGTTGCCCTCAGCTCACCATTAACATACCCACAAAACGACACCGTCCCCTACCTTGTTCCACTGCCCCCTAAAATCTATTACAAAACGGCACCGTCCAATACAAGCTCCAAGAAAAACCTACCCATTTCCTAATCTCTCTCTTCTCTATATGTTTCTCCTTCCAGTTGCCTCCTCTCTTTGTTTCCCTTCTCTCTCTTCGGTCTAGCTGCTTTTGCCCTTGATCTATTGCCTTCTCGTTGTCCTCATTTTTTTTTCCTTCTCCTCTTCCTTCCTCATTTCTTTCTTTCGTGTTGTCTGGTCCTTCTTCTTCTTCATCATCCCTCCTCTCTCCTTTTTCCCTTCTCCTCTTCCTCCTTTTTCCCTTCTCCTTTGCAATTACTCCATGAGAGAGTTCGAACATCTGCGGATCGCGAAAGCAGAGGACACCATCTCATCTGTTCTTTCTGGTTCGTCGTCGAGAAGCATTCGTGTCACATGACAAAAAAGAGAGGAGTTGCTGGTACTGCTGTTATTGGTTCTGTCAGCAGTGTCAGTGTTGGTGGTAAGCGAAGAGGATAAGGAAGTGGAAGCAGTGATCATGAGGAGAAGTGAGGAGGAGGAGTTGGTGGCGGCAGGTTGGGAGTGGTGCTATTTATGGGAAATAACAGAGGAGAAGAGGGATGGATGAACTGGGATTTCCCTAAAGCGGAGCATGCCAAAGAAGAGGTCTGATTAGAACACTCCAAATTCTGGTAAGTCATTTGACAAACAAAAAGATTAGAATTTTGTATGCATCTGATCCTTTACAATGTTCATACTCAATTAACTACAACCATTAGTGCCTAATACTGTATTCTTTATTCACCCTTTTGTAAACTATTGCACTAGAAATTAGTAAATCGGTTTAGCAGAAGAAGAAGAAATTCACCATACCAATAAGGATTTTTTAAAGGCGTATAAATAAATTTTATTTAAAGGCATATAAATAAGTGGGATATTTATAAAACACCCCCAAAATCACTTAGTGTCTTATCCATAACATAATGTTACAACATATGTAATGCAATTGGTTTTTAATCTCAATACTTCTTACAAATTTCCAGATGAAAAATAAGCTTTCATGTCAATATATATATGGTTTACTCTACTGCAATTGTTTGGGCTCAATTTTTACAATCAAACATCCATTTTGCTTTGTCAAACTTATAATAATAGTAATAAGCTATAGATTTACAATTAAGACATTTTCTTTTAATGCAACTAAACACTTTAAATGATGCAAAGTTATATTAAATATTTTTCTCTCTACATATATTTACCAAATATCATATTTATTGTTAATTATTTATAACATATTAATCTACTAATTAATAGATATAATTGCACACTATGTTTCCCGATGAGAAGCTAGGGAACATACTCGAATAAAATAAAATTGATAGAATGGGACTATGGAACCAAAGTGTTTATGAGAAGTTCAAAAAATAACACACTAAAGGATTGTCAGAGTGGTTGTTAGTCTTTCTATTTTTAGTTTTTTGATAACTAAAATCTGTTTCTATTTTTCTTTTTTTTTTTCCTTAAAATCTAAATTCATTTTCCTTAAAAACTTATTCTAGTTTTCTTTTTTTACTTATATTTTCCTCATCTTCAATGTGTCTGCAACTTGCCTAATTACGTTTTAACTCTTTTTATTTTTTTCATCACCATCTCCTCCTTTTCGAGCTTGTTTGTTCTTTGATTTTTTTAGACCTTTTAAAAAACCCATCCCTTTAAAAGATTCAAAATGTGTAGCTCAAAATCAAGAACACATAATCGAGAAGTCTTTCGATAGAAAATTCATAGAAACAACATCCCATTAATTTTGAATGATTACCACTAAAACTCATCACAAATTGGTTCGCCATTCACTGAATCTGCTATGACTTTTTTAAACTCAAAATTTCTAGTGTCATCTTTAGAGATCGAGGCATCATCAAGCCAAAATTGAACCAAAGAAATGTTAATATTGAACCAAAGAATATTTTGATAGTATATCTCATCAACGGATCGTAATCAGCTTCTTCTGAGGTGCTCTTTGCAATTTATGACTTTTTCTGAAGGCAGGGCTTTTATCATTGGCCAGATCTGTGAAGGATTGGGTGCAATCCAAAGTAGTCACATACCAACAATTGTCAATTCTAGAGTTGAGTGCCAAATCTTGGAGGTGTTTTTCAACCCTCTGCATATAACTTGGTACTAGTGAAACAAACAATCAAGTAATGGGGCACTAAGCTATGGTGGGAGCTTTCGATGGAGATCATTAAGATATGAGAGTAAGGTCCAAGGAGAGAGAAAAAAATAAAGGAAAGAATTTCTACTTTTTAATTAAAAAAATAAAGATATAGTCTGGTGGTAGGTTCATCCAATGACTTAAGTTAGACTCAAGTTCGATTCCCTATTTTCATATATGTAAACCAAAAAAAAAACTAAGCATTTTAATTTAACAAGTTTTTATTTTTTTTTTGTTACACAGAATGGGAAAAAGAGACCCAAGACCAACTTAGCACCATACATAAAGCTTTCAATATCAGCAAGAAACAGTTGTCTGTTTCAAAATATCAGGAGGGCTAGAGAGATAATTGATGCACACAATCTGACCAAAGTAATACTTTGCAAGCTAATCCGCGTGGAATTTACTTCTTTGGTATTGGATTTTATTACACCTATGATGGGAATAACTGTTATAGCAATTACCATAAAAATGGAGTTGAGAGTTATTCTTTTTAAATAAGTAAAAATAACTTGTACTTCTTAATCTAAGTTAACCATATCTCTCTCAACTCTCTGAATTTTAATATCCGAAAAATAGTAGAAAATAGACTGATTTTCATTTGTGGATTGCTTGAAGAGGCAAGTCATTTAAGTTATGGGTCATGATTTCAATTCATTAATAATGTTATTGGAATTGTATAATGCATATTTAAGATTTTAGAAACTATATAAACAAAAATTGGATTTAATTTCGTGTTAAATCCCTGTTAAAAACCAACAAATAGTATCAGAGTCAAGGTTGAAATATGCATAGAATTAATTTTTCGTTTTTCAGTTCATAATTTTTAGAAATATAATTTTTATGTCTATTTTGTCCAATTATTACTTCATGTATAGTTAGTTTCTGAATACAATTTTAATTTAATTAAAAAGTAGGTTCTGTTAGCTTTAATTCGGTATATTATATGCTTGATTTGGTTGAGTATGAAACTAGTTATGATTTTTTTAAAAAATGGTCATTTGATTCTAGAACTTGTAAAATATATTCAATGTGTTATGCTTGAGATTTTATTGCTCTATATACACTGCGAATCTGCCGTTTTTTAATTCCATTTTAAAGTAGACATATCATGTTTTTATTTGGTTAATAGATTGCGAATTTTGGTTAATAATTAATCTAGATATTGAGTCTCAAAGATTGTCCATCAATATTGAAAATTTATTTTTTAGACTTTGAAGATGATAAAAATTATTATCCATGCCATTGGCCGATTCACATAATTCTAAGTTTAATTTGACAAATATGACCTCACATACGACCTTAGAAAGTTTGAAAATCCCCCACCGAATGAAAACCGGTCACTAGAATCATCCAAAAAGGTGCACATGCCACATATAGAAATTTAAAAAGAATTATAGGCACTTATAATACGCACGCCAGAGAGAAAGAATAGGCGCATGGAGAAATTTTTTATTTAATTAAAATAAAAATGGGATTTTTTAATACTTATTTAATTAATTATATATATATATATATATTCTTTCAAATTATTAATAATTGGGATCAATTATTTGCTTAATCATAAAATATAAGTATTTTGTTTTAATTATATTTTCTACAGTCTTACTTTTTTTAAGCCACATAATTGATTAAAAATATTTTTAATCATTATCTATTAATGTGACTTAAATATTATTTGTTAATATCTAATTTTCCTTTATCATTATTTTAATTTTAGAATAAAAGATTAAATGTCTTATTAATATTTTTGTATCAGAAATTATGGCAAGACTAATACAATCAGTAAAGGTTGCTAGAACTAATAAACACAAAAGAAGAATAAAAAGATAATAAAAAGAAATTATAAATGTTAATATGAACCCGAATGACAAGAGCGGTGACTTATAATGTCTTGTAAACCATATTATTAAAATCAATGGTCTTAAAGAGGCATTATAAGGAGGTTTGTTGACCACAGTGAGAAATATAAAGTGCTGAGGTCCGATATTAATTCTATTAATGAATAGGGATTTTCAATTCATTACAAAATAATTATAACCATAAAGGATCATACGAAAAGCTCGTTAAGAAGTTTGTTAATGCATATATGAATTGAATTGCGAAAAAGACATTTAGCACTTTATATGATATGCCCATTCTCCAAGACAGTCAAAAAATACGTAGAAATTCTATGATACTTAAAATCAATTATGTATTGCCTTTAAAACTCAAAGAAAACTATGAGTTTATCCCTATCTATAGGATGAGGCTATCTTATATTTTATTTTGTATAATTAGTTCTAACTCATATATAATGTTAGTACATGGATTGTTATTGTAAAAATTTGTGTTTACTAATTCAATGAAATTCATGCTATTTGTTTTTGCATTATTTGTTTAGTATGAAATTAATTTTGTTGAATTATTAAACTTGTTAAATTTTGAATTTGTTCAATACAAATTAATTAAAGTTTTTAGTAACTTTAAAATGTAAATAATTAATTATAAAGTAATTCATCGAACATAAGAATTTCAGAAGATGATTGAGAATATAGTGAACTTTCGAATCTAAAACTATGCAAAATTAATATTTTATAATTAATTGAAGTTTATGTATATTCTAAGAATTGATTATCGTGTATATATCTTTCAATAGTATTAAAAATGACATATATTGATAAAAATATTGTAGTCAAATTCAATAAGGGTGAAAAATTGAAAAACGTCAATTATGAAATATGGAGTATGAAAATCTAATATGTGCTGTGGAATATGGTCCTTTCTTCCATTAAGCTCAAACTCCACTTAGTCTTAATCTGCAAGGCAATGAGTCATGCCTGAGCAGATTATCTAGAAGTTCTAAAACTATGAACAACCGAAGTTCACCGATGTCTCAAGAAACACTCAGGTGATTGTCCAATACTGTTATCTATTAGTTAATTCTTGTAATTGATGGGTGTTCCATTATGGTAATGGATCTGTCAACGTGAGATCGGTTTCGTTAAAAGGAAATCCGGAATTTAGGACTCGTTAGACACAGACCCGAATCTCTTAATTTTTCGGAAATTTCTGAATTATTTTATTATCACTCTTTTGTTATCACTGTAAACTGTCTTTTTTAAATAAAGATTACAAGAAATGAAGATAGAAAATAGAGGTTACATCAAAATAGGAAAGCTATGATTTTTAGTAGGGCTATACACGGATATTAAATCTTTTCGAACTGGACCGAAGAACTGAAAAAAAATTCAGAACCGAACTGTATTGTTGATTTTTTTTATTATAACTGAACTGTATTGTAACATTAACTTTAATTTTGATAGATATAGATCTTTTAGTGATATCTGAACTAACAACTGTATTAAATTGTACCAAATTATTTTAGAACCGAATTGTACTGAAAGAATCAATATTTAAATATTTATAATTTTACTATATATAATAACTTATAAAAATGAAATAATTTATTTGTAACATTATTTATAACTTTTATATTTTTATTATACAAATATAATATAACTTAAACTTATAATTAAATATTCTTTAATCCATAAAATTAAATTATAATAAAATTTAAATGACATTTATAAAATAAAGAATTCAAATAATTGAAAATTTTAAATGCTAAAAATAATTTTATATGCTAAATTTTTTATAAATGCGGTGTAAAAAATTGAATTCATAACCTCTTTGTAAGTTTAAGATAAATTTATTGTTAAGTTAATCAACTATTTTTGTTATTAATATGTAAATAAAAAAATATTTATAATATATTGCTAGTTTTATTTTTTACTATAAATTTTTTATCACTAATTATAGTTTTTAGTATTTATAATTTATTTTAATTGTATTATATAATAAATCTAAATTATATCAATTATTTGGTAAATTAATTTAAGTGCATCAATTATAAAGTAACCTAATTTATAATAAATGTACTATAATTATATGATAAATCACTATAAATTATGATTTGTTCTAATTATATTATATGATTTTTTTATCAAAATAGTTGTATTATTTTAAATTTAAATACTAATTTATATTATATTATTAAATAAAAATATATATAATTGATATATTTAATAAACTTATATGTTTATATACTTTATAATTAGTGAAAATATTATAATTATATATTTTTTAAAAAATTAAATATTCATAAATTTACATAATTTATAATTATATATTTATCTTTATATTTATGAGTTTATATATCTAATAATTTAAAATTTTAAATAATATTATATGCATATCAAACTGTTCGCAAATGCCAATTAATTCTCTTTTCCAGATTCTCAGATGAGGAAATCTTAGGAGAGTCGCTAATTTTAACTATCGTCCATGTACGATTTATATTATATTTGACCAACTGTCCATCTTAACTCATTTACATTTTTGACATCTCATCTTTGTTTCAGTAAAGTTTCTTAGTAACATGTTTCAGTCATCTTCTCTTATTATTTAAAAATATGAGTCACTGGTTATATGATTTTTTTTAATCAAAATAATTGTATTATATTAAGTTTTTGTACTAATCTAAATTATATAACCAATGATTATATATATATATATATATATATATATATATATATAGTTACAAACATACATGCTTATCCTTTATAATTATATACTTATACTTATGAGTTTATATACTTAATATTTTAAAATTTAAATATTACTACTTGTATAGCTTAATATATATATATATCTTATTATTATTTTTTTATCAAAACAATTATATTATATTAAATTTATATGCTAATCTAAATTATATTAATAAATAATATATATAATTGATATATTTAATAAAGTTATATTTTAATTCTTTATAATTAATGAAAATATTATAGTTATATGTATATTTTAAAATTAAATAGTCATATACTTAATAAACTTATATATTTATATACTTTTATAATTAATGTACACACTATAATATATATATATATATATATATATATATATATATATATATATATATATATAATCACAGACATACATACTTATACTTTATAATTATATATTTATAATTTTGAATTTATATTCCTAATAATTTAAATTTTAAATATTACTATATGCATAACTTACTATATATTATATTATTTTTTTATCAAAACAATTATACTATATTAAACTTATATAGTAATATAAATTATATCAATAAATAATATATATAATCGATATACTTAATAAACTTATATGATTATATACTTTATAATTAATGTAGACACTATAGTCATATATATAATTTAAATACTCACAAACTTACATACTTATACTTTATAATTAAATCTTTTAATTCATATTCCTTCTATATAAAAAAAATATTATATTTTTGAATTTTAATTTAATGCTTTAAAGAAAACACTAGTAATTTTTTTTTTGCTCCTCAAAGATTGATCATTTATTAGGAGTATTTTTATGTGATGATTGTAGATTTTTTATAATAATATTAAATATCAATTTTAGATTTTATCTACTTTTTATTTAGTTTAAAATATCCGAGTACTTGATTGTTTTGTACTGTATTATTTAATATTAAAAGAACCTAAGAACTATACCGAATTATCCCAAAATTTCAAGAGAATACAATACAATACAAGACATGAATGTATAGATTTCCGAATTTTCAAGACAATATTAGATATTTTTCAATTCTTGAATTAGACCAGATCGTATACACCCCTAATTTGTAGAATCATAAGAAAATAGGAATTAGAAAATATGGAAATACCACTAATTATGTACTAATTATACTGTAATTTAATTACTATAAGTCCTATTAGAATTAAACTACTGCAATAACCCTAACACTAAAACCGTAATATGTTCTATGATTCTACCTGTTCATTGCACCACTTCCATGCTTCAGGTGTTTTCCCGGGGACAAGCACTGGCTTAATGTTTACACAGTATGTATAGATCTACTCAATTCCCCAGAGGCAAAGCCTATAAAAGATCTGAAGATGCCATTCTTGTCATCCAATTCTATTTTCCTTCTATTTACCAAGTTACATATTGAATAAAGATAGTGTGGAGAATCTGAATCATAGAAGTATTTTGAACCAAGTCTGTTCTAACTTGTAACATAAAATATGTTGATAACTAAAGAAAATACATGCACTTTTAAGGACTGTTCAATTTGGACCTTTTCCATTTTTAGGATTGTTTGACAAAAATTTTAGTTTTAGGGTGAAAAAATCTATAAATTTCAGTTTTATGTTATTTTGGAAAGTTATTCCTATTTTAAGGTGAATTTTACTGATATGACAATAAAGAAAGTTATCAATTTACATAATTTTTTCATAAAAAAGAGCTATTCGTTTTTTTAAAAAGCAGACAATATTTTTTTTCTTAAAAAAAAGTAGTCCGCTTTTTCAAAAAGCAGACAGAGTGTCATGTCAATATTTTTTATCCTAAAATAGAAAATAATTTTCAAAATATTCTAAAATTAAAAATTTTCAATTTTTTACTCCAAATTAAAAATTGAAAAATATTTTTGTGAGCTACCCCTTAAAAAGGAAAAAACCCGTTCGCTTTATGCATGGCTTTGGCATGCTTCATGTGTTCTAACATGCAATTAGTATCCTACCTAGTGATTGGCTAATTGTAGCTAGCGAGATTTTCCAATCTATATTAGCATAAATCTTATATATAACACTTTGGTATTAGGTAATCTAGAGGTATTATTCACAAAACTCTTCATACGATAGGTCTGGATTCAGTATTATTTTCTTGTTTTTCAAGAGAACAATTGATCTCTGTGGTGATGGTCCTGTTTTGATAGGCTTTAAGCAACATGGTTGTTTGCTTGATGGCTTATGTTATCCTAATGAAATTATCTGATTTATAAACAAGTCGGTTACTGAATCATCAAATTTGTCTAAATCATGACGTTGGCTGCTGAATACCAAAGGCCAATGTCATTATCTCTTCACTTGGACATATGTTGTTGTACGTGGATTGTTCCTTTGGTTTTTCATGCTATGTTGAGGTGAACCTCCTCTATGGTTGCTTTAGTTTATCCTCGGCTTAGGTGTTTCCTATGATAAGCTTGGCCATGTCGCCATTATCTTGAAATAGCAGAGGCAAAGAACTTTTGTGCATAGCAGCAGGCTATATATAGATGAATCTCCGCTGTGATTGGAGATGATTATTGGAAGTGATCAACGCTATGATTATTGAAAGGGGTCAATTTCAAAATTTCTTTGTTTTCCGCCCCCAGTTTGCTGTATGGGGTTGTTATCCTTAAATTTTAACTTTGATATGTGCTGCCCGATATGGCGGGATGCAGTTTCTGGTCACCTGGCAGCACAGCAGAGTTTGCATAGATCTCGAAGCCAGGTGAAAAAAACTAGGGAAGTTGATTACTACAATATGAAGTCCGGAGAAAAAAAGATTTTCCAAGCGGCATTTTTGCAGTTTATCAACAGGCTGCAAGCGCAAGGTTAAAGTATTGGGTGGGGGAGTTTCTTCTCTCTCTGTAGGGATTAATAGGTGAGGGAGGGTGTTTAAGCCTTTTTTTTTTTTTGGACTTTGAGGGAGGGTGTTTTAGCTCAGTATAGTCCCTAGTGAATTATTACCATAACTGCCACAATTTTATGTTCCAACAGAATTTGCTTTGTCCTATATAATCATGGAAGAATTTTTCTAACCATAATTTTGGAGGTAGGAAATGAAATTCGACTGGCATTTAGCCAGACAGTTTATTGCTCTATAAAAACAGTATGTTGTGAAATATTATGGTGATGGAGCCAGTTTTAATTTTATGCATTGGCTTGTGATCTCTGAAATCAAGTGATGCTTGTTTCCATCAAGATTTTCATTGTGTTATAATCAATGTGCAATATGAACAATTTTTCTGCATGAAAATAGCAGAGTTCCTATTTACAGCATATTTGAAAAATTGGAGGGATAGAGAAATGACATTCGGAACTTACTGTAATAGATTCAAGTGGCAGACCAAAGCATGAAACAAAACCAAAAGATATATGATATTGTCTCATTGACTCAACAAATTGGGATATGAAGCATTATATTGTCTGTCTTTCATCATGTATTTTCTTGTTTGCAGACAGAGAGAAGTTTATCATCAATGAGAAGAAGGTACTCCGCACAAAATGTTGTATGACAGGACAATACCGTAGACCGCCTGAGACTTTTTGACACACCGGGCCATGAAGGTGGTAAAATCTTGAAATATGGGGGAGAAATTATGTATTGTATCACCTCAGGAAATCCAGGAAACCAGGATCTGGAAGAAATGCAGAAGACAAATTCTTGTTAACAGATTTGGGTTTCGATGCTGCGCAAACTTCTCATGGTTCTAGTTCCTCATCTCTGTTAAATTTACCGAAAGGCTTCTTTGAAAGATTGAAAACTTGAAAGTAAAAAAGCAAAGGTCTTATTCAGCTGTTAATTATGTTTGGGATTGAGTAAAATCAAAAATATTTTTTTTCCAGTTTGGCTACTTCATTGATTGATTATATTTAATGAGGAACAGCTTTCATAGTTCATGTCATATTTGTTAAGGAAAGCCAATCATAGATCACTGTGCTAAAATGTTTTGGCTTGAGTTTTTCATGCAGGAGGAGAAGAAATACATGCAGATATCTAGTGAATCGTCAAAATCTTCCCTTGCGGAAAATTTAAACAGCAGAATAAAAGAAGCCTCGAAACAAAATGGATGTATACTTGAAGAAGAAAATTTGCAGCAAAGAACAAATGCATGCAGGGAAGCATTGCTCCATTAATTAGATGCCGCCACCCAGAATATTCTCAATTTATTTACAGAATTAGGAACTCTGGTGTCTAAAGTGGATATTTCAACTGGTTCTGGAGGCAATTTGTATGATGGGGCAGGAAAGTTACTTCCATCAATTGCAGAAAAACTTGATGCAGTGGCAGAACTGGTGCAATGTAGAAATAAATATTCAAGCAGAGGTAGGGTTGAAGTTTCAGAATTTGAAGCTCTGTTAGAAAAATTTTCTGAGAATCTATCAGAAAGGGTCGTGAAGATAGTAAAGAAGAATCTCAACCAGGATTGACTTGCTTGTTTTCTTGACGAGCATTATACTGTAAATGACCAATCAACCTAATTCTGTTGCTTCCATTAACTTTTAGCAGGAAGTAGCAGGACGATTACGTAAAGAATTCTTATTGACAAGGGTGTAAAAAAGGAAAAAAAAAAAAAAAAGAATATTTCTGGAGTTAACATAAATTCCTCCTTTAAAGTAAATGACGTATCCATTGTTTTAACTTGCATCGTTTTGCCCATATAATGACAAAGTGACTTCTGGACCGAAAAAGATCTAATAGAGGAAGAGGCTGAAGTTAAAGAATAGCCTCTGAAATTTTCAGAGAGGATAGGTCCAGCTCTAACAATGCTTTACAGGGCCCATTGCCAATAGACATTGCTTTTGTATTTTGAAGGGGGAATAAACAGCCATAAGTATTATCTTCCTTCCTGGGCCTTTCTTGTGCAAAGTATTCCTACAAAGGAGGAAGAAAAATTTTGGGCCTTTCTTGTGCAAACACTATACTTCATGTACATCTTTTTCTTTTCCAACAGTTAATGGACCTCATTCCACTTTAACCAAAAAAAAAAGGAAAAGGAAAAAAAGAGCAAAGACCATCTTTTCCTTTTTCCCATCTCATCACATCCAAAAAAATAAAAAAGTAAAAAAAAATCCCACTTATGATTTTTGTGCAATTTTAATTTTTAAAACCATGGGCCTAAGTGCCTAAAACTTCCTTTTACTGTAATTTTCAAGGCATGTCAGTGAATGATGAAGCTCTCCTATCACTTGTAATAACCATACAAGAGATATGCTGGAATATTTGTTAATCCCTAAGAAGGTATGCCTGAAAATTATGGACTTTGTATGCATCTATATGCCTTTGTATTTGCTTTAGTAGCATGCCAAACTATAATCCTCTTTCTTGGAATTCCTTCACTCTCTTCTTTTATTTATTTATTTATTTATTTTAAGCTATGATAGCTATTGCAAAATAGAAAATTTAAGGACTAGGACTGACCCCATTATAAGCCTAAACCTGCCTCTTGCTTGGCCTAATTGCCAAGAAATTAGACTAATCATCACCATTTAGGCTCTATCAGATGTCCATAGACACAATCTCCTCCGGAAAAATAAACCGAACAGCCACAAAGATTGATCAAAATAGATCTATTGTCTATAATACAGCAACAGCGTGAGCATATCTATCACTGGATAGTGAAAATGCACTAGTCCTGGGTAAAGCCTCACAATTCTCTCTCCAATGCTCAAGTCTTCCCAATAAAAAAATAGAAAATTGTTAAAAACACTATCCAACAATCGCTTTTGAATTAGTTGCTGAAAAAAGAGAATTTTTTCTCATTATTTTTAGATTTTTCTCTTTATTCACTAATTAATTAAAAAATAAATATTTAAAAGTATTAAAAAATAAATAAGTATTTAAGAGTATAAAAAAATAGAATGTGTATTTAACATTTCTAAAAAAAAGTATTGCTTGTAATTTATACATAGAATATATAGATTGACAGAAAGAGAAAGTTCTTTGGACTTCACTCCAGGGTACAAAATTTCCTGCTATAAGCTTTTAAGGAGGAAATTTTGATTAAAACTTAATCAGAAAATAAGAAACATGCATTGAGTTTAAAGAAAGGAATTTAAGTCACTAATTTAATCAATTAATCTTTATAAACGGATTTAATATCAAATTCCTTATGCTTAATCTATGCATTGAAAGATAATTCTTGGACACTGATATTAATTAATTAAGGAAATAAAATGGGGCAAAATGTGAAAGAAGTTTGGAGTAGGCATGCTGGGTCCAAAATGGGGGCTTTTGTTTAAAGTGCGACTATCAATATCATTCTATGAATTGTTTTTTGAATTGGGAAAATAAAAAGCCTCTGATTAATATGTGCTGTATGTCTGTGTGGGGTAAAGGACTCGATTAGATTGTCCTTTTGCATTCATATTTCTTTTTGTAATGATGGGTTTACCTTTTTTATTTTTTATTCTTTTTCCTTTTTAATTATTTACATATAAATGTGGGTTGTCATGTTGATTTTATGTTCCAATTTTATTCTCATAACACGAAGAAGAAGAAGAAGAAAAATGGGGTGAGAATAACTTTAGCTGTCAATGTAATTCATGCAATTATGGACCATAATGGTTTAGGGTTATAATAAGACAACATTATTGGATATTATGGCTTGGGCGAAA
Organism: Triadica sebifera; assembly: GCA_023653625.1. Classification (NCBI taxonomy): domain Eukaryota; kingdom Viridiplantae; phylum Streptophyta; class Magnoliopsida; order Malpighiales; family Euphorbiaceae; genus Triadica; species Triadica sebifera. The sequence continues at coordinate 27,523,856 of CM042897.1, forward strand.
TTTGTGGAATCTATTGGTGCGCATGTTTTATCTTTGAATTATTTGCGGAGCATAAGATACTAAATTATACATTCAATTATTCATCTTCATGATTTTATTATAAAATATTTTTAAAATGTCCACACTTTTAATGCTCGTAATATTTTAATCGATGGCTTTGGCGTTGATGAAAAAACATCTTAATATAAATATATTTTAATTAGTTTTTCATGATGATCATTTTATCTAAGAAGAAAATTCTTATGGAAAATTATTATAGTAGTGGATTTAATTGTTGAATGTCTACTTGGGTAAGAATATATAAGATTTTGAACTGGATTTGATGAATATGGTTGATCATTACTATAAATTGCCTTATTTACAATTATAAGTACTTGTTATATTTTTATATAAATATATAGAATTCTCGACGAATAAACTTTAATTTAATGATACTGATTAATTTGATGACTATATATGTGAAATTTTAAGTATAAATCTCTGGACGGACTCTTATAAAAAAATAATAGAATCCTTATTTCAATACTCTCCCTCCCTCTTAAACGTAACTGGCCAATCTAGTTGTCATTTACTAAACAAGAGTGGTTTCTACTTCTTCATCTATCACTAGTTAGTTGTCCTTAAACTTAATTTAGGCATCTACCTTCAAGAATTGATTGAATCAGGGTTCTTTTTTTACTATCAACCCATTGAATTTTGATATCATATAAATTTTTGATTTTCAGTTGAGCTTAATAATTATGATCCATCATTATTTAAAATGAGTTAAGCCATTATAGAATTAATTTACCCATAATTATAAGCTCTGGTTAATATATAAATACAAAATCATTATTTCAATACTCTCATGGATACACCTCTAAATTAAAAGACGCACTTTCCTTTATTTTGATTTGAAAAAAAAAATTAATAAATGCAGTATAATTAATTAGTATAGATTTTTACAATTCCAATTTTCAAGTTTAATTTACATCACAAGAAGACAATCACACCCTTGCTTTGAAAGGGTAACTCTCAAAATTAAATTTAAATAGTACAAAGATTGTAGGACACCACGAGGCACCAATCCATAGTTTAGACATTAATCTGTAACAAATTCCTAAACCACAAAGGGTAACAGTTTTTTCCCCTTTTTGAATTGATAACAACGGTAACAACCTAGCAATAATACTCAATTAAAAAAAATAGCAATAATAATAATAATAATAAGGTTGCATTATTACCCCACTTTGTACTAAAAAAATGTCATACATATATATATAGTATATTGATTGTCATGTGTGTTCATTTAACAAATATATGTGGTTTAAAATACTAAAAGACCAAAAATTTTCTCTTGTAGTTTTCAATGACAAAATGACAAAATAATAAAGAAAAGCAAGGTAAACTCATTCTCAGTGCGTAAAAGCTTCAGAGGACAAAACTAGTAGTCTGACTATCGAATCTTTAGTTTTTTCACTAAAGAACCCAAAATATAAAATTAAATTAAATTGCCTCACCAAATCTGTAGGTGTTTCTATCATAATCTTTGCTTTGCATGCTTCTACTCTATATGCTAATCCTCTCCATGACATCATTTTTAATTAATTAGTTATAGTAATTAATTGACAAATACCCAATTCAGTATCTGACTCGTGGGATATCCTCCAATTCCCTGCTAATTACTTCATTAAATATACCACAAATGATATTGATACCTTCCTAGTCTTTGAGGTTCACAATTTAGAATATCATTATAGCTTATAATAAAGTAGTATCTTTATTGGTATTTTATTTTATGAAAATTAGAAAAATTTTAGAGTTTGAGTCTTCTCGCTACTGAAGTTTAACACTTTTTTGTTATATGCAATGAGATGGTTCCTTCTGTTTTATAGTGATCTACAACTCTCTAGACCTAATGGACAAAAAAATAGTATCTTTCTAGAATAAACTTAAAACCAATAAACTTCAACTTAAATTTTAATAGATTTTCTAACAAAAGAAAGAAACTGAAAAATATTAATAAAATTTTGTCTTGAATGCTTTCACTTTTTAGATTTCTTTTATGATCCATATGAGATAAATTAAATCAGACTAAAATCAAGAAAAAATAATTATAAATGTATACAAAAAATGAATTGGATCTCTAAGAAATTAGATAAGGTGGTATTGGTAACAAACAAATTTTGAGTTAAATTTTAAGTATAGAATATCTTTAAAATTTATTGTCAATAAAAATTTATATTAATTTATAATTTAATAAAATAAAGAATGATATAGACAAAAGGAAAAAAATGATTGATTGGAGAGAGACAAGATGATGGAGAAGTTGTCTGATGCACATAATTTTTGTGGGGACTATAGTCTATATATATGTTGGACTACAACAGTATCAACAAAATAAACATATTGGATGAAGCCATTCTGGAAAAACAGTGCCAATAAATTTCATGTTTCTTAGTGGAAAAGAAAGAAAAAAAAAAAGGTTAAAGATTGATGGGGGCCACAAGCCCATTTGGAAAGAATATTTGTCTCAAATCTTTTTCTTCCCACTTGAAAACTTCTTTGTATAAAAATATATCCACTTTAGGTGCAAGAAAATAATATGGAGAAAACAAAAACAAAAACCCTAGAAAGATAAAACCCTATAGTCTATACTATAGAGAATATTATAAAGAAAGACAAAGTCTTAACCTAATATTCTGTTTGCAAATTATATATCATAATATTTAACAAAAGAATTAAAGGGAGAAGACAGGTTTTCGCTTTCCGATTCATTCCATGCAATATGCATAAATACATTTCCTCACTTCATGCACATCTGCCTTCAAATCAATCACCGCCGCCGCCGCCGCCACCGCCAATAAAAATAACCACCACCGCCACCAAACACCACAACACCAAACTCTCTCTCATGAATAGATATTAAAAGGGCACATGGGACCCTCGAGATGTGCAACCGAAAGAGGATAGTGAGGTGGACCCGTTTAAAGGCAGACGCATATAATATCAAAGGACTATTTATATATATATATATGTTCTCCGTCAGCTCTAAAGCCGCCAGCCTTATCTCGTGACTCAGCGGCGGGTGCCATCGTCGTCAACTTATGCATGCACATCCATGAAAATCTTCATTGCCATTTTTCATCTCAACAATATTCACTTTGAGAGATACATATTTTCGATCAATCCAGTTGTATTATGCTAATATTTTATATATTTCGAATTACTCTGAAAATATCTTATTTAATAAAAAAATTCAATAAAATAAAGTTATCTATCATACGCCTATCTTATATATTTTTTCATACACACAACTTGATTACTAATAATCTTATATTTAATTTTTTTAGTCTAAATCGTTTAATATCTTAAAGTTCAATGAGCTTGCAGATTATTATGAGCCAAATAGAATCATTAAAAAAAAATTAAACATTTCTTTCTAAATTTTAAAAATGCACCGTAACCAAATCTTGAACTTAAATCTCTAATTAATTGAAAAAAGGACTCGTATCTACTTTTTTAAAAATTAATAGACATTAATTAATAATGCTGAATTTTTAAAATATAGTACATTGAATCATATTGTACCTATCTATTCCTTAATTAGCTATTTTCTTCCTACTTGGTATTGCATATTGTATCTATAAAACACAACACAATTTCACATATACCACAAATCAAATGGTGGGAATTTATAAAATACACCAAAATGAATGTATATATATTTTTTTATTTTATTTTGACTGCCAATGAGAAAATTACTTTTATTTTATTTTATTTTACATATTTTAAAAAAATGAATTTATATTTTATTTTACCTATTCATCTATTAATACTTTTTGGAACAGTGGGAATTGAGAAAAATAAGAATGAATCTATTATAAATTAATTTAATCATATTTTTATTGTGTTTGCAATTAAGAAATGATTGATTAATGATAAATGAAAAAAATAATTAAGGTATTAAAAGCAACTCATATGATCATTCATATTACTTCTAATAGTAAAAAAATGTGATGTTAATATTTTCTTATGAAATAAAATAATATTTTTTTTGCTAATCAGTTTATACAAATTAAATTCTAATTTAAGAGACTATATACCATCCATTCCTCCTCCATTTTTTTTTTAAAGTGTTGATTAAAGTGATTATGGCCACACGTGGGAATACTAAATGTAAAATATACAGCTACGAATCACATGCTAACGTGCATCATATACTACCAATCAGATATAGTAATCAGGCAATGAGGAGAGGGTGCCCCTATCAAAAAAGGGATGTGGGACCCATTCATAGGTGACGTGTCCTTTGAAAGTTTGATATTTTTTTTTTTTCTTCAATCGGGGTGGAGAGAAATTTAAGCACGAAGAGGTCTCGAACCTGATAAGCTGATACAGCCCATTAAAAAGCCGAAGTTCCTATGGCATTAGTGCAGAAATCCTTGCTAAAAATTTGATCTTTAATCTTTATTTTCATTTTACATCCTTTCCAATAATTTTGTTTAAATTGCATCCCACACATAATCTAGTGGAAGATATATTTTTATCTGATCTATATAGATCTCAGGCTCGAATTTTCTCTTGTTGTAACTTTAAAAAAATAATTTTGTGGAAATTAAAAGTCTGGCAGATTAAAATTCATGTTTCAATATTATCAATACATAGAAAAAATAGAGCAAAATTTTTTAAATCTGTCTGATTTTTTTTTCTAGCTATCACTAAAGGATACTAATTTATTAATGCAACACAACTATTAAAAGTGTGTAACTCTTAATTTTGAAAAAACAGTTAAAAAAAGCATTATAAAAATAACACTTGCAGTTTAATTAAGAACTTTGCAATAAGAAAAAGTTTAAAGACTTAATATGTTAAAATAAATTCAAAAAATTAAAAAAAACAAATTTAGAGAGATATTATAAATTTATAATTATAAATTTACCCTCTAAAACACTAACCTCTTAAGCCATCCAGATGTCCTTTATGCATGGGACAAGTAAAAGTTTTAGGAACTTAGTGCTCTGGATAATAATAATAATAATAATAATAATAAAAGGCCAATGACTGAATGCTTTATTCATTGGTCCACTGTGGAATGACAAACTGATGTGTCTGTTAATACATATAATGTAATAGTTTGGGTAAAAAAAAATAGTTTAGAATCTTTTTTTGACTTACTTGATTAATTTTTTAAATTTTTTACAAAATATTTTTGTCAAACTCGTATACTATAAAAACATTTATTTAAGCAGACTTCAAAATTTTTAAAAATTAAAAAAAATAATTTTTTTATTTTTATTTGTCTTTTCAAATGGAATATGTCAAACCAACCTAAATTAAAAAAACCAGAATCAAATAGCATATATAGATGTATACATTGCTACGTATACACGTGCGCACTTATTTGCTCATTATTTTTCTACGTAAGCGCCACAGCACCACCGCTGTCGTCAACCACTGCCATGCTTGCCCATTCACGGTGGCCTTTTTTATTTTATTTTATTTTTTACTGTCTTGGCCTAAATGTAAAAATTTTCCAACTTTCTTTCTTTTATATATATATATATATATAATACTAGTTTAATCCGCACGTAATTAATTATTTTTATAAAATATATTACTTCTAATATTTTAAAAAATTGAATTATTCAAAAAAAAAAAAATATATATATATATATATATATACAAATATACTATACTGTAAATACATTATATTTTAATTTATTTTAATTATATTAATATTCTTAGAATCTTGGTTTTAATCAATTTAAAATTCTCTACTTTAATTTATTTTTATTCTTAAATTATAAAAAATATGTATTTATACATAATAAATAATAATTTTTAAAAAAATTCAGATTTTACATTTTTTATATTATTTAAATTAATATATAAAAAATAATAAATAATAAAATATAAAATATAAATAAAATCACTATTAAATATTTATTTTAATAGAATACAGAAAAGTTATGATTATGATAATTAAAACAGCAAATAATTACCTAAAACTCAAAAAAAAAATCTAAAAATCAACAAAGAAATTAGAAAATAAAAAAGTTAAGAAATTAAAATAAAAATAAAAAATAACGATGAAAATTTATTAACCAGTGTATTTTTTTCTATGTGTTTTGCATTGAAAATTACAAATAAGAAGATTTCAAGAATAAAATAAAAAAATTAGACCAGAAAAGTATTTGTACATATTAGTCCAAAAAAAAAAGTTTCAACAAATAGATATTAATTAAACTTGAAAAAAATTCAACAAAAATAAAAGAAAAAATGGGGAAATGACAGATGCATACATATATGTGTTAAACTTTGAAAATATGTGTTTCTCACAATCATTCATGAATTAATCAGTGATTATTTGGATATGTATAGCAATTTATTAAAAAATAATAATTTTATTTCAATGCATATATAATATGTTGAGTATTTAAACCCTAAAAACAAATGTAAGAAGTTTGAAAAAGTCTTTATCTGAGGCCTTGAGCTTTTCTTATAATGGAATTTCCTTTATTCAAATTGTATATGGTATGATTATTATTTGTTAAGATAATTTTCAAACACTACAAAAAGATCATAGATTGGATAATTATGTAGCATTCAAATGCCCATGGAATCATTTTTTTTTAAATTCTTTCTGTTACAATGATTCATTTCATTTGACCATATACATTATTAACTTAATCCCAAAAAAGTTTTTTTTTAAATCATAAATATTTCTTCAGTTCTTTACTTACTAATATATTATGAAATTAATTAGATTAGAGAGTTACAACACTAAAGGAAGAATATCATAGATTTTCTTATAAAAGTTTGACAAATAATAACATAAAATTCAAAGAAATATGCAGTAATAATTCTGGGGAAAAAAATGCATCAATAAAGTTTAGTTTTAGACAATTTATTCATATAAAAACTTTAGTAGAAAAATAAAAGTAAATTAGAACTAATTTTTCTAATATTAGTTAATCTGTTTATGTGCCACATTAGTACATGTGAATTATACATACTGAAAGAAAAGTATTAAACTTGAAATAGTTTGTAATCTTAAGGTCTACTTTGCCATGAAAAAAACAGCAACCCTCCAAAAAGAATCACAATTCCTCCTACCCATAACCAATAAAGATCTTGAATGTATTATTTTTTAGAGAAAAAAAAATCAATAAAAATTTCTTCAAGAATGATAAAACTATTCTAATTAGAAAATAAAACTATTCTAACTTATTCTTTAGAAAAAAAATGCTAATTTATCTTTCACAACAACAAATTAAATGAATATGATAGATGAAACACCTTTCCTCCCCTTTTACCTTATTCTTTCATATAATTATATAAAAATATAATTGAATTGAAAAGATAGGCTTACTTGAGAAACCTAATCAAAAAATAGCTGAGCAAGAAAACATTTGGCACCAAGGCCCCATTTTGTAATCGCATTTGTCAAAAACGCTTTTAAAGAAAAAAAAATTATTTTTAAATTTTTTAAATTTTGAATGTAACATCCTTGACTTTTTCTATATGCATTTCTACAGCATCTCATTTGCACATATACATTTTGCATATACATATATATATCACTTGAACACATGCATAATATGCGTTTTTATTTAAATATATTCATGACATATAATTAGTTTATTTTCAAATATTTTACAATTGTATAGAAATGTATATGTATGTTTTATAATATAGATGAAAATGACATGAAATTAATATTTAAGTGAATAGAGAGATTAAATTGAATTAATAAAAATTTGACATGATTAATTTAATTAAATTAAAATAAATTATTAAATTATATATTTATTTATTATTGGTTAGTAAATTTGGGTAAATGTATATATGTATACATGAATGTATGTATATGTATGTATGTATGTATGTTAGATGATAATAAAAATAATAATAAAAAAAAAAGAAAAAAAAGGGTTGGATGGCAAAGAAAAAAAGAAAGCAAATGGGGTAGGTGACTTTTAACCTATTAGGCTCTATTATCTTCCTTTTCTTTCCTTATCTTCTTCTTCTTCTTTGCTTCATTTCTTCAACCTATTTTTTCTCAAGTTTCAGCACCAATTCTTCCTTGTTTCACTTTGTTTTTGAGGCAAATTGATCTATTAAAAGTTTATTTTTGGTAAGTAATTAATTCTTATTGTTATAAGGTTGATTTGAGTTGCTAATGTTCATCATTAGACACTGATTTGCATCCCGATTTTGATATCTATAGAAATTTATTCTGAAAAAACTTAAAACACAAAAGTTGTTCCTTTATGTCTTATATTTATGGATATATAAATATTTTTTCAATATGTAGTGTATAGAATTAGATATCATCTTCGTACTGAAACTGGTCAGGATGTGAACCTTAAGTAAGTTAGCTACTGTGTTTGTTAGTTTTGGGTATGTTAAAACTAATATTTGAAGTACATCAAAACATAAAAGTTGTAGATATATGTATTATAGATCTGTATACCAAATTTAACGTTCATAGGTCTTGTAATTTTTGAGTTATGGTGAATGGAACCATGATTGTTCCATGATTTGAACTGTCTACTGAGTGCCCTGTACAGATCCAGAAACTTGTTTAATTATTTTGAGTTTCTTAAAGATCAATTATGTAAATGATCAAAACATAAAAAGTTATAGGTATATATCTTATCTAAATTTTGGTACTAATTTCATCTTAATATGTTATGTATATACTACGTTATGGCCTTTATACTAGTTTAGAAAGTCAATTTTATTCTGAACCAGTAAAATGTTTGTTATAATTTTAATATCTTAGAGACATAATTGATAACAGTTGTAAACATAAAAAATGTTCCATATTAACCCATATAAGTGTCTGTAAATTTTTATTAAAATAGTACGTATAGATTATAAGTTATGATGAATCCAAATGAGTACCCTGAAACTGCAACAGGACAGAAATCAGAATATGTTTAAAAATTCCACCAAAAATTGTACAGTGATTCAATTGGTCTGAAATTTTAATATGTTATATATAAATATGTTAATTTTAATTAGGAATAAGAATCAAATTAATTGGTTAAGTATATAAAAAGTTATAGTCAAAACAGTCCCATAAGATCACACTGCCTCATAGAAAAATTTTTAATTATTGATATGAATAATGTATATTAATTTATTTAAGCCAAATTAAGTTTCTTTAATCATAAATTAACCAATTATATTTCAATATTAGGCTCAAGATAAATTGAAGATATACAAGAAGGGAGTATACAATAAATTAAGGGTTAAAATCAAAGGAAAAAAGCGAGTCTAATTATCAATTGAATTATTTAGTGCATATGAATGTTACTTGCTATATGATTGTAATGATGTTTCCTTGAAAATATAATTATGAATAATTTGTGACATTTGTGGTACATATAAGTTTGTGCACTTGTGGTATATTAGAGGTATATGTTTGACATAATATATATATATATATATATATATATATATATATATATATATATACATGGTATATGTATAATATATGCAAGATATATGTGTTGACATATGAGGTAATATATGTGGTATATGTATGATATATGTATTGCATGTGAAGTATATGTGTGGTATATGTGTTGCATATGAAGTATATATGTGGTATATGTATGGTATATGTGTTGTATATGAAGTATATATGTGGTATATGTTTGGTATATATAATAAGATACAATAGTTGATGAATATGTAAGTACAAGTGCATATGCATAATGACTTAAAAATGCGTTGTAACTAGTTAATCGACATTACAAAACAAAAGAAGAGGCCTATGACCCAACAAATGTGCAAATGAAACAAATGATCAAGCTAGCTAGCAAATGCAAATGTTCACATGAAAATCCGGGACAATGTTCGTTTAACCTGGTCACAGCAAAATAAAATGTATAAACATAAGCATAAGTAAAGAGCAATTATTGAATACTTGATTTTATCTATATTTATATGTTATTGACTGATGAAATGAAGTATAAAGTATGTATTAATTATACTTGTTATATGCTATTATGAAATGTTTGGTCCTTTAGAACTCATTTGATGGTTATTCTCACTGAATCGCAACTCACCAAATTGCATCATTTTTCAGGTAGAGAACATTAGCAGTTCATATTAAAATGCATATAAAAGTCATGGATCAAAGATCACCGGCCGAGCCTCATCATTCTCTCTCTTTGCATTCCACATAAGTATAAGAACATATCATTTATATTTGGGGATTGAATACTTGCATATTTACTAACTTTTTAAACGTAATGTTTAAGTTATTAATATATGTGATGTTATAAGCTATAATTAAAGCTTTTGTATTGATTGTGAAATTATTGTTGATAATATGAGATGAGTTAAAAAAAAATTACTATCGCTATAAACTTGAATTTTATTTAATCTTGTTTCATATGGGATAACAATATAAAATCAGTATATGTGGTATATAGATGTATAAGGTGTTAGGTGTTACATTGAAAACTGCTTTTAGAAAAAAATAAGCAAATAAATATTTTTTTTTTGAAGCAGATTTGAAAAAACAGTTATAAAAAATTAAAAAAATCAGTTAATTAAATAAAAAAAATTTTAAATATATTTTTTGAATACTTAACAACAATTTCAAACACCCCCTAAGTAATATTTATTTTCTCTATATTATTTTTTTATTGTCTTCTTTATTATTTGAGTAATATATTTTTTTTTTTCATATGAGTCCCATAATATTAAAAATTGAAATATGTATCACTCAAATTATAAAATATAATTGAATTGAAAAGACGTGCTTACTTTAAATATGCACAACCTAATAAAGGATTGAGATTGGCAAGAAAACGTTGGCAGTTGTTTATATTATGAGTGATAGTTATCTTCTCCGTTTTCTATATATCCTTCTTCTTTTTTTTATGTGAGTTTTACAGTATTAAAAATGTGGATATATATCACTCAAAATATAATAAATAAATAAAGTAAACTGGAAAACTTATTTAGCATTTCTCTAAACCCTAATTAGCATTATGATATGAAAAATATTAAAAATGAATTGACCAAGTTTTAATTTGTATTATATTTTGTAAATATTAAGGGTCATTTTTTTAATATGCAAGAGTATTGTACTAAAAAAAGTTTTCCTCAATTATTTTAATTTTAATTTTAATAAAATTCCTTTTGTATTTAAACTATAATAAAGAATCTTTTAGTCGCAAAAGCTTATTTGATTTCTTATTTGTTATTAATTTGTCATTTCTTTATATATTAACAAATTAATTTTATGTAAATTAATTAGAATCAATGATCTTTCAGTCATAGGGACTAAATGTTCAAGGGTGTTATAATCTAAAAAAAAAAATTTCTTCACATCTATACTTTTTATATATAGTATTGATAGATAGTTTGAAAATAAATTTATATTTACATGTGTCTATTCTAATATTTGGAATTAGTGTTGAATTTATTCTTTTAGATTTTGTTTGTGTTAATAGTCATGGTATTGCTAAATTTATTAATTTTTAATTTAATGGAAATACTCTCTTAATATATACTCCATGTAAAAGATAATTAATTACAATTTCAACTGATTTTAAAAGAAAAGTACAAATTTTTCTTCAATATATATAATATAAAATTGTTTTATATTAAATTAAATGATTCAAAGTCAAAAAATAAATAAATGAATTTTATTATTTTAAAGACTTATCCAATTCAATTTGAAATTCAAACAATTATATAAGACCAAAATTGACAAGTCTATTTTTTCCATTAATATAATTTCTTCTTATTGATGAAAAATATTATACTAGTAGAAACAAACAAATGGGGAATGGGGAATTCTGAACCCCCAAAGTATAGAGTATTTTTAATTTAAACTCTAATTTTTCTTAATAGTTCAAATCTTAACATTTTTTTTGAAACTTATAATTTCGTCCTTTCACCGAATTACTTCCATCCATTTATTTTTTTAATTAAATAAATTCAACATATTATAATTTGTCAATTCAAACAATTCCTAATTCGTCTGCCTATTTGAATCATTAATCACAATGTCAATATGGAGTTTCAGTCCTTGAATTGAATGAAAAACAAATTGAAGATTTGAATTAAAAATAATAAAATATATCAGGATCCAAAATTGATAAACAAAAAAATGTAAAATTTGAATTGAAAATAATTACACGTTAAAAAAATAAAGTTGGTTATCAAAGGAGAACAAAAATGAAATAAGTAATTAACAACATCCCCACACACTTAAATTCATCCATCTCAATAATTTAATTGATTGGAATATAAATCTTATTTTTGAAAAATAATACTACAAATATAGGATAGACAAACTAACAAAAATAAATATGCATTATATGAGGGGAAAAAAAAATCAAACTCATAAGTTTTGAGATGGTGATGACACATAGCAAATTTTCTTAAAATAAATAATTTAATAAAATTGTCGTTGAGTGAAAAATAAACTTCATATTTGAGAGAAAAAAGCTAGAAAAAAAGATAAAATAATGAGAAATGAACACAAATTTATAATTTATTACCTAAATTTATATTTTTACACCAAAAAGAATCATTCTAAAAATAATTTTTTCAGAAAACCAGATATAAATTAGATAAAAAGAAAAAATAATAAAAAGTTGAAAATTAAAAAGAGTAAAAATATAAAAAAATAAAAATATTTTTTTATATAAAAAATGGGTAAATAATATAATTTACTCTTAAAAATAATTAGTTTGTAATTTAACACGGAGCCCAAAGCAATAGTAAGGTGGCTTAGAAATTAGCACCATGTGTTTGCATCTTCAATTGAGCTTTTCCTTTTGTACAGCCTTTTCCCATTCAGAATCAAATAAGAGACCACCACGTAAAATTGAAAAATGCCCACTTTTTTTTTTTTCTTTTCCCTTTTTAATTTTTTTGTTAAATTAAACCCCTTTTTCCCTATTTTTTTTCTCCTGCTAAAATGATGGCTTTGAGGTTCGTTATCTAGAAATATTTTGTTCGATAATTAACTCTTTTTATCATTAATTGTTAATGGTAGCAATAATCATACATGAGAGTAATTAATGCTTCAAATGTAGTGTGACAAATATTATTGAATCAATTAATTAGATAATTATGCTTCTAACTTAGTTTAATTAATAAACACTTTTATGGGATTTGTAAATCAAAGTTCAAATGTTAAAATAAATCGATACACATGGAGCCCGGGTTAACCCGGATTAAGGGTGTCTGAAATGACCGATTTGATTGGTAAACTCCTGAATCGCATAGAAAACTGAACCGATTAACATCTTACAACTGAGTATATTTTATTTGGCATCAAAATCGGCCAACCAACCAATTGAACGGATTAAAAAGTTATTGAATTTACACAGGGTGAGATTCACTTCACTCACCAAGCTACTTTCATTTACAAACCTTATTTTTTTATAAAATCAAATATAATATATTTATACATTTACAAAGTTAAGAAAATATGGAATTGATAAAGTTAAAAAAATTAATTATTTGTGCTGTTATTATTAATATTCATTATAATAAAAAATTTATATAAATTGTTTTTAAAATTATTTCGATATCTATCATTAACTATTATTTTAATTGAAAAATAAATATTGTGATGTAATTTTTATATTTTATTTCTTAAAAATTAAAAGTATATGAAACGAATGTATGTTGAATATTATTTTTTAAAAATTATTATTTATTATGATTTCTAAAAAATTAAAGAATATACAAATAAATTAATTATATTATTTATTAAAATAATACATGAAAATATAGATATTATTATACTTGAAAATATTTTTTATATTAATTTGAATTTAAATATTTAATGTTTTGAACATACTATTGCGCATGAAATATATTTAATGTAAGTATTTTTTATATATATTATGCATGAAACATATTAAATATTATATTTTAAAAAAAAAATTTACTATATCATTTAATTCACATAAATGTTTTGTTTTTTCCAATTTTTGACTTTGTTATTAGTGAAATATTTATTACTATATATATATATATATTTATTTACTATATCATTGACAGCAAAAATGCATAAATTTTCAATTTTAAAAAACAAGAATCATTTGGTGGAAAAGTATATATATATATATATATATATATATATATATATATATATATATATATATATATATATATATATATATATATATATATATATATATATATATATATGTTTCTTTATCTTTATAATAGCTGAAGAGTAAAACACAAAAAAATAAATATAAAATCAGGAACCTATAATCACATAATTCAACTATAGTGAAATTGAAAAATACTTTGATAAATATAAGCACATAATTCACGTTCCATTTTTACAAAGTGAAAGGACAAAAACTCATGTCCAAAATTTCCAACCCAGATATAGAAAATTGTTAAATGTTTTGGAAATTAAATAATAATTAGAAAATAAGAAAAAGAAAAAGAAAAATTGAAAGAGCAAGTACTGGAGGGTGCATCCCTTATCAAAGAAGAGCATGATAGGGAGTGTTCACAGAATTTGCACCCACTGCTGAAGACATATACCAATAAAATCCAAATGAGAAAACCATTAAACTGATATTTACATTCAGAAGTGAGCAGCGATGCATATGCACCAAATAAAGCCGGAAAAAACCAAAAAGAAACCTCAAACAGTAAAAAAAGAAAAAGGAGAAAGGTAAAGATATTAATAAATGAAAGAAAGCGAAATGTGACGAACAAAAATTATATTATTTTATTTAAAAAAATTTGAAAACTCAACCAAAATTATTATTATTATTATTATTATTTTAAAAAAGAGAAGAGAGATACGATAAAATAATCAAAAAAGAGCTCTCCGTTTCTCTCTCGACCTCCCCATCGCTAGTGTTTCTGTTTACAGGAATCTTTTTCAGCATTAATATTACCAACGCTTTATTTTCTATTATTTTTTCGGATAATTTTTTTAATAAATTAAAATTTTAATAATATAGACTAATTATAAAATAAATATTAAAAAAAGTATTGTAAACTTTTTTTTCTTTTAAAACATATGAAAAGGAAAAAATATTTTTTTTCTAAAGTTTAAAATTATTACATAATAATTAATAAATATGTTTAATATATAAGTAAAATGTTATATATTGTCATTCTTAGATTTCTACCAATTATTATTATACACACTTCTAAAAGAAACAAAATTATTTTTTACAATTATTAAATAAAGGTAGAATAGATAAAAGAATAATTAATATTTATTGATAATTTAGAGAAAAAAAATAAATAAAGGGGAAATTATTGCAATAAAAATTAATGTGAAATAGAAATAGAATTTGGACTTCTTTATTTATTTGCCAAATGGTAGATTGGCCGCGTTGGTCCAAATTTGTTTTGACTTTTGAATTTTTGATTATTTTCTTTTCTATCTAATTAAAATTTTCTTTTTTTTTTATTATAAATATGATTTAAATTAAAAAATTTTAAAATGATTTTATCTGTTTCAGAAAAAATTAATATTTTTCAGCCTTTAGTAAAAATTTGTCAACATAAAATGTATTTCTGATCAAAGAAAAAAATTTAAAATAACTTGCATAAATATTGATTTTGATATCCGAACTTTGATCAAACATTAATTATCAGTTTATCACCAAATTCATACGGAAATTTTTTTTTATTTAACTATAAATCAAAATTTCAAGAATTTTAATAAGCATAAAATATATATATATTTTTTTTTAATTCAAAGAGATATTTTTAACTGTTTTCATATTATAATCAAACAATAAAAAACAATTTTTTTCTTGGTTTTTTTGTTTTCATAAATAGAACAAAATAAATTATGAACTTGTCAATTTACTCTTTTGTCATGTTAAAATTAGACCATTCTATATTGATTTTTTAAGGTAACATTAGTTAATAATATAGAAAGCGAATTTACTTATAATTTAAACAAATTATAAAGAAAAGTCTTTGCTTTGTTTTCTTTTGCAGATAATAATAATAATAATAATAATAATAATAATAATAATAATATTGTGGTTAAGATAAATGAAAGAAAATAAATCAAACAAAAATGGTCTGAGAAGAAGTAGAGTGATAGGCCCAAAATGGTCCTTTCAAATTTGAACAAAGCAAAGCGAGTGCCCAAAGAGAAGTGAGAGGAGAGAAGCAGGCAAACAAGGCAGAGGCAGAACCCAAAAAAAAAAATGAAAGGAGAGAGTGTATGTAGGGCAATATTGTAATTCTCCGCTTCACATGATTTTTTTTTTGGTTTGTATTTTCCGTTTTTTTTTACAATTTTTTTATTAATTTTTTTATTTTTATTTTTAAATGAAAAATTAATTAATAATTGTAAAAAAATCTATAGAAGAATATTTTTTTGAGTTTTTTAGTTATTATTTATAATTTAAAAATTTTTGAAAATGTGTTTATAATATTTAAATTAGAAAATAATATAATTAAGTAATAAATTTTATTTTCTAATTTTTAAAAAATTAATATTAATTTTCACAATTGCTTTTTTATAATTTTATTTTTTTTTATTGTTTTTGGGGGTCTTTTCTCTTTCTCGTAGTCCTTCTTCACTTTCTCACTGTCCGTTGGAACAAAACAGTTGGCTCTTTCACTCTCTCTCTCTCTCTCTCAAAGCACACTCACTCACTCACTCACTCACTTGCCTCTCTCAAACTAATATGAGCAGACTGCGCATTCCATTTCACCACCGGTTATGAATCCCACCACCGAACCATCACAGCTTCATCCTCCACAGCCACCACTCCCTCACCGTCCTTCTACTTCCTGCGACCGTCATCCCGACGAGCATTTCACCGGCTTCTGCCCCTCATGCCTCTGCGAGCGCCTCGCCGTCCTCGACCATTCTTCTTCCTCCTCCGCTTCTTCTTCCCGCAAACCCCCCATCCCCACCACCAGCACCGCTACCGCCGCCCTTAAAGCCATTTTCAAGCCTTCCGCTGGCACTGCCAATTCTAAGCCTTCTTTTTTCCCCGAGCTCCGGCGCACCAAGTCTTTTTCCGCCTCTAAGAACGAAGGGTTTTCCGGCGTTTTCGAGCCTCAGAGAAAATCCTGCGACGTTAGGGTTCGCAGCACTCTCTGGTCTCTTTTTAATCAAGACGACGAGCGCAATCCTTCCAAGAAGGACTCTTCTAAAGCTCCTGAAATCGAGGTCGAGTCTCGAATTTCTTCCTCCAGCGTTCGAGGTCCCGTTTTTGAGTCTAAGGAAGAGGACGAAATCGAAACCGATTCCGATACTGACAATGGTGATGAGAGTGGGGACATTATCAGAGTTTTAGACGACCCCATTTTGACTGCCAGAAACTCCAACGCCAACCCAATTGAGGAGATTATAGAGGAAGAGGAACCCATTGTTATAGAGCCGGAGCTAATTCGAGAGGAGGAGTCATTCAAGCCCATGAAGGACCACATAGATCTCGATTCACAAACAAAGAAGCCGTCTGGTAGGGATTTTAAGGAGATTGCAGGTAGTTTCTGGTCTGCTGCTTCGGTTTTCAGCAAGAAATTGCAGAAATGGAGGCAAAAACAGAAGCTTAAAAAGAGGAGAAACGGCGGGCCGGGTTCAGCCACATTGCCGGTGGAGAAGCCGATTGGGCGGCAGTACAGGGAAACCCAGTCGGAAATTGCAGATTACGGGTTCGGCAGAAGATCTTGCGACACGGATCCGAGATTCTCGCTCGATGCAGGCAGGATTTCGTTTGATGATCCTCGCTACTCCTTCGACGAGCCCCGCGCTTCTTGGGATGGGTATTTGATCGGAAGAACCTTCCCGAGAATGCCCACCATGGTCTCTGTGGTCGAGGATGCTCCTGTTAACGTTGTGTTAAGGTCTGACACTCAAATTCCAGTTGAAGAACCACAGTCAATGCCCATGAATTCCATCCACGAAGGGGAGACTGTACCTGGTGGCTCTGCTCAAACCAGGGACTACTACTCTGATTCTTCCTCCCGTAGGAGGAGGAGCCTTGACAGGTCTAACTCTATTAGGAAGACTGCGGCGGCTGTGGTGGCTGAGATTGATGAGTTGACGGCTGCTGCTGCTGCTGCTGCTGTATCCAATGCCAAAGTGTCCCCAGCAACTGTGGATTACATCAATGGATCCAAGTTGCTAGTTCCAGACAGGGAATCGAGGGATTCCAACTCGAATTCTTTGAGGGACGATTGCTCTGAGACTTTCGAAATGGGGTTCAGAGACAATGCATCCGTGGTAGGGAATGGTGATAGGAAGGGAGGGGCCAAGAAGTCCAGGAGATGGAGCAAGGCGTGGAACATTTGGGGCCTTATACACCGGCGGAATGTGAACAAAGATGATGAAGAAGATAGCTATAGCAGAGGAAATGGGGTGGAGAGATCCTATTCAGAATCATGGCAAGAATTGAGAGGGGAACGCAATGGAGAAGTAAGAGGAGGGTTCAATCCAAAGATATTGAGGAGCAATAGCAGTGTTAGTTGGAGGAATTCGAACGGGATAGGCGGGGGAGGATCATTTAGTAGTGGAAGAAAGAGCAATGTGGAGAACAATGGATATGGAAGAAAGAAAAAAGAAGAGTTTGTATTGGAGAGAAATAGGAGTGCAAGGTATTCACCAAACAACATAGATAATGGGCTGTTGAGATTCTACTTGACACCGATGAGGAGTAGCCGGAGAGTTGGATGGGGAAAGAGCAAATCCAGTCATGCACAGTCTATTGCAAGGAGCGTATTGCGATTGTACTGAAAACTTGAGAGTGGAAACTGGAAGGTGTTTTTTTTCCCCTTTGGTTTATTATTGTTAAGTTCCATTTTGATGATGCATTTTGTTGTGTAACAAGTTAAAAGCACACATGCCTGCCTAATGTAATTGTTCATGAGTTGGTTGGTTGGTTGGTTGGATACCCCTAAATTTGTGAGTTTCATTTCTGTTCTTCTCAAAATATTTATTCTAATAACAAGATTTTTGTCTGTGTTTTTTGCCAATTTTTTGTTCTGCTGCTGCTCTTCTTTACCTTTTGTTGTCTAGTTTGCATGTTCATATTCTTGTCCTACATCAGAATTTTACTGATAGCCCGAGCAGGGTTGCTTCAGGGCATCTTTACCTTCTCCAAAGGTTTGGCATATATTAACATTTGGGACAAAAGGGTGAGATGATATGGGATTATTATCATTCAGCTCTTCTTTTGTTATGGGTCCATAATTAATTGGCTCAAAGTCAGTAATATGCTGCCAAAGAGCCAATTCCTTAACTATCATCTGATCAAAAGGGATTATGCTTAAAATCCATTACTTCTTGTTTGACCTTGTTTTATGGTTTTTGAAACATTATATGTTCCTTTACCAAATAGCTTAATTCAATCACTTCTCATCTTTTGTAATGGTGGTTTTACATTTCCAAATTCTGACTTCTTGTAAAGGATGGGTTTTTGCTTAATATGCCAAAGGTCTTTTATTAAAAAAAAAAAAGTAGATGTTTTGATATGTATATTTTTTTGGAGGATATTTTCAAGAATTTATATACATTCTGATTTTGATTTTTATATTTTGGAGTATACTGGAAAAATATGAATAAGACTAAGGAAATTTCAAGATTTTCAAGTACTTAAAAATATGTGAAAGGAAAATTACATTAGAAATTGTGATGGTGGCACTGGCAGATGATGAATGATGGTCTCTAATGGCTGTAAAAATAAAAATAAATAAATGATTGGTAATTATAAAAAGGTAACTGACAATTGTCCATAAATTGATGAATATGTGTCTTTGGTCCCCACCTGCCCATTTTCTTCTATTTTTATGAAATTAAAAATGTTGAGAATGTAATTTTCCCTCAATTTTGTTGATAGGGAAAAATGCCCTGATTAAAATTTTGGGTGGAAATCTGTTTCAAGCTGTGTGTTGAGAATAATAATTTCTAGAACGGTGCCTCTTTTTCTTTTCAAAATCACACCATTGATATGCCATTTTCTTTTCAAAATCACACCATTGATATGCCATTTTTCTTCTTTCTTTTTCCCCCCTTTAGTATTTTTTTATAGATAATGTACGCATGAGAACTCTTGAATTAACAATTGACAGAAAAAAAAAAAAAGAAGAAGAAGAGAACTCTTCAATTCACAATTTTAAACCCTGATGTTTGGAAACAAGTAGGGCTCAAATCCCATTAGCAAAACAGAAATCAACCAAAGCAAATGATAATTTTCATATCTAATAAGATCTTTGGATATCAAAGGAATCTAAACTACTAATCAACATTCCAGTCTAAATTTGAGATCATGCTCTTGCTTTTGCTTTTTTTCTTTTTTTCTTTTTGGGTTTCTACTATATAAGCAAAAGCTCCATGATCAACCAATTTTTTTGCCTCTAAAGTCAAAAAGTGATTAGGAAAAACATCCCAACATTCTCCTTCATGGAGGAGGAGATAAAAGATATAGAGGAGGAGAAAAAGAAAAAGAGCAAAAGAGGCAGGCTCGTTACCCAATGAATCCCCCTTTGCATCCATCAAGGCTTGAATAGGAGCCTGCGTAACACACAATTCATACTTAGGTCCTCCAATTTTATGTATTTTTTTCAATGACCCCTAACTTTTCAATCTTCTTAAAATAAATTTTTATACATTTGATTGTTGTTTCATTTCTCCTCAAATTTTTAGTTTACCCACACTTATACCTATTCAAATATCGACTCCATAATTAGAAAAAAAGTCCAATAAATGTAGTCCTTTTTAAGAATAAAAATTGCTTGAGAAATTTTTTCTCCTTTTAAGCTTGAAAGACAAAATTTGGGAGTTCCAATAGAAAGTTTCAACTCTAACAGTCTTCTTTGGATTGATTTTATCTCATAATATACAAGGATTGACTTTATTTTATAATATACATAATTAAGTTAATTCGTTCATTCAAAAATTTCATACTGAATGAGTAGCTTGTGATTTCAAAAAGCATAAAAAAAACCCTAATTGACGGGATAAATAAATTAGTGAATAAAACAGTTGATGCTATCGAGAGGAAAAAGGTTTATAGACTATTCTAAACCTCTGGACCAAATGTCCCTTCTTCATCTAAGTTCAAACTTGTGGATGTAAATTCCAAAAGTAGTTTTATACTTATAATATTTTTTTATTATAATTACATTATTAGAATATGATAAAATTATAATATTTGCTAGTTTAGACTCTAAGTCTTAGGGACCGGACCAATCGGAGCTTAAATTATGATTGAAAATAAAAATAGAGTTATATAAATTGAGGGAACTCTGTCGATTTTTCTTTTAATTTTTTTTTTTGCAATTATAGGTTTTCGGAAAATCTCTTTGGGGCTAACAACCTGTTTTCCAATAAACTCACACATATTACCTAAGCTGAAGTAAAACCTACCAAGTTAGCATACCAGTTTTGTGACGCCCTTTATTATAGTGCTGTAGTAATTCTTGTAGATATTAATTATTTCATTTTTTTAAGGAAGCTCAAAATTTTTTGAGGATTACATATAAATATCAATTATTTTTGAAGTTGAAATAAAATAATTTCAATACCATTTCTCCACATCACTATATTCAAACATTATTTTGAAGTTTCTATTAGGATTTTGGAGAGGCTTATCTATGAAGGGTGTTGAACCATGTTTTTGAAAACTTAATTAAGATTTTTAATTCTTCCCTTTTTTTTTTCTTTCCTTTTAATACATTTAAATTTGGTTGGAGTATTACCAATAATTATCAGTTTATCACATTCTTTCTGTTACCATGATGCCACCCTAAATAAACCCCACAACAACATTAAAACCCTTAACAAGCCCATTTCAATATTGGCCCATCCAAATGTTATTTCGGGCTGTAACTCGGCCCAAATTTGGATAAGATGCACACGCTACTAAGCCGGGTCTAGCGGAAGTTAAAAAGAGAGTAAAAAGTCTTTTATGAAAAAAGGGCTCCTTTAACGGGGGAATGCTTGTGGGCTGTTTGTCTGTCTTTCTCCAAAACAAGCTAAACTAAGCAGCATCTCTGTTCGTCTGTGCAACATGCCATGAGAAATGAGACCTAAAAACCTCGAAAATTACTTTGCCTGCCGCTGCCATGGCCGACCTCCTCATGTCCCTCTCTCTCTGCCAAGCGACTTCTCAAGCTCCTCAAAGCCGAGAAAAATTCTCTATCCGCACTGCCCCTATTCTACTCAGCGACTCGCCAGCCGGCTTATACCCACTCGCCCCACGTATTCCACCTCATGCTTCGTCAAGACTGGTAGACCACGTTTCTCGAATCTTCGAACTCATTAAATCCCGGAAATTCCGTTGCACAGAAGATGTTGCTTTAACTGCCATCAAAGCGTATGCAAAGAACATAATGGCAAACAAAGCTTTAAATACTTTTCAGCAAATGGAGGAAAATTTTGGTTGAAAGCCCGGCATAAAATTGTGTAATGCTTTGCTAAATGCTTTTGTAGAGTGGAATGAGTGGGAAAGGGCTGAGTCCTTTTTTTCTTATTTTGAAACTGCGGGTGTGTCTCCAAATTTGCAGACTTATAATATTTTGATCAAGATTTCGTGTAAGAAGAAGCAAATTAAGAGGGCAAAAGGGTTGTTGGATTGGTTGTGGGATAGAGGTTTAAAGCCTGATATCTATACCTATGACACTGTGATCGATGGACCAGCGAAAGCCGGGGACTTGTCAGCAGCACTGGAGGTGTTTGATGAAATGTTTGTGAGAGGGGTGATACCTGATGTTGCGTGTTATAATATAATAATTTATGGGTTTTTAAGGCCAAGGCGATGTGGTAGAGATTAGTGAAGGGGTCTTGGGTTTATCCAAATGTGGCTACTTATAATATCATGCTTAACGGTTATGCATGTGTAGAAGGTTCGATGAGAGAATGAAGAAAAATGAACGTGAAAAAGATATGATTCCTATAGCACTTTGATACATAGATTATGTGAAGCAGGGAATGTTGATGGAGCTGTCAGAGTTTATAGAGAGATTGTTGATAGTGGTCGTCAAGTGGTTGATGTGATTACTTATAATGCAATGCTGAATGGCTTTTTTCGAGCAGGAAAGATAGAGGAGAGTTTTGAATTGTGGGTGGTAATGGGGAAAGAGAATCGTCGGAATGTTGTTAATTATAACATATTGATCAAAGGATAGTTTGCAAATGGAAAGGTGGCAGAAGCAATTTCTATTTGAGAACTCTTGCGTAAGAAGGGCTACGGGCCTGATTCCACGACTTGCGGCATTTTAATTCATGGTTTGTGTAAGAATAGGCTCTTGAATAAGGCTTTGAAAATTTTGAAAGAGGCTGAAAATGGATGTGTTCAGCTCAATGCTTTTGCATATTCCTCCATGATTGATGGCTTCTGTAAAGAAGAAAGAATAGATGAAGCTATCGACATAATCAATGAAATGGATAAGCATGGCTATGAGCTGGTTCCTCATGTTTTCAATCCTCTGATTAATGGGTTTGTACAAGCTTCCAAACTTGAGGAGACAATAAGCTTTTTCAGGAAAATGGATTGTAATGGTTGCTCACCCAATATTATCTCCTATAATACACTTATAAATGGTTTATGCAAAGCAGAAATATTCAATGAAGAATATTCTTATGTTAAGGAGGTGCTCGAGAAGGAGTGGCAGCCAGACATATGATAACTTATAGCTTGTTGAAGGATGGCCTTTGTCAAGAAAAGCAGATTGACTTGGTCCTCGATTTGTGGCCCCAAGCTCTTAACAAGGGTTTTAAGCCTGACATAAAGATGCGCAACATTTTGATGCATGGGCGTTGCTCTGCAGGCAAAATCAAAGATGCTTTACAGCTTTATTCAAACATGAAGCATTCAAGCTCTGTTCCAAATCTTGTGACACACAGCACCCTAATGGAGGGGCTTTATAAAGCCAGAGACTGTGAAAAAGCATCAGAGATTTGGGATTGTATTTTAAAAGACGGCCTACAGCCAGATGTAATCTCTTATAATATTACATTCAAGGGACTTTGTTCTTGTGGTAAAATTGCAGATGCTATTGGGTACTTGGATGATGCTTTGATGCGGAGGAATACTTCCAACTGCTGTTACATGGGACATCCTTGTCAGAGCTTCAGTTCATTTTGGTTCATCCTGATTTGTGGGGGTTTAAAATATTCTAGAAGTATTTTCTTTGTTTAATTCTCTCTCTATTCTTTCTGCCTGTTGATTTGATTAGTTTCAGGAGAGAAGCTAATTGTTTAACTCTATCTCTATACTCTCCTCCGATCTACAGGATTGTGCAGCTTTATGCGAACACATTTTTTCAACTTTTCTTCAGCTACTAGCTATATTGCTAGTTTAAGGTGATGCAAAGATCCTGTGAAATCTTGTATTAGGTAAAAAGGTAACCTTGTATCACTGCATGTGCTTATGGAATCTTGTTGATGATAACTCTTTCATGAGTCATTGGCTTCTTCACACTGCTTATTCTTGTTAGTAAAGGCCATTTTTATTTCAAACAAAATGTTCCTAATAGAGTGGCAGTACCTGCAGGTTATCCTCGGAGCTTATTTTGGAAAATGATAAGTATGTTTATCAATTGCCAAATCACTCTGCTGTACACTTATCTTTTCTGCTTGGTCGGCTCAATTCTGGGCCCAAAATTGTTGATATTTCACATCTCAGTAAAAAGGCCTGTCAAAACTGCAGTAATTGCATCTTTTTGGGACAAACCTTAACTAGAAAACTAGTTAACAGGGTATGCATCTGACTAGCTGTACAAACCTCCCAGCAGTTAGCTAATTTTAAGTACGCAAGTTCGTTTTTCTTCGTTCTTCTTTTCGCTGTTATGCATTTCCTCTCTTTGGTTGGTAAGCTGGAATATGCAACTATCCTGCATCTCATATACGAAATCAGGAATTCAAGCAACGAAACACACACATTGTGGAAATAATTGTTAGAAGTTTCTAAATATCTAAAACACAATGTAGCTTTTATTTATCTATGAACAAGGTGACCAAAAAAAGTTGAGCATCAGGCATGGTAACTTGTTACATAGTTCTTGGTGATGCAAAAATATCACTGAGATCAAAGTGGATGATGCAAAAGAAAACAGCTTGATGTATAAATCCAAGTTGTGAGTTTCACTTGGGTCTATGTTATCATGCTATATTCCTTGAAAACGGTTGTAATTTTTAAAAATTTTACTACAAAATTTATTTAGATTAGAGGGTAAGAACTTCACTTCTTTTCCTTGTTTGTCTTCTCTATGCTTTCTATCTCTGTTGACAGTCTCTGCTCATAGCTGAACTGAGTGATCAAACCCACTAAAATTGCTCCAAGAACTGCAACTTTCCGCCAATCAGGTGAAGAAGAGATGAAAGAATCAGCAATAACTATGACAAGCACTGCCGTTAGAGCAAGTTAAATATTCTTTCTGAGTTTGGATCCAGCTTTAGCTTTAGTCAGATCTTTAATCTTCTCTGCTTCTACTTTAGCTTTGGCTTTATCAACTGGTGCTCTCTGCCCTAGGTTTTTAAAGAACATTCCTTCGTTCCAATCTTTTACCATTTGACCTTCAAACTCTGCTACTTCATTATCATTCTGCTCGATTTCAATTCTCTTTAATTCTGCATATTCTTCAAAAGCTTGAATCTGGCTTTCTATATTCCACATTATCTGCTAATAAGGAAATCGTTAATAAGAAGCTAGTTATGAGGAGAATTGCTTAAGCATGAACTATTGCATGATTGCATTGACAGTAAAGGAATTGAAACATACCCTGGAACCAGCTTTATCGAGTCCTTTGAGTGCATCTTCTCCAATTTTATCGAACTCAGCATTGGCTTCTTCCGCGATTTGAGTTAGATAAGCGGATCTCTCGTCTATATAATTAGTTAGACGAACTTTGTGAACTTGAAGCATAGCTATTCTGGCCAGTAGCTCCTGCTTACGAGTATCACCTTCAGGTGAGGAAGCCTCTGAATCAGAATCAGAATCATTGGGCTTGGAAAGACACAGAATTGAACTCTTTGGGATGGTTGGTTTTGTAGTTTGGTAGAAGGCATGCGTTGTAGGTGTGAATGACGTATGAATGGTTTTCAGCGCGATCATATTCTCGTCTCTTTGGTTCAGACCCAAAAATAGGGATGGGGTTGGGGAAGGTTAGGCCAATTGGCCAATTCTGGGCCTTTCTTATGCTTGTTTTTCTCGATTTTATGGATCGTAGGAACTTTTTCGCCTTTTTTTTCCTCCGAACCACTGAGCATTAATTTTTAGAGAAAATTACCTCCTGTTCTCTTTTTTTTTTTTAATAAAAAAATTATTTTCTTTTTTTAATTTTTAACAATTCTCTTTTCTTTTTATTTTTTACCTAGTATTTTGTAATTTTGATGTTTTGATTTTAAATGAAAAAATTGTATAAATGGAATTTGAATACACGGAAAAGATTAGAAAGAGTTTTTTTTTAGGTAAAAAGTCAAATTGGATACTAAATGAGGTAATTATATATTTTTTTAATCTCATTTACATTATTGTTTTCTCCCACTAAGATGGTTTTTGTTGAGATTTGATCAATTATTCTTTACCTAGGTCAAGTTTTTACTAGTGGATTCAATCTAATTGGTAATGTTTTAAATATATAAATGGTTTTAAAAAATACATTACATGGGTTAGTTTGCATCCATGGCCGGATTCAATAGAAAAAATCCGGAAAAACATAGAATCTTAATCTATATTTCATTTAGACTAGGCCGCTGGCTGGATTTAGGCAGGTTGGACCAGATTTAATCAGGCTCATATGTTTTTTATTTTGTCTAAATTTATCCAAATTCGGTCATATGAAAAGCGGAATCTTGCATGGATTTGGCTCCGGCAGACTTTAGGCAAGGTAAGAAGCTAATCAGAAAATAACTTTATAAAAAATATTATATATAAAAAATAATTTAATAATATAAGATATTAATTTAATATATATTGACCTAAATTATATATATATATATATATATATATATATATATATATATATATAGCGAATGAGAATTTTATCTATATATGTATAGTGAGTGGCCAAACTCAGATTATGATAACCGATAAGTTGGTATCCAACACTGAATTTATACTAAATTGAAAATTACTTAAAACAACCAATGCTATTTACAAGCACATTGTCTCCCATGAAACAAACTAAAGAATAAATACAGAGATAACAACAGAAACATTCACTGAAAACATCAAATAAAATTTACCACTTACCACTTATATAGTCTCTGTTTCAGTGAGGGCGGCCTGTTGCCTTCTTGTAAGTATACCACTTGGAAATCCAAAGATAGACAAGGAAATTCAGTAAGCTGAGGATAGCTAAGAGCCAATAGAAGTAATCAAGATGACCTCTGTTCAAGTTGTCTGGAATCCACCCAAGTTTCCCATGACTAGTTGTTATTTTAGCCACAATGGTAACTAATAAGGTGCTCAAATAATTTCCTAATGCAACCGTTGTAAGCGAGAGAGCTGAGCACAAACTCCTCATAGCATCAGGTGCTTGATCATAGAAAAACTCTATCTGTCCGATGAAAGTGAAGACTTCTGCACATCCAATGAGAAAGTACTGTGGTACTTGCCAGAAAATCGACATTGGAATGTACTCAAGATCATAATAGTTATTCTTCCGTACACTGTCCAGTCGAACAACCTCTAACACACCAGCTGTGATCATGGAGAAAATGGATATAACAAGGCCAATGCCCATACGTTGGAGCTGGGTGAAGCCTCGTTCATTGCCGGTGAATTTTCTCGCATATGGAACAATGAATTGATCGTACACAGGAGCCCAAAAGATGACACTAAGTGTGTCAAAAATGGACAAAGATGCCGATGGAATCTTGAAATGTGGACCCATATGTTGATCCATAGTGTTACCTTGTAAAACAAACATGGTGCTCATTTGACTATATACCGTCGCAAACACTATACCACTTGCCCAAATTGGAAGCAACCTGATAATGGACTTCAGCTCTTCAACTTGAGTTACTGTGCAGAGTCTCCATGGGTCTGGTGAGCCCTTAACGCTATCACTTTGGATCTCCACAGCAGCCTTGTCAAAGAACCTGAAATTTGATAATTTTGACTACTTCAAGATTTGAATATAAAATCCGGCCAATAATCTCAATCCAACTACAGACTTTTTATCTTATTTCTAATTGTGACAGAAAGTACCAACGACTAAAATATGAGACATGAACTTTTTTCAATGCATTTGCAAATTCCAACTATGTTATGAAGTACTCATAAAAGGAAAAAAACGCATCTTTGTTTGCTGTCATGAATTTACATGAAAAATGATTGATAAAGAACTTTAATTTATAGAGAGGGCAAACTAATGAACAATTAGAATAATATAGATGAGAAAAATATTTACTACTAATAATACGCACAAAGTGATTGGCTTACTCAAAAAATTGTGCTTAAATATAGATTGCATTACCTAAGCTTGTCTGTGTACCCAAGCTTGCGACTTCCTTGGATACGACTTTCCTCATCTGCAGTCTCATAGAGAAGAGACTTATCAGCTGGAACTTGAACATGCAATTTTCTGAAGGATGCAACCATAACCTGGAAAATTCTCGTAAAAGGACTCCCTCCAGGCTTTTGAAGTCGGTATAACTTGCTTCCTGAGAAGAAAAACACAACAGCAATGGCCATTGCAACTGTTGGAATCCCAAATCCCCATCCCCAACCAACATTCATTTGTATCCAGACCAAAACAGAAGAAGCAATGAGTGCACCAATGTTTATTGAGAAGTAAAACCAATTAAAAAAGGAGCTCTTTTTTCTCTTTTCGCTCTCATCCGTTTCATCAAATTGATCTGCACCAAAGGATGAGACACATGGCTTGATTCCACCAGTCCCAAGAGCAATTAAGTAAAGAGCAACGAAGAATACTGCACTCTGTGTTGTTGTTGGGTGACACGATTTGTTATCACATGATGGCTTTAGCCCAGGGACAGAAGCAGAAAGTGTTAAGAGTGTCATCCCCTGCAAAGAATAAAAATGGGGATTATTATTTATGCTTCTAACATTGTTTGCACAAGCTTGATTTGTGAAAAAAAATGTTGTCATGGCACAAGCTTATTTGTTGACTATTAAAAGGTGGCAAATCGCAATTAAAACCCCATGAAAGATCAAATGAAGCTGAAAGTTTTTCTTTCACAAAAATTTCAGAAGGAAAACTATATATAACATATTTATTATTGTATTTATACAAGATACTTCAAGAAACCTAGAGCATTCTTAAATAAATTATATATAGAAGAAACAGAGTATTTTTAGATAAATTACATATAGAAAAGAAACAGAGTTATCATTTCACACTTTATCTATATATGATCTAATGCCTTGCTCTAACAGTGCTATAATCTATGGGGTGCAAAACCGAACTGAAACTAAAGATTTAATTAACTAAATTGAACTCAGCCTATTTTGTTTTTAATTTATTCAGTTATGTTGTATATAGAAACTTTAATTTATTCGGTTTGGTTCAGTAGAAAATTTTGAAAAACTAATTAAACTGAATTGACTGAAATTTTTGTATACATATATATTTTTTATAAATTTTATACTGGTTGATTTTAATTTTTAGATAAAAGAAAATAAATTATAGTTTATGGTAATTAATTTTGATTTATAATAGTTGATAAAATCATGGATTATGACAATCCATTCTAGTTTATGTTAACAAATTTTAATTTACGATAATTAATAAAATTATGATAATTGATAAAATATAATACTAATTATAATAATTAATTTATTAATTTATAAAACCGATTAAATTATATTGAACCGATTTAATCATATCGAACCGAATCATAATATTTTAGTTCGGTTCTAGATAAAATTCAATTCCATTTAGTTGTTCTATATATATGTCAATATATCAATTTGGTTCTGTTTTAAATCCAACAGATTGAATGTACACTCCTGTTAGAAACAACTAGTAGATTAATTTGTGGCTTCTTGCTCTTTTAAGTTTTCAGTGGAATTTGTACAATTGGTAGGAAAAAAAAAACATGACGCAAAGTATTTGATTTGAATTTATGTCAATTGCTTTTGCATTTATATACTTACCAAAATGTAGATAACAACAAAGCCAGCAATTGTCCAATATCTTCCCAAGTACGCGTCAGCAAGAAAGGCTCCAATTAGTGGTGTAATGTAGCAAGTTCCAGACCAATTGGTCACATTATTTGATGCAGTAACATTTCCCTGGTTGAGACGGTCCTCAAGATAGTTCACTAAATTGGTACCCATTCCATAGTAGGCCAACCTCTCACAACACTCATTACCTACAAGAAAATTTTATAGGGATTAATCTATTGGGCTCATAATTTAGTAAAGAATTTGAATCAACTAGTTTAATTAAAGAATCTGAATATTGTGCCATTATTAAAAAAAATAAAATGCGGCAACCTAGCAATGCTCCATTTCAAATCCATTCTCCGCAAGTCTTCTCACCTCTTCTAGTAAAGTGTCACAATATTATCCGACCAATGTTTTTTTTAGTTACAACGGAGGAGGAGAATTTGAATCAAAAACCTATGACTCAGGTTAAGATACACTTTCTGCAAGAATATACCTATGGGTGCTCCAACCATTGTTTTTTATTCATTTGTTTATTTGAGTACATTATCGGACTATTGTTGGTTATTTATGGAAAAATATTTAGATATGGAATGTGATATCTAAATCATTTCATGTTATGGGCTGGGAAAAGAAATAAAGAAAAAAAGTCAATTAAACACCATACCGAGAATAAAACGGCAAGCCTTCCAGTTTCCGGTTTTCCTTTTAATTGCTGGTTTTCCAGAAATATCCAGAGTCCCATCGTTTGTGTGGACTTCGTCTTCTGCCATAATGTCCATGGCTATTCGGTATATGCCGGATATTATGACACAATCTCAATATATGACCTACAAATAAAACTTGTGAAACTCATTCCTTTAAAAGGCACTTTGCATTAATCATCAAACGCGTCCATCATCACAAGATTTCACTGGTCACAAGTTGACCTGGACTGTATATTTCTACTAAATTCTTAAATAGGGAAAGCCACCACAGACATACCAAAATAATAATAATAATAATAATAATAATAATAATAATAATAATAATAATAATAATAATAATAATAATAATAATAATAAACTCTCATAATATTGTCAGTTCCTCTGTCATCCCAAATATGGAACAATAAATGACAATCTGCAAATTATATTAACCATATTTATATGTTCATATGTCTAAATGAATTTAACGGAGCATGCTTATTGGGAAGCTTTCTATTAATTCCAAACATGCTAATTCACAATATATTCTTCTGTTATTCTCCAAATATCATTTTTTCACAAGAAACCAATCCTATGAATTATAGTTAGCAATAAATCAAAATTTTTCATTGTCATGCATCAAAAGCGCATAGTAAAAAGGGAAAAAAAAAGAAGGAAGGATGACCAAAAAATATATACATTAATCAAATTTTTAATTTTGGCTTCCTTCTTTAGTTATATTTAATATACTGCTTAACTTCATCGCTATTCAATTATTGCCTGTAAAATGCCAAAATTGGTAAATTGACAATGCGGATGCAGCTCACACCTAATTGCTCGGTTTGGCAAGTTTAGCTGATGAGGATACTTGGACAAAATTGAAATATATCATTAAATAAGATGTTCAAATTGATAAATGAGAAGTTTCTTCTTTATTCTGTTTTTTTCTTTTGTCCTTTTTTTGGCTTAAAAAGAAAAGAACTTCAAATGGTAAGATATTCTCAAAAATGGAGGCTGGTTAAGAACTTCACCAAATGACCCGTAACTTTTGAAGATAGCTTGATTCAAAATTCACTGTTGGAAAAAAAATTCTAATTTTTATATGGAAAGGTCAAAAGAGAATTCACAAATATACAGGCGCAGATACCAACCCATGCTCATCATCATCATAGAATTCCAAATTTTTTATATATATTTTAATATAAAAAGAATTTCAAAGAAACAAACATAATTTTACTTCAAGTTTAAGTATTACGAATTATATCAAAGTAAAAGTCAAAAGGTCGAGCATAGAAGCATTATCATCGTTATTAAATATCGCATCACAAAGACATTCAAATTTAAAAATTCAAAGCATGCAGAACAGAGAATTTCTCAGTCTGATGAAATCGAACTTAAAATAATAATAAAAAAAACAGAGGCAGAACAAACTCATATTTCAAAGTTGAAACTGAAAATCACAAAGGATTAGTAGCAAAACAGAGGCAGAACAAACTCATAGTTCAAATTTGAAACTGAAAATCACAAAGGATTAGCAGCAAAACAGAGACAGAACTCATATTCCAAAGTTGAAACTGAAAATCACAAAGGATTAGTAGCAAAACAAATTTGAGTTTACCTTCACAAATCACAAACTCTATTTCTGAACAGAACAAAACAGTAAAAAATAGTCCACACAGCCACTGAGTCTGAAACAGAGATCGGTACACGACTAAAATCACAGAGACATACAAATGACAACAGGAATTGCACGCGAAACCAATCAAATAACCAGTCGCCATGAGAGAGATTGAGAAACACAAATACCTGAGGTCGGCTAAGGTGAATGGCGGAAGAGGAAAAGGAGATTGTGAAGAAGAAGAAGAAGAATATCGTTAGGTACGGTAATAGTAATAGTTGAGGGGGTAGAAGCAAAGCGAGAAGTCCGCTTCTTACTCCTACACGCCTTCCTCTACGAAGGGGTTAATAACACAAATGTTACCGATCGGTTTATTATAAATTGATATCAAAAATTTTAATTATTATAAATTAAAACTAAAATTTTTTAAAATATTATAATTTAGTACTTGAAGATAATTTTTGATAAAAAAATGATGTAACGACTGATTAGCATATTATATTATCTTAAAATGGTATTTTCTATCTGTCATATTATTTTTTCTGACCAGAAAATGACTGCAGAGAATAAATTTTAATCAATAATTAAAAAATTTATTATCAGTTTATAAGAGAGTA
Organism: Triadica sebifera; assembly: GCA_023653625.1. Classification (NCBI taxonomy): domain Eukaryota; kingdom Viridiplantae; phylum Streptophyta; class Magnoliopsida; order Malpighiales; family Euphorbiaceae; genus Triadica; species Triadica sebifera. The sequence continues at coordinate 27,556,836 of CM042897.1, forward strand.
TTAAATTTAATACCATTTATGTTTTTAACCCACAATAAGCAATCTCTAGATCTTTATACTTACTAATGCTGCTAATTTTTTGCAATCATGTCCCTCTTCTTTTGTGTATTTTCAAATTTCACTTTATTTATTTATTTAATTTTTCTTTGAGAATTTTGCTTTTATTTTAATTTTTTTATATGTAATTGTAAACTTTATTCGCTATTATGCAAAAAAACGTTATTCTCAATTACTGATTTCAAATTTTCTTTTATAAAAAAATTTATTTTTAATAAAAATCAATTTTGATGTAAATTTAAAAGATGATAGTTGGATTTTTTAATTTTAATTTTGATTTTATTAAATATCTTTGGTTCACTTGATGAAGTATCCTACTGTCAATCGGTGGTTTTCAAAAGTTGACCCTTTTAAAATTTATTAATTATATATGATATATCTCTTTTTTTTTAAATTAGTCATTACCTTATTAAATTATTGATATCCATAAAAATTTGAAATAAGTTTTTTTTAATTTCATAATTTTTAAAAAATAGGAAATAATTATTTAAATGTTTTTTGAAAATAATATTAAAATGTTATAAATAATTGATTTAATTATTATATTCATATTTATGTAATCTTTTTGCATAAAATATCGAGAAAAAAATAATATGACGTATATAAAAGTATATTTCAAAATATTTAAAATAAGAACAAAAATTCGTTGGCAAAAAGTTGATAGTAGAAAATTTACAAGTTAGAATATTGGATTGAATAACAATGATTTTTAATTAGAATGTGATTGGTCACTTAAAAATAATTCAGAATCGAATGGGATAGCTTAAAAAAAGAAAAAAAAAAAATTCTACCTTCTGAGTTTTCATTTCTAGAATAGGATTCGTATTTTCAGAAGAATTAACTTAAAGCAAAAACTAATTGGCCGAATCAATATAAATTCATCATATTCTAATTAAAATATTAATTTAGTAATCAAATATTGAAAATGAAAATAATAAACTTCTTAACAATTTACAGTTTGCAATGTAATTTTTCAGAAAATGTAATTTTTCTTAAAAATTGTAGCCTTCAAAAAAAATCTTCATAAAATTTTATTATTTTACATGCACTAATTATTATTTATAACATATTTTTGGTGCCTGAAACTCGTATATTATCCATTGATAATAGATATATATGAAATAAATTCATTAATTTCCGAACAATAAGACTTTATATGTTTTAACTTTAAGGTTAAATTTAAAGTTTTCCGAAAATTAATTAATATAAACAAAATTAAAAAATATAATAAAATTTCTTAATTACTGTTTCATCTACTGCGTATTGTGAAATTTTTGCACTCTAATTCTGAAGTAAGGCTAAATAGCTGCTACTTAGATAATATGTGGGGAATTACTGCTTATTGTTTTATTAAATGGAGAACGATAATGTAACAGAAAAAAAAAATAATTATTGCCTTATGATATTTTCGAAAAGAATATTAATTTATACCTTATGATAATCACCAGTAATATTTCTAATTTTATACTTATTTGAATAGAATTTGGGGTTAAACCTCCTAGATAGTATAAATATTTTAGGGTGAAAGTTCATAAAAATATTCTGTTATTTAGCGTTTTGATACTCAAGGGAGAAAAGATGTTTTTTTGTCCTATGATTTTTTTTTCTATATCAAAAAAAAAAACTCAGATATATGATTAATTTTTGTGATGATTAAAGTTTTTATAAGTTTTAAAAACGATAAATGATTAAAAAAAATATCTGAAAGCTGAATACATAAAATAAAAGTATCAAAAATCAAATTAATGGTACTTAATTGACATTAAAAAAAATGACTAACAAATTTTAGTTTAATGGTACTAGCCTAGTGATAAGAGTTCTGAGATTTCGAGTTGGAATTTTCCGTACCGTTTGTATTAAAAAAAAATTATGGCATGATACTTATTTGACCCAAAACAAAGTTGGTCTCTTAAATGTTGAAGTGTTAAACCACATAATACTCATAAACTTTCCCAATATTTTATTATTCCATTCCTTTATAGATTAAAAAACTCATAATACTCACCCTTAATAAACTCTCCTATTATTTCTTAATTTACTAATTTAAATATAGAAACGAAGTTAATCAAACCTTCTCAATTGCGTATATATAAGGAAAAATGAAAACTTCCATGAAAGGTCTAAGCCTAGAAAACAAAGTTTTACAATAAAGAAGGGAAAGCAAAATATTTACAGAAATTTGTTGGCATTGATGATACAAGCAAAACAAAATCAAATGAATGGCTGGCTGGCATTTCTTATGTCTGGTTAGTTCACAGGCACACCCTTTGTTCTGGTTATGGACTATTTTACCAATTTGTTCTTGGATTCTAATGGAAGCTATCATGGTGTTATTTCTTGTGTGGAATCTGGCAATCCTTTTTTTTTTTTTTTTAAATGATGTGGAATCTAGCAATCTATGTACATATCTCCTGTGATTTCGATGCTATATGCTAGTTTTATTTGTTGATGTAAATTGAAACTTGCTGATAGTATAATGTATTTGTTCCTATATAATCAGTTTATGACATACTTTTATTGAATTTTGATTGAATGCAACTCTGACTGTAATATTTTGATCATGTTACATGAATCTTAAATTGATACAAATATATTCCATCATCTGCTTCATATGGCTTAACTCCATAATTAGTCTATCAATTAATCTTGATATTAGAAAATAATAAAATTAAAAACTCAAAGTCATCAACTTTAATTATTCTTGATACTGATGTCTTATCATTAATTTGTCTAACCCATTCATCAAATTAAGTGCATTTGATTAACTGATAGTTGTTTTATGGAAGTATTTGGAATTGTGATTGCATATTCAAAAAGCAGGTTTAAAATTTTTTTAATTTAATTAATTAATTTTTTTAATTTTTTATAAATTATTTTTTCCAAACATGTTTCTGATAAAAATACATATTTACTTTCTTCTCTCTAAAAATAGTTTTCAAAACTTAAAAAAATTTAAAATAAAAAAATTTATTTAAAAACATTTTTTCCAACTACAATACCAAATGAATCTTATATCTAATAAATGCTCTAAGAGTATTTGGTAAAATATTTTAACCAACAACCGATAGTAGTTGATTATAGTCTCAATTAGTTGATTATCAATTAGTAGCTGATTTAAACTATATTATCCCAACAACATTTTTTATTACAAAACACTTATTTCTCTAAATTATATTTTTTTAATATATAAATTATTTATAATTACAAATAAAAAAATATTATAAATAATTGTTAAACTAATAATATTGTTTATTTTATATGAAAAAATTATGTATAAACATAAAAAAATATATTTTTAACTTATAGTTGTTTAACACAATAAGCATAAGTTATATTAAAAAATAAAATTTAATATATAAACAACAACAACTAATATATTTTCACTAAATAAATATTTTTTTTTTCAATTGTCTATATCAACTACTATCAATTACTAGTTATCTCAAACTGCTAAATTAAATATGCTTAAAATCTACAAAATAAGTATAAAAATAGAAAATAAATTGAAGATGAAGTTTCAATTGTGGGAAGATATTGAATGGTACACGACTTTTTTTATTATGAAATTGTTAATTGAGAATCTAAATATAGAATTGGTAGCAGTTATGAAGATTCAACTTTGTAGAATGGCATGTTATTCATTTGATTATTCACTTGGATATGAAAATATTGTGGGATTTGAAAGATGCAGTACAGTTAGCTATCAAAGTTTATTAAATCCGGTTTGATTTAGTAGTTGAATATTACTAATAGTTGTTAGCTGATAATTGGTGTTCGATAGTAAATTGATATTTTTTATTTAGTAAAAATAATTGAATTGTTATTGTTATAATATAAAATTATCAATAGAGAAATCATTTATTTAATTCAATATATATATAATATAAATAAATAAAAATTATAATATATTACTTATTTGATGTAATAATAATAATAATAATAATAATAATAATAATAATAATAAATGAATAGAAATTTTTTCAAAAGTTTATAATTTAAGAGTAACTACATTATTACTTATTTATATATAATGATAATTTACTGTAAATATAATTTATTCTTTGTAAAAGTTCCAATTATTCAGAAAAAACTTTAAAATAGAAATTTTCAATTAATAACTATTTAGAACCTCCAAACAAACGATTTAGAAAAGTTTGTCAAACACATATAAATTAATTGTTGGCAAAAAAAATCAATTAACACAAAAGAGCTAAACCAAACATCCATTAATAAAAATAAATCATCTGTCAATTGGATCAGGGCATTTTAGATTCAAAAATTTCAATTCTGTTTTATAATTCGGTTTGAGTTAATTACATGAGTTGTCAAGTGAATCCATTTTTTGAAAGGAAAAATTTTAATAATATTTAGATTCAAAATTTTATTAGATTTTTGGTTAATAGAAAATTACTAATCTAGACGTGCTTGTAGCTGCTTGTTGATCGATGTGTGTCTATATATTCGCCCACAATCACACACATATATACATGATTTATACAAATCTAAAAATATTTGCAGTTTAATTTTTATGATTAATTCTAATTGTAAAAGTATATATATGATTGTGTTTCACTTATTTCACTTATTATTTTTTTAAAAAAAAATTACTGAAGAAATACGATAAAAATCCGTCAGAATTTATTTTACATCCGTTTCTCTATGACTTTATGATAAATCGGAATTTAATATTAGTTGCCATTTATCAAGTTCATCGGTCCGTCATTTAGCGATGCCGATTTAATTTCGGGGGTAAAATTTTATCGGTGAATAGTCAACCGATACATATTAATCAAAAATTTGAACTCACAAGAAATCTGAGCATATATCCAACAGAATTCTGGGGCAAAACAAATTAACAACTGGATCTCACAAATATAAATAACTAGAGTAAATTGTGAATTGGTTGATATGACAAGAACAAAAATAGATTGGATCACGCTTTAATACTATGTGGAGATTAAAAAAAATTAAAATAATAAAGAGTATTTTTAAAATTTAGGAGAGGAAAAAAAACAAGAGAAAAATTTGCTTAGGGATTGCTTATATCACCATTTCATCACATGAAAGAAATTGAAAAAAAAAAAGAAAAAGAATTGAGTTTCAACTTACAAAAGATAGCAATCTACATAAGGGTGACTTTTAGTGGGGTAGTTCAAACCATTTGCTGTGTCTTCAAAGCAATAGCAGAATATATTCTAAAACCAAAATGATTTCACTCATTTATTAAATAATTAAGTATGATGAGTCATTTGATTTAGCTATTAAGTGCACTTAACAGTTGATAGTTGATTGATACTAATATTTAGTAAAATTAATTGAACTGTTATTATAAGTATTAAAGTATTAAAGTAGTGGGACAAACCAATTCTAATAGAGATGGAAATGCAGTATATTATAATGGTCCGGTCTTTTGCACTAATTTGTGCTGTCAACTTTGGTTGACACTCTAGTGCTTTTTATTATTTTTTTGGTTGGTTGTTTTTATTGTATTTTGTAGGATATTGTTTTTTCTTTCTCTCTATTTGAGATAATATTTTCTGTAATTGAAGTATTTTTGGGATTTTTTCAATGTTTTAGGTTTTTTCGGATGTCTTTGGTAAAATCTTATGACTTAGGTAGTTCATCTTAAATGTAAATTTTTTCCCTGTAATTATTAATAAAATTAATTTTTTTATAAAAAATGAATGGTGAGGTGTGATGGCTAATATATAAAGAGAAAAAAAAATGATATATTCTATTTTGAAGATATTAATTTTGTCATTTTATTAGAAAAATTTAACTCTTTCAAAAAAGTTTTAAAATAAAATTTTTCCAATTAGTAGTTGATTGATCTTTTTATCAACTATTAGTTGCTCTTATGAACACTTTTGGTTCATTGTTAGGTGTAAAAAAATATCAGTTATATCTAACGGCTAAATTAATTGTCTACTGAATTTTCATAAAAAAAAAACATAATGGAGAAGAATTTTACTATTCTATAGTAAGATTGCGACTTAATTATTATGATCAATAATTGAAAAATGTCAAAATAATTAATTTGAGGAATCTTAGTTATTTAATTCTGGTTTTAGCCCATTCTTATCTATAAACATAGGCCGACTACATCAAATTTCATAGTTTCCATTGCACCACAAAGCAACTTGCCTGTAATCAAAGGATTCTAAGACCACGTTTTTAAATATTTTTCAGGTATTTTATAATTTTTGACTCTGGCAATTATAAAGTAAGGGAAAAAAGACAAAGATGATAAGGATAAAGTCCAAAACCTTGGTCCTTTTTGATAAAAAGAAGTGGCCTTTTTTGATATTTGGTTTATCAGGTTCTTTGGTGGGAAGGTTATGATTGCATTATCCATACATAAACCATTCCACTATCACGCCTATAGATGTCTAGCGTCTACTGTCAAACAACAGCAAATAATTTCTATTTGCTAAGTTCTGCTAGCACTTTTGGATCCCAACGCCAAAAAGTTAAAACTAATTAATATTAATCAAATTGATTTTCAGATAAAAAAATTACATTCAAAATTCATTTATTACGGTTAACAAACCGAATTAAAATTTAATTTTGAGATCCAAAACCTTTTGGACTTGATTTTAAATTTAATATTGTTTCATTTGTTAGTTCGCGAACATGTTAATCAATGAGCTCGCAAACATATTATTTTAAAATCAAACGAATGTGTTCGTTTAAAAACTTACAAATATATTTATTTAAAAACTCATAAATATGTTCATTTAAAAACTCGCAAATATATTCGTTTAAAAACTCGCAAATATATTCGTTTAAAACTCATTTTATGTTATATTTTATTATTGAGCTCGAATTCTAACTTTTGTCATTATTAGTTAAAAAATCGAATTTAAACTAAGTACGTTAAATATAATAAATGATTTTTTTACGAACCGAGCTTGAACCGCTCATGAACTTAATAATTTTCAAACGAGCCGAGCTTGAACTTAAGTATAAAAGATTGAATCGAGCTTGAAGCTGTAATAAATTTAAACGAGTTAAGTTTGAGTTCACCAATAATTAGTTCGGCTCAGTTTATTTACAGTCCTACTAATTGCTAATACTCACAATCTGAGTAAGTGAAATTTATTTTTCATTATTTACCACTCACACCCATCTGATAGATTAATAAATCATATGGTTAGTTTCGAATGCTAGTATTAATTTTTGTGCGTGTAAAATATAAATCTTTCAACTTGAATAACAAATGTTATAAATGTGTGAGAGCAAAGGAATCTAAAATTTGCTCCAATATTATATGCACGTTAAATTTCTATCGATTAATGCATAAAGAGTTTATAATGGAAGTGAATAATAAATTAGGGTTTGAATTGTCAACAAAAAATTACATTTTTAATGAAAAAATATCCAAAAAAATAAGAGTTTAGGTTTTTTTTTTTTAATTTTTAAAATGCAAACGAAAAATTGTGCACATACTTCCATTCACATTTCGCACAGATCTTCAGCCGATTAATATTTTCCAGTTGTGGGTTAAGTTTTATTGTTTAATCGAATATTAATTGGAGATCTATGTCCCCGTCAAAAATTCTTTGTGCGCACCCATTTATATTTATCAAATACAAGCAAACAATTTTTTTAAGACTATATATATAATTTTTTTTTGAGAGAGAATATACATGATTTGTTCAATGGAGAATTTTTCATATTTCTTAAATTTAAGCATCAACGTGATTTTTTAAAATTTTTACAAAAAAACTTGTTGAATGATTAAATATGAAAAAAAAGTAAGAACAACGAACTTGTTTGATTAAAAAAAAATGCACGAGTTATTAAATATTGCTGGCGCATGAAGATATTATAAGAAATAATAGAATCAACAGAACAACTATTGTTTTTGTTGGTTTGAACTGTAATAATTTAGATTTGCCTCGCTATGCCAATTATTGGAGTAAAACTCTATTTTCTCCAATTTTAAAAGATAAAGAGACTTTTATCATTACTTGTTAAGGGTAGTACAATTATTGTTTTAAATGACATGTTGAGAAGTTCTTTATGTGTTTTTATGTCCCGCTGTAATTGAATCATGGGATGGGCATGGACTGTTAATTAGTGCATGACATACTTTTCTATCCAATTTTTTAGATTATTTTATTATAATAATCACTTGCTGGTTCTCAACAAAATTGAAGATGCAGAGGATTCGATGAAGGTAACTCTTCACATACGAATTTCTGGGACTAAATACTTGATTGACCAGTAGGGCATATGACGGAGCAGTTAGCAGTGCAATTCGAGAATTTTATTGGGAGCTTTCTAGAATATGATATTGCTAGTAAGTCATCAATGCTGCGAAAATAAATGGGTATTGGAGTTTGTATTCATGTTCGACTGTCTTTAAAGGGGGGAAGATGATTAAGAAGAAGGATGAATGCACAACCATGGTGATGTTTAAATACGAGAAACTCCCATTGTTTTGCTTTATTTGTGGCATTATAGGACATCAAGATGTGGATTGTGAGGTCCCTTTCCAGAATCCTGATGCAGAAAAGAATAAGAGCTGAAGTAGTTGGCCCAGGGCTGACAGTAGGTTATCGAAAAATCGAGCTGGCAATCAGTGGATCCAAAAGTTGCAAGAAATCACAACTGCCGAAGTTATTGCTAAGGGATTTTGGTACAATAAGATATAGAAAGGGAGGATTTTTCTCATCAAGAGGAGAATAACGTATCCAATAGCAAGTCTATGGCTAATGAGGAAAATGATCTAAGCGGGAGTGAGGGCCAACAAGGGAGCGAAAACTAATGTTGACCGAAACAAAAATGGGCCGAGTATTATAGAATTTGAAGATTCAGTTATGCAAGTGGATGAAACAAAAAAAAAATGATAACGAACAAAGAAAAAAATTAGTGTAGTAGTGAAGATGAGACCTTCAACTTCGGCTACTCCCATGCACATTTGTCCATCAAAAAACTCATTATGGGCTAGTTCCAGGCAGCGGACCAGCCCAAAGCCATGAATGCTATTAGTTGGAACTGCTGAGGCCTTGGTAATCCCCAGCCCCTTAAAAAGCTAATCCTGTCTAATAAGCCAACTATAGTTTTCTCGATAGAGACGCTGGTGCAAAGAACTTGTATTGAAAAATATAAAATTGAGCTAGTTTTGATGGTTGTTTAGACTTGATTAAGAGCGGTAACGACACGAATTTCTCCGTTCCTATCCTCAATCTCAAACTTCCACTTCATCTCCGATCCCGCTCATTTCTTTGATGGAAATAAACTATTAGTTTCCATCCATGCACTGTACAAAACGGAACATTTTTGACCCGATTCCCAATTTTATTTAAAAAATGTATATTTTTTTATTTTTATTATTGTACTTATTTAGTTAATTACATAATTTTATTTTTTAAAAAATATTTTATTATTTTCAAAAATTATTAATTATGTTAATAATAATAATAATAATTATTATTATTATTAAATAAATAATATATTAGGCGGGACATATACATACCGTTCCTATAAAAAAAAAACTTCGGAGTGGGGCAAAAAAATGATAAAAAAACTTGACCGTGGGAACAAGTCCAATTGTTATCCCTAAACTTGGTTAACCCTGTGACATTTGACAGTTGAACTAAACGTTCACCGAGAGTTTTTAAATCCTATAACACTTGACTAACCCTATAAATTTTCAATATTTAATTTCAAATTTTATATAAAGCATAATCTTATAATGCATAATAAATAAAAATATTTATTCTCGGGTCGGGCTTGAACTTTGTTCCAATAACATAAAATTTTTCTTTTTTAACTAGGATTGGGCTTAATATAGGATTAAGCCCAATCCAAGCCTACAAACGATCTAATCGCATATTATATCATAGATTTGAATACATGATGTTTCGTGTATTATTAATTGGTACGACACCGTTTTTTAACTTTATATTTATCGTATTCTTGTTATTTTTCAGCATATTTTTCTTTTTCTTCTCATTTTTCTCTTCTTCTTTTTCTTATTCACATATATATATATATATATAAAACTGTATACTTTAAGTTTTTTTTAGAGAGAGAATTGCATATTTGATTTTTCTTTTAATATTTTTGAATATTGTAATGATTATTATTATTATTGTTTGAGATAAAAATATTTAATTTTAATTTTTTGTAAAATAAAATAGTTAAAAGTGAAGATATTTGAACAAAAAATGAGTAATATATAGAGAGAAAATTGAGTTGCTGGAGGTTGAAGATGATAGGTTTGGTAAAAATAATAAATTTGTAAGTGATGAATATATAAGGTATAAATGATGAATTTGTAAATTTAAAAACGATGAATCTATAGTTTCAAAAAGATAAATCTGTAAGTTGTAAATAATAAACTGTAAATATTGAACTTGCAAAATCTAACTGATGAACCTATAGCTTCAAAAAGGATAAATCAGTGATATCTGTAAGTTTAAAAATAATGAACTTGTAGTTTTTAAATGATGAACATTTAAGTTAAAAATGATGGATATATAAGTTATCAATAATGAATCTGTAAATATTGAACTTGTAAAATATAGATGTTAAACATGCAATTGATACCTATAAATTTAAAAATGATGAACCTGTATTTTTAAAAAGACGAATCTGCATGTTTAAAATGATAAATCTGAAATAAGTATGATAAATTTGTAAATGTTAAACCTGTAAAATCCAAATAATAAACCTGTAACTTCAAAATGATGAACCTAAAATTTGTAAAGGATTAATCTGTAAGTGATGAGCCAACAAGTTGTAAACGATAAACCTGTAAATTTTAAACGATAAATCTATAACTTCTAAACGATAAATTTATAAGTTCAAAATAATAAATCTAGTAGTTTATAAACGATAAACTTTTAACTTTTGAACAATAAATTTTAAAACGATAAATCTGTAAACGATAAATCTGTAAGTTATAACTCACGAACCTATTTTATATTAATTGGTTTACCAAAATTCATTTTCAGAAAAAATGTGTACTTTTATCAAGAAAATAGCTTTATAATGCAACATGGACCCGGGTCCATGATATAACAACCTTTGGTCATATATCAAAAAATAAATGAGATTTTGATTTTTTTTCTATTTGGTTCAATTCTATCGTTAAATTTTTTTTTTATTATTTGGAAATGAATTCTATCATGAATTTCATTTGTAAATAAATATCTTAATGTGGTATTATTTTTATAAAATATGGGATTCATTGCATTTCTATACCAAAAAAAAAAAAATTCATTTCAAATGAATTTTCTATTTGGTATGAATGAAGAATTCGATTGAAAGATCTATTTTTTCCAAAATACTATTATATTTGTGATTCTCTGGAAGAAATCTTTGAATTTGGAAAAAAAAAAAAACAAATACAAAGAAAGAAAATGATAGCATACAAAAGAATAATTATTAACGAAAGTAAAGGGGAGACAAATTATTATTATTTAATTTCAACTCAATTACCCTAAGCGCTCCTAATATGCATTACTTAGTTGGCTATGCATTCAAAATATGATTTCTTTTATAAATTTCGTAAATTACTTGAAATTGCAATCAAAATTATCAAAACATATATGAATTGAATGACTTGTTGAAGGCGAATTAAGTTATCAAAAGTACAACATAAAACAAAAATGTGGAAAAAGAGATGTGGTTTTTAAATGCATGAGTTAGTTAATATGAAGCTCTATCAAATTGTTTTTTATAAACCTCCAACAAAAAAAAAAATTGTTATTTTATTAAATCTATATGAAAAGGGCTCCAAAGCCTTGACATGCATCATTCCTCAAAAAAAATTTTAAAAAATAACACGGAGTTCTTTTCTGTTACAAATATTAGAAAGTAATACTAGCAAATTTTATTTTCTAATTTACTTAGTAATATTTTAGAAATTTGATATTATTTTCCACAATTAAACACACTCAAAACTTTCACTTTCACCTGTGTTATACCTCGAAAACAAAAGGTACGAAAATGCACGGAGTTCTTTTCTTTTACAAATATTAAATAAATTTAAAATGTAATTAAATCGACTTAATAGGAATTTGAAAAGGAAACAAAATCTACCATGTGGCTTAAGTTATGTCCATCAAATAGAGGATTTATTGAGATGTTTTAGTTATGTAGATATGTGTCATATTAATTTATTCATCATTCAATCTCCATCAATCATCAAGTGAATATGATATGTAATTTTGATTATGAAACATTTAGTTTAGATCATGTGGTAACTAAACTTTACCTTCCAAACCGAGTTAGCTCTTAATTAAGGCAAATGGAATGGCCCCCATTTTTTTCTTTTAAAAAAAATTACGATTACCTCATTTTTTTTGTATGTGAAGAGCTTTATCAGGAGTAAAATAAATAAATAGATAAATAAAACAGGAGGTTGATGAGTGGTCAATTAAAATAAATAAAATGGATAAAATGGATGAGTTGTTACTTACCCACCGTTGGTTTAATCTTTGCTTTCAAACAAACCATAATATCTTATTCGGGTTACTATCTCATATATATTGACATATGAAAGGAATTCCTCAACAATTAATTCTCTTGGTCTCTAAGCATTCCAATTTCCATCTCTAATCTCTATACAATTCAACCCATTTGCTATTAAGAGTCCAAAACTCCACTCGATTGCAATTTGGGAAAAATAATTATTTATTTTTACAGAATTAAGAATGTTTAAAATACGTTATTTCATAATGTATTAATTATTATTTTTTTAAATGAAAAGTTATTTGAATCATAATTTAGGTTAATGACTATTGTTCTACTTTTCAATATTGGAAAACTGAGGTTGGAATTCTTGACACACACAAACAAAAAGGACCCAAAAGGCAATTAATAAGTACTGCAAAAGGCCCCATTAAAGATTCTATTCATGCTTCACTTTGAATTTCTTGGAAAGCCAGTTAACCTAGCAAATAAAGAATTGAAATGTTTCCTATACAACTAACCTACTAGTTAATAAGTTTTGACTTTTAATGTAGAGATATTGCAATGTTAATTTTCTACACAATTATGAGGTGTTGAATTTAAATCTTAGGGATAACTAAAATAAACTCTAGTTTATCACTCTTTTCGTAATTATGTTTTTAGTAATTTTGGTGTTAATTAGATTCAAAATGTTTGTAAAATTTGTAATTAGGTCACTCCATCCATTTTTCCAATCAAAGATAGACGAAATTTTAAAGTGTTACTCAGTTATGACACCCACTAATTTCACTTTACTCATGCTATTAGAAAATTATAATTTATGATAGGTTTTGTCATAATAAATCTATCCTTATATATATGAAAGAGTCTAATAGCAAATTTTATAAATGTTTAAAAATCCAATTAATATGAGAAAATATTAAAAACAAAAGTACAAAATGAGTGATTAATAGGTATCCCTAAATATAATTATTATTAAAAAAAATAACATTTAAATGTCCGAATTGCCTAATAGGATTTGGTAAATCCACATCTCCACATGAAGCAATGCACCTTTACTAACCCTCCAAACGTAGGGTATGTTTTGACTGCGAATACACTCAATAACTTTCTCAAAACTTTGTTTCGCATTTTCCCTAAGGAAGCATGAAATTTCACTTCATATGATCAATTTTGACCATATAAACAATTATCAAAATATTTCAAATATACATTTTTTCACATAGGTCTCGGAAGGATAGGTCTTCTTAGGTGTATTGGGGAAGACTTTATGGACTAGTTCCTACTTCTATCCTATATTTTTCTCCTTTTTTTATTAATAAAATCAGCTTTACTATTAAAAAAATTCAAAATATTTCAAATACTTCAAAAAAATAATTAATATAATTAGTTATTATATTTATATATTAAGGATAATCAATATAGTTTCCTTAATTTAAAATTATATTCTATTTTATTTATATAACATATTTAAATTCAAAACAGTAAAAGATACATGATACATGCAAATGAATTTCAAATCTATATTATATTTTTTACTTTCATTTAAGATATTACTCAAAAAATAACAATAATATATTGTATTTTTTTTATTGTCATTTAAGATAATAGTAAAAAAAAAGCCGTTACGTACTTCAAATTTGAAGTAACAATTTCTATTTCCAACATAATAAAAGGAAAAAAAGAAAAAACAATTGCCATAAATAAAAAGTACAAGAAGCTTTATTTTTCTTAACTCGTAATTGATTATTACCAATTTAGTAGTAAATGAACATAAAAGAGAACAAACAACTCTAGGGTCCAATTCACTGAGAGCAAGTTAATATATGATGTAATTTTCATGAAGATTTCTATCTTGACCAAATCCAAAACATTGTTTTCCTCTAATTTTAATATGAAAGATAAATTATTTTCCCACTAATCAAACATGAGATGTTAATATCAACTAGCAAACTGAAGTAGCACAGAGTGGAATTTTCCAAACTTAAACGCAAAAAGAGTAGGCACCAACAATTTAAAGTTTTCCACCACAAAACTCTAACCAACCAAATTCCTGATTAAGGTTCCAATTAGTTGAAAATGGTAAGGAGGATTTCGATAGTTTAAGTTGTAAATCTACATTGCATTGATGCATAAGAAACAAGACTTTATGTAACATATACGAAATCCAGTGAGATTAGGCCTCAAAAATCTTGTTTTTCAAGAATCAACTAACTCACCTAACTAAACATTTGGAAAAACGACATGGTAGCAATTTCTCCTATCGCCCTATTCCCTTTATAAAGTTGAGGCAGCTAGTCGTAGATGAATGCAATTAACAAGCCTGAAAAGGAAGAGCAAATCATAGCCAATATCATAGATAGAGATTGTGAGTGAGCGAGGAAAGGAATTTTTTTTTTAAAAAAAGGGTTGTAGTCATGGAATCTTGGTCTCGTTTTCTTCTTTTTGTGTGTTTTCTCCCAGCTTTGGTTGAATGCAGTGTTCGGCACTACAAGTTTGATGTAAGTATGCATAGGAAAAATTCTCTTTTACATGCATTTTCAATGAAAGTAATAATGCAAAGAGTAGAAAGAAATTGAAGAGAAAATTCTAGGCAAACGGGTTTGCCGAGCAAGTTTGGTTCATTATGTGTTTAAATAAAATTTTGAGTGAATTTGAATAGAGTAAAACATTGTCAAAACTCTTGCATACTTGAGTGATAGTGTATTAATTAATTATTTCCAACTTGCAACTGAACATGCATAAAATTTTACCCTTTTGAATGTAATTAAAATCACGAGGTTAATTAACTTTTTGTTGCTAACGTATACAGGTGGTGATGAAAAATACCACCAGGCTATGCTCAAGCAAGCCTATTGTTACTGTTAATGGCCGTTTCCCAGGACCCACTCTTTACGCCAGAGAAGATGATACAATTCTTGTAAGGGTCGTCAACAAAGTCAAATATAATGTATCCATTCACTGGTAAGATTTATGTTTTATATTAATCTTAACATAATTATGATAATTTATTTTTTTTTGAAATTAATCAACAAACAATTGTTAATTTGCAGGCATGGTATCAGGCAGCTGCGAACAGGGTGGGCTGATGGTCCAGCATACATTACTCAGTGCCCTATTCAGCCAGGGCAAAACTATGTCTACAATTTCACCATCACAGGACAAAGAGGCACTCTTCTATGGCATGCTCATATTCTGTGGCTAAGGTCCACTGTTCATGGTGCCATTGTTATTTTGCCTAAGCGTGGTGTTCCTTACCCATTCCCAAAGCCCCACAAGGAAGTGGTTGTTGTATTAGGTGAACTAAAAATTTTGTCTAATTAACTAGCTTGTCACAGTAATATATTCCAGGGCCTAATTTGATTAATTTGTTGTTGTGAATTTCAGCTGAATGGTGGAAATCAGATACTGAAGCTGTGATCAATCAGGCATTGAAATCAGGATTAGCACCAAATGTGTCTGATGCTCACACTATTAATGGACATACAGGCGCAGTCCCGAATTGTCCATCGCAGGGTAACTAATTAAATATTCTCTCATTGTCTAGTTCTATACAGACTTAGTCCAGGCGAGTATTTTTTAAAATTGAAAAAAATTATTGCAGGAGAATTCAAGTTGCCAGTAGAAAGTGGGAAATCCTACATGCTAAGGCTGATCAATGCTGCACTCAATGAAGAACTCTTCTTCAAGATTGCAGGGCACCAACTTACAGTTGTGGAAGTTGATGCTACCTATGTAAAGCCCTTTAAAACAGACACAGTCCTGATAGCCCCTGGCCAAACTACTAATGTCCTTGTCACAGCTGACAAAAATTCAGGCAAATACTTGGTTGCAGCCTCCCCGTTTATGGATGCTCCAGTGGCGGTGGACAACCGGACTGCAACGGCCACTCTTCACTATTCCGGCACACTTGCTTCCGCCCCTACAACCCTCACCAACCCACCTCCCCAAAATGCCACCTCTGTCTCCAACAAGTTCGCCAATTCTCTGCGCAGCTTGAATTCAAAGAAATACCCTGCTGATGTCCCTTTAAAAATTGACCACCACCTTTTCTTCACCGTCGGATTGGGAGTCGACCCTTGCCCTTCTTGCAAGGCTGGCAATGGAAGCAGGGTTGTTGCGAGTATTAACAATGTCACTTTTGTTATGCCTACTACTGCTCTCCTTCAAGCTCATTTCTTCAACATTTCTGGGGTTTTCACTACTGATTTCCCTGCTAATCCTCCTCATCCTTTCAACTATACTGGAAATTCACTGACTAATATGCAGACTGTTAGGGGAACTAAGGTTTTTAGGTTGAAGTACAACTCCACAGTTGAACTTGTTATGCAAGATACTGGAATCATAGCTGCTGAAAACCATCCCGTTCACTTGCATGGATTCAACTTCTTTGTTGTTGGTAGAGGATTAGGGAATTACAATCCTAAATCAGATCCTCAAAATTTTAATCTTGTTGACCCTGTTGAGAGGAATACAATTGGAGTACCAACTGGTGGATGGGTCGCCATAAGATTCCGCGCTGATAATCCAGGTACATTGTTTTGCATACAGGATGAATTGTAATCGAATTATTTAATGAATTTTTGATGAATTAAATGTAGACAAAAAAATTATCTGAGCTTAATTATAAATCATTTGGTTATTTATTTATTTATTTATTCCTTTTCAGGAGTGTGGTTCATGCATTGCCATCTAGAAGTGCACACTACATGGGGACTTAAGATGGCGTTTTTGGTGGATAATGGCAAAGGCCCTAATCAGTCACTCTTACCACCTCCAAGTGATCTTCCAAAATGTTAAAATCAGAAATATATATATATATATATATATTTCATATTCACAGCAATAGCCACTTCAGAAAGTGGGATGCGGAAAAAAATTACTAAGAGGAAGAGAATAAATTAAAAGAAAAAGAAGGAAAGAAATGAGTGAGAGTTTAAAATGATTTGTTCCTTGAGTAAATGTAAAAATTTTGCTCAAGCAAGTTTTAATAAAATTGTAAGAAAATTTTATTTTTTTAATTGATATTTAAGTGCATTTTTATATCTGGAGCTAGAATTCTTTATTGGATGTCTTAATTTGGACAGAGAAAACAATTGCATAATTCGAACACAATACTTTATGAATAAGAAAATCCTGGATACTACGTAATCAAATAAACAATTTTTTGATTGGTAACAAATTCCCAACCCAATTTTATTGCATAGGCCCCATTCAACTTTTGCATGCTACGCAAACCCAACCCTTCATCAAGCTTATCCCGCTGCATTTTCTCCCAAGCAACCAGCGAAACTCCTTTTAAGCCATCTGCACCACCCCAAATAAAATGTCTAATCAGTCTTCCAGTGAATCTGTTGGCTCCTCCGGTTTGCATGCCCCTTTGAAGGTTCATGTGCTCTAATTAGGATTTGTTGCATAGTAATGTGTAATGGGCTTTGGGCAATGAGAGGACTACCAAATTCTGATTGGGCTTGAGAATAATCTGCTCTCCTTTGCGCAGGAAGAGGTGCGGGATAATTTGCAATTTGCTTCGGTTTCTCATTTTGTTACTGACAATGGGACTTGGGGATGGGATTTATTCTCTACTTTATTGGCCCCTTCTATCTTGATGATTGTTGCTGCAACTAGATCTGCCACCTAATCCAGATTTGGGTGCTGATACTATTTACTGGGCCCACTCTTAGTCAGGTTTATTTTCAATTAAATCTGCTTATGAACATTTGTTGAAGGATGATGTGCTGCAGAATCATTTTCCTTGGAAATGTATTTGGAGGTGGCTGGATCAGCAGCGAGTGAAGATGTTTATTTGGTTGTTGCTCAACAATGGCGTTATGACAAATGAAGAGAGGAGACAACGCCACATCAGCAGTTCCAGCTCGTGCATGACGCGTTACTTCTACTCGGGGGTGCCTCCCTCAATCGAGTCTTCATGCGTTGCGGGACTGCCCTATTGCTACTCAGTTTTGGAATTTTGTTGTTCCACCTGAGATGAGACCAGATTTCTTCATGGTTGATGTCCCTTTGCAGGTCTGGGTTTTTTCTAATCTGAAATGTGCTAATTTTTTGGTCGAAGATGTGAGTTGGCCGGTGTACTTTGGAGCGGGTTGGTCGTTGCTTTAGAAGAGCAGAAATGCAGGGGTCTTTGGGAGGGATCAGTTGCCGATTTTACAGCTGAATTTGGAAGTTTCATGGCAAGCAAAATCCAACGTTGAAGCTTTTAGCAAGCTGGATGGAGGGAAAATCTCTCCCTGTTGGGCATGTCATCCAAATAGAGCAGAAAAATAATGAAATTTTCATCAGAGAATTTCTATACAAAAACACAATGGTCTGAAGTAGTCTTATGGTATCCTTGCTCCCCCATAATAGACTCAAACTTCTTGTACCATTGTCTCGGTGCCTGCTTCAAGCCGTAGAGATTTTTCTTCAATTTGCAAACATATTCCTCTTTTCCCTTATGTTTGAAACCCTATGGTTGCTCCATGTATATCTCCTCTTCCAAATCACCATGTAAGAAGGCAGTTTTGATATCCATTTGCTCAACCTTCAGGTTAAGACTTACTGCTAACCCCAGCACTGTACGGATGGATGTCATTTTCACAACTGGTGAGAAAATTTCATCAAAGTCAATTCCTTTTCTTTGATTGAATCCTTTGATGACCAATCTGGCTTTGAATCTCGGATGAGAACTGTTCTCTTCATGCTTGATTCTGAACACCCATTTATTTTTCAAAGCTCTCTTGCCTTTTGGCAGTTTCACCAATTCAAAAGTATTGTTCTCATGCAAGGATTTCATTTCATCTTGCATGGCTCCAATCCATTTTTGTTTGTGCTCATCAATCATTTCTTTTTCAAAGCTTTCTGGTTTTCCCCCATCAGTGAGTAACACATACTCATTTTCTGGATATCTTGTAGACGGTTGTCTTGTTCTATTGCTCATTCTCATAGGAACTGGGGAGTGCACAGGTGATGGTTGATGATGAACATCATCATCTTCAGCATCATTTTCTGGATTCTCGATGGGAGTATTATTTTCTTCAGGCAGATCAACATGATCTTCATCCCCAACTTGTATTGGCACCGGTATTGGAGGAATCAATTCTAAATCTGTTGAGTCACCATTGGAATCAGGAACACCTTTCTTTGTCCTGACAATATCTTCAATGGTCTCATTCTCAACGAAAACAGCATCACGGCTTCTGACAAGTTTCTTTTCTATTGGATCATAAAATCAGTAGTCAAACTGATCTCTGCCATAGCCAATAAAAACACACTGTCGTGTTTTGACATCGAGCTTGGACCTCTCATCTTTTGGAATATGCACAAAGGCTTTGCAACCAAATACCCGCAGATGATCATAGGAAACATCATTTCCTAACCACGCTTTCTCTGGAACATCTAGCTTTAGAGGGATACAAGGTGAAAGATTTAACACGTACACAGCCGTGAGTAAAGCTTCACCCCAAAAAGTTTTATATAACTTTGCATGTGAGAGCAAACATCTGACTCTCTCCATCAAAGTTTTATTCATCCTCTCAGTTAGGCCATTCAACTGCGGTGTTTTTGGAGGCATTGTCTGATGTCGAATACCATGTTCTTTGCAGTATGCATCAAATAGTCCAATGTATTCTCCACCATTGTCTGTCCGGATGCATTTCAACTTCTTCCCAGTCTGTCTCTCAACTGAGGCATGAAATTCTTTAAAGACATTTAGCACCTGATCTTTTGTCTTTAAATTATACACTCATGTCTTCCTCGAATGGTCATCAATAAAAGTCACAAAGTACTGAGCACCATATAGTGACTTTGGCATTGGCCCACATAAATCTGAATGAATCAGATCTAATACATTCTTCATTCTGGAAGGAGGGGAACTCTTGAAAGCAACTCTGTTTTGCTTTCCTGCTAAACAGTCAGCACATTTCTCCAAATGTACTTCATCCATTCCATGCAACATCTTCCTTTTGACAAGGGTAGTCATCCCTTTCTCACTCATGTGGCCGAGTCGTCTGTGCCATAATTCAATAGCACTGTTTTTCTCTATAGCACTCACAGTGTCATTGGAGAGTTTTGCATGCATCACATACAAGGTAGCATGTCTTGTGCCTCTAGCCACCACCATGGAACCTTTGGTAAGCTTCCATTGGTTATTTGAGAATGTACTGCAAAAACCTGCATCATCGAGTTTTCCTGCAGAGATCAAATTCAGACGAATATCTGGAATATGTCTGACATCTCTCAGGACTAATCTGGTACCATTCACAGTCTCCAAACAAACATATCCTCTGCCAACAACTTTTGACAGATTATCATTTCCCATCTTCACAGCGCCAAAATCTCCTGTTGTATAAGATGAGAAGAATTTCTTTTGAGACGTGGCATGAATGGTAACGCCACTATCAATTACCCAACTGGTCTCATGGGATGTGAAATTGATAGTATCATCACAAACGATATTGAATTCGTTCATGGTATTTGTTATGTCATCATCACTGTTGTCATCTCGTTTTACTTCCTTGCCTTTCTGGTCCTTTTTGAACTTTCGGCAGTATTTTTTGATATGACTCTTCTTTTTGCAGTAATGGCATTCAATATTGCCATATTTGTTTGTGTTAACCTTGAGGGGTATTTCCGTCATTTTGATGATAACAAATAATATAGCAATATTATATTTAACGTACTTGTTTTTGTAAGTATATTATATAGGACATGAATTAAAATAGCAAGAATGGAGAATTGAAAGAATAATCCTTGAGAAACAAAAATCGAGTAGTAGCATGTTCACTGTCGTGACTCTAGGAGTCACTCCCGTGAAGGAAGCTAACCGTTACCAAAACCAACATTTGAAATTCACGACCAAGAAGGAAAAACAAACCGTGAAGTAAGCATTTCAGTCACCCCCGTGAAGAAAGGTGTCACCCCCGTGAAGCTTCATTCAATTTCATTCCAGAGAGCTTCACCACCAGAGTCACCATTTGGATCACGGCTGGGAAGCTTGTCACGCCTGTGAATGAGTAATGTCACGCCCGTGACTCAATATGTCAAAACATTCCAGAGAGCTTCACCACTAGAGTCACCACTTGGATCACGGCTGGGAAGTTTGTCACGCTCGTGAATGAGTAATGTCACGCCCGTGACTCAATTTGTCAAAACATTCCAGAAAGCTTCGTCACAACTTCAGTCACGGCTTGGGAAGAACTGTCACCCCTGTGATAAGCATAGTCACGCCCGTGACCAATGAAAGAGAAAAATATCAGACGTGATTTTTTGGTTGGTACAACGGCTAGTTTCTTATTTAATGCACCCCAACGGCTATATTCAGCCATGAGAGTATAAATGAAAGTCATTTATGCATTAAGGAACAAGAGGATGATAAGAAAAACAAAAGATTAGCATATACTTCAAATCACAAGCTATCTTGTACTTTCATACTTTGAGAACAAATCAATTCTCTGTAAAAATCTTTTTGCTCCTCATATTTGAGTAATAAGGATTTATAAGTGCTTCTCTCTGTAATCTTTACTCAAGTGAGCTTTGGGTAGTTATGGGTTAAGAGTATAACACTTGTAAGGGTTAGCTGTGTAAACCTCCAAAACACATAGTGTAGGTTGTTTTGTGAGCCTGTAAAACACAAAGTGTAGGTTGTTTGTGTGAGCCTGTAAAACACAAAAGAATTGGTTATTGTGTGAGCCATTAAAATACAAGGGATTTTTGGGTTAGGTGTGAGCCATTGTGAGAAACACCATAGTTGGGAGTGAGCTTATAAAACTCCATTGTAACACTTAGTGTGTTAGTGAAACTCTCAATTGCGATTGGGGAGAGGAGTAGGGTTTGTTAACACCCGAACCTCTATAAATCTTTGTGTCTGATTTTCTCTATCCCCCCTAAAATTAACTATTTATTTCCGCACTTTAAAGTTTAATTTTTTGAAACTCCAATTCAACCCCCCTTTTTGGTCTAATATCTGGGCAACAATTGGTATTAGAGCTTTGTCTAGCATCGAAGCCTAAAAAGTGCTAGTAAAGAGTAAGATATGGCCAGTGAAGGATTTCAGAGTCTCAAACATTACTTTGATGGAGCAAATTATGCGCATTGGAAGTTTAGGATGGAGACATACTTGGATAATGAAGGAATTGAAGTCTGGGATAGTGTACGAAAAGAATGGACACCACCAACCAGAAGAGGAGCTAATGATGAAGAGGAAATCCTATCAAGAGATGATTGGACAGAGCCCCAAAGAAGAGCAAATTTCAAAAACAAGAAGGCAATGACAATTCTATCAAGCTCATTATCTATTGAAGAATGTGGGAGAATACAACACTGCTCAACAGCATATAGTATGTGGAAGACATTGGAGAACTATCATGAGGGAACTAAACAAGTCAAATCCAAGAAGATTCAACTTCTAACCTCAGAATATGAGCTCTTCAAGATGAAATCCAATGAGTCAATCACTGACATGACCAACCGTCTTCTATCCATTATAAATGGAATGAGGAAACTTGGGAAGCATATGAGTTTGGAAGATGTAAACAATAAAATCCTGAGAAGTCTTCCTCTTAAAGACTATGGTTCAAGAGTTACTGGCATAGAAGAAGCAAATGAAGATATGAGCATCATGAATACTGATGTGCTGATTGGCAAGCTTCTCACACATGAGATGGCAGTAAAGAGAGATAGAGAGCTTGAAGCAGAGCCAGAGAAAAGAAAACCCTTAGCACTCAAAGCCTCTACTTCAAAATCTCAAGAGGAAAGTGAAGATGATGAAGAAATGAGTGATGATAAAAATGAGGACATCGCTATGCTTTCAAGGAGATTAAAAAGAATCATTGAGAAGAAAATGAGCAATTCCAGAAAATTCAGGCAAAGAAACCTCAAATAAACTTCTAATGATACACATAGAAGTAAGGAAGAGGTAAAATGCTATGAATGTGGAAAGAAATGACATATCAAACCAGAATGTCCAAGGCTCAAGAAGCATAAGAGCAAATACCAACGAGACAATGGGGAGAAAGGTCATAAAGCCACAAGGGATGACGAAAGCTCTTCAAGTGAAAAAGATGATAATGAAAGTGAAGAGGTCAACCTATGCTTCATGGCTATTGAGGATCACGTCTCGGACAAAGTAAGATCACTACACTCATACTCTTTCAATAATGATAGTAGTGATAATGATAGTAATAGTGATAGTGATGATGATGATGAGCAAAGCCTAATAGAAGAATTAAATATAGAATTAGAGAAATATAAAACTAAATTTAGTACCTATAGAAATAATATCTCTAATTTGAAAAATAAGATAGATGGTTTAGAAAAAGAGAACATAAAGTTTAAATCATCTAATGAATCTCTTCAAAAGTCATTAGATGAATACTCATCAAGAACCTCAACAGCTTCACTGTTAAAAGAAAATAATATTTTGAAAAATGAAGTTGAGGAACTTAGAAATTCCATTTCTAAATTTCACAAGGGTAAAGAGAGCTTAGATACTCTCATTGTGTCTCAAAGACCACCTTTAGTTAGACATGGTCTAGAGTTTAAGGACACATCATCATCTTCTAACAAAACAGTATTTGTTAATTCTAAAGAACATAACATCTCCACACCTGTTAGAAATGCACCAAGAAATAAGAATGGTAAACCCTCTATACAGAAAAAGAATCATGCCTTTATATATAGGAAGAATGTATGTAGAAAAATGCAAATTAATCATGATTGTGCATTCCATTGTTCTCAAAATCAGTCTAATCAAATTATGGCATTCAAATACATTGTAAGACCAAAAAGCAAGTTTACACCTAAACAATGTAATTACTGTATGAAAATGGGTCATATAAATAAAAATTGCTGGATAAAGAAGGCTTATTAGGAACCTTCATTTGCTAACCCCCAAGGACCCAAACTCATTTGGGTACCTAAATATCATACTTGATTTGTAATTCTATAGGTATGCCTCAAGTCCACAATAAACAAAAATGCATGGCTAGTAGACAGTGGATGCTCAAGGCATATGACAGGAGACAAAGAACTCTTCAAAGAAATCAAAAGTATTGATGGAGGTAAAGTTACCTTTGGAAACAATGCAAAGGGTAAGGTAATTGACATTGGTTCTATTGGTGTTAATGGTACTACTTTTATTAAGGATGTTTTACTTGTTGATGGCTTGAAACATAACTTGTTAAGTGTAAGTCAATTATGTGATAAAGGAAACAAAGTAATCTTCACTTCAAATGAATGTCTTGTAATCTCTATTGATGGTCAAGAAATATTTAAAGGAAATAGAGATATCAATACGTACATAATAAACTTACATGAACTACCTAACCATTCCTCTAAGTGTCTTGTAACTACTAGTGATGAATCTTGGCTGTGGCATAGAAGACTACTTTAAAACCTCTTCAACTCCTGCATTTAGACTTATTTAAACCTACTAAGATTGCTAGCTTAGGAGAAAAACATTATGCATTTGTCATCGTAGATGATTACTCTAGATTTACTTGGGTAATTTTCTTAGCTCAAAAGAGTGATGCTTTTGAAAATTTCAAAAACTTTGCTAAAAGAGTTCAAAATGAAAAAGGGTACTGCATTTCAAAAATAAGAAGTGATCATAGGAAAGAATTTGAAAATGAAAACTTTGAAAGCTTTTGTCTTGAACATGGCATTTCACATAATTTCTCATCCATATGACACCTCAACAAAATGGGGTAGTTGAAAGGAAAAATCGAACATTAATTGAAATGGCGAGAACAATGCTTAATGAATATGAATTACCAACTTATTTTTGGGCAGAAGCCACAAACACTGCATGTTATATTTCAAATCGAGTTTTCAAAAGACCTCTTTTAAACAAAACCTCATTTGAGCTATGAAATGGAAGAAAGCCCTTGGTATCATACTTTAGAGTATTTGGATGCAAGTATTTTATATTGAACACCAAGGACAATCTTGGAAAATTTTCCTATAAGTTTGATGAAGGTATCTTTTTAGGATACTCTACAACCAGCAAAGCATATAGAGTATTTAATAAAAGATCATTAACGGTTGAAGAATCCATGCATGTTGTTTTTAATGAATCTAGTAGACTTGATCTTGTGAAAGGTAGTGCTCTTGATGATGTTGTAGATAATATGGAAAAACTTGTCATTGAAAATGGAAAAGAAGAAAACGATCAAGAAAATTTAGTACCTCAAAATCAAGAACAAATGTAGCAAGAACTTCCAAAAGAATGAAGAATGAAGAAAATCATCCAAAAGAGCAAATAATTGGCGATCTATCAAGGGGAGTAAGTACTAGATCTTATTTCAAGCATTTAGTCACTGACATTGCTTTTATTTCACAAATTGAGCCTAAAAACATTGATGAGACTTTTAATGATGAAAGTTGGGTAATTGTCATGCAAGAGGAACTCAACCAATTTGAGAGAAATAAGGTATGGAACCTAGTACCTAGACCCAAGAATCATCCAATCATAGGCAGCAAATGGATATTTAGAAATAAATTAGATGAACAAGGGTTAATAACCAGGAATAAAGCAAGACTAGTTGCAAAAGTTGGGTAATTGTCATGCAAGAGGAACTCAACCAATTTGAGAGAAATAAGGTATGGAACCTAGTACCTAGACCCAAGAATCATCCAATCATATGCAGCAAATGGATATTTAGAAATAAATTAGATGAACAAGGGTTAATAACCAGGAATAAAGCAAGACTAGTTGCAAAAGGATATAATCAGGAAGAAGGTATAGATTATGATGAAACATATGCACCTGTAGCTAGATTAGAAGCTATAAGAATACTTTTAACATATGCATGTCACATGAATTTCAAACTTTTTCAAATGGATGTGAAAAGTGCATTTCTAAATGGTTATATAGATGAAGAAGTGTATGTAGAACAACCACCAGGTTTTGAAAGCTATGATTTGCCAAATCATGTTTTTAAACTTTCAAAAGCTTTGTATGGTTTAAAACAGGCTCCAAGAGCTTGGTATGAGAGACTAAGTTCTTTTTTATTAGAAAATAGCTTCACAAAGGGAAATGTTGACACTACACTGTTCATCAAAAAGCATAAGCATGATATACTAATTGTTCAAATTTATGTTGATGATATAATATTTGGTTCTACTAATGAGCTGCTTTGTCAAGAATTTGTTAAGTGCATGACTAGGGAATTTGAAATAAGCATGATGGGAGAACTTAAGTATTTCCTTGGTCTACAAATAAAGCAAAGCAATAAGGGCATATTCATCAACCAATCCAAATATGCCAAAGACTTAATCAAAAAATTTGGTATGGAAGGATGCAAAAATGCCAAGACTCCTATAAGCACATCAACAAAATTGGACAAAGATGAAAAGGGTAAGAGCATTAATGAAAAACTTTATAAAGGTATGATCGGATCACTTTTATATCTCACTGCTTCCAGACCCGATATTATGTATAGTGTTTGCTTATGTGCACGATTTCAATCATGTCCTAAAGAATCTCATCTAAATGCTGTAAAAAGAATTTTAAGATATTTACATGGAACATTGCATCTAGGTTTATGATATCCTAAGAATTCATCTTTTTATATTATAGGATATTCAGATGCAGACTATGCTGGTAGTCTTTTGGATAGAAAAAGTACTTCAGGTACTTGTCACTTCATGTGAGAATGTTTGGTTTCTTGGTTTAGCAAGAAACAAGTTTCAGTTGCTCTATCAACTGCTGAAGCTGAATATGTAGCAGTTGGATGTTGTTGTACACAAATTCTTTGGATGAAACAATAACTTAAGGACTATGGTCATAAGATGAACCATATACCTATAAAGTGTGACAACACTAGTGCTATAAATCTTTCAAAGAATCCTATTCAACACTCTAGAAGTAAACATATTGATATTAGACACCACTTTATTAGAGATCATGTTCAATATGGAGATGTTGAATTAGAATTTGTATGCACAGAAAATCAATTAGCAGTTATTTTTACTAAGTCTCTAAATGAGGAAAGATTTAATTTCATTAGAAGAGAACTAGATATGATTGATGGATTAAACTTGTGATTGCAAGAAAATGAAATTTTAATTGTTAATCTTAAATCATATCACAAGTTATAAGATAGAAATTTTGATGAGAATTCATGTTTTATGATGTAGAATCTTTGTTAAAATGATTTAATCAGTTGTAGAACTTAATTTCAAATTTGATGAAAATTATAGGGTAGTCACGCCCGTGACATATATTCACGTCCGTGACATATATTCACGCCCGTGACTTAAGTGGCCCAAACTCACAGTGTCGTTCACGACTTTGGTTCACGACATGATTCACGACTTCAAGTGGTGAAACTTAATTTCACGGCTTGAGTCACGCCCGTGAAAAAGGATATTCACGCTCGTGACGATTTTTCACTCCCGTGAACAATTACGTCCCAAAAACTCACAGTGTCGTTCATGATTTTGGTTCACGACATGATTCACGGCTTTAAGTGGTGAAACGCAGTTTCAAGGCTTGAGTCACGCCCGTGAAATTGGACATTCATGACCGTGACAATGTTTCACTCCCGTGAATAATTACACCCCAAAACTCACAGAAGTTTTCACGTCTTGTGTCACAGCTTGCTTCACGGGCATAAGTAATGAAATTCAACAGTTCACGCCCGTGACGTAATATTCACCCCCGTGCCCTATGATCCTTCACACCCGTGAGATTCATCGATCACGCCCGTGAACTTATTCACGCCTTCATTTACGGGTGGAACACTACTTCAGTAAACCGTGAACACTATCATTCACGCCCGTGAAACCATAGTCATGCCCGTGAATGTATCGAATATATAAGAAAACAGCCGGTTACAACCTTCATTTCAACTCTCCATCTCCCAAAACCGCTCTCATTTACTCTCATTCATTGAGACATTGAAGATTCCGACCCCAAAGCCTTGAAATTTCACTATAAATACCACCAAAAGTTCGAATCTTCAGCAGAAATCATACATTTCTAGGGTTTTACATCAAAATTTCTGTCAAAAATCTTCTTCAACTCCATCAACTAATTTCTTCAAATATGGAGTCTGCTTCATCTAAGGGAAAGAGAAAGAAGTCCCATGCACCTAAGAGGTATGCAGATTACCTCATGAACCGCATTCCGGAGAGTTGCCATCCTCGGTATGCAACTTTGAAAAAGAGACCTCTTTTATCATCAAGGTCCTTCGATTGGCAGACAGTCCGTAGTCTCAGACTTGAGATGGCTATGACAGAGCAACTACAAGCCTGTCATCTCAAAGAATTTGTTGAAATTCATCAGCCGACTCTGAGGGAGCCAACGCTGGAATTTCTCAGCACCTTGCAGGTTTCACCAACTGGAGTGGTGAAATTCCAACTCTGCGATAATCCTAACACCCTCAGTGCCATCGCATTTGGAGAATTGTTCAACCTACCATCTGATGGCATTCTAAATGAGACTGAGGTTGAATTCTCTGCCCCTGTAGCCTGGACTCATTTTGGATATAATTGTAGTTGGGACGTGAAGAAGACAAAGAGCACTCATCTCGTGGCCCCAGTACACAGGTATTTGCATAGGTTCTTAACCTATAGCATTTTTGCTCGGGGAGAAAGTAATGGAACAATCAGAAAGTCAGAGCTCTTCCTCATTGAGATGGCTCGCAGGGGAGTCACAGTGGCACTTTCCATATGGTTTGCAAACCATCTTCTCTCTAGTGCCACCAAGCCCACAGGAGATATCTTGATTGGGGCATATGTCACTCATATTGCAGTGAAGCTCAATTATTTGAAGCTGGATGACCATCACTTCAACATCATTCCTGCACATCCTCGAGATAGGTTGGATGTCGAGTCATTTATCAAGATGGGAGCAACTGTCAGAATCATTTTTCAGAACGATATTTTCTACCGCTTGACTGATACTGCTGGAGAGATTATCTGTGAAGATAATGACACAGAGGATTTTAAAGCAGGCCTCGAGGGAGTCCAGCAAAAAAAGACGGCTCAGATTGAGGAAACACCTCCAGCAGTCGACCAGGACATTGGACAGTCCTCAGCTTCCACACCATCCTTAGCACAGCAGGTGGTCGACCTCTTGGCACCACGTTTTGAGCAGCTGCAGACTTCCATGGATGAGAGGTTGGAGAACCTCAAGGACTTCATGGAGTCTCGGATGGACAACCTTGAGGCTGAAGTAGCTATGCTTCGTGATAGGATGTCTGGCTAGGAGATAGGCTAGAGTGTAGCCTAAATTTGATCATTTTTAGCTTGTTTGTCATTTTTATGTTTTGATTGGGTAGGAATTTTTAAATTTCCTTTCTGAATATTTTAACTTAGTTTGTATCCTTTTCCTTTATCTATATATTTGTTCTTGTTTACTTCAATCTTCATATCCTTTTTGATTGATGACAAAAGGGGGAGAAAACTAGCAATATATGATAGAGAAAATGGTATAGGAATTGGTGAATCAAAAAGTGAATGAATTGACTTTGAATTGGTTTAAAAATCTTGATTCAACATTTCATATGCAAAGTATATAATTGGAAAATTAAGTTTTTATATATACCTTAGATATACCCTAAGTATACCTTGCATACACCTAAAAGCAAGTTACAAATAAAAACATGCCATGATATACCTTAAATATACCTTACATATACTTTATGTCTTGAAAAGCAATTATGGTATGTATTGGATATACTTCTCACATAACTTGCATATACTTAAAATCTAGTTAAATGCTACATCATTATTTATTATTCTTGCACATTATAATTTTTATCTTAAGTATATTTTGAGGGGAAGACTTCTCAAAATCACATATTGCTAGATTATTTGTCACCATCAAAAAGGGGGAGATTGTTAACCTTGAGGGGTATTTCCGTCATTTTGATGATAACAAATAATATAGCAATATTGTATTTAACATACTTGTTTTTGTAAGTATATTATACAGGACATGAATTAAAATAGCAAGAATGAAGAATTGGAAGAATAATCATTGAGAAACAAAAATCAAGTAGTAGCATGTTCACTGCCGTGACTCTATGAGTCACTCCCGTGAAAGAAGCTAACCGTTACTAAAACCAACATTTGAAGTTCACGGCCATGAAGGAAAAATAAACCGTGAAGTAAGCATTTCAGTCACCTCCATGAAGAAAGGTGTCACCCCCGTGAAGCTTCATTCAATTTCATTCCAAATAGCTTCACCACCAGAGTCACCATTTGGATCACAGCTGGGAAGTTTGTCACGCCCGTGAATGAGTAATGTCACGCCCGTGACTCAATATGTCAAAACATTCCAGAGAGCTTCACCACCAGAGTCATCACTTGGATCACGGCTGGGAAGCTTGTCACGCCCGTGACTCAATTTGTCAAAACATTCCAGAAAGCTTCACGACCAGGGTCACCACTTCAGTCACAGCTTGGGAAGAACTGTCACCCCCGTGACAAGCATAGTCACGCCCGTGACCAATGAAAGAGAAAAATGTCAGACGCGATTTTTTGGTTGGTACAACGACTAGTTTCTTATTTAATGCACCCCAACGGCTATATTCAGCCATGAGAGTATAAATGAAAGTCATTTATGCATTAAGGAACAAGATGATGATAAGAAAAACAAAAGATTAGCATATACTTCAAATCACAAGCTATCTTGTACTTTCATACTTTGAGAACAAATCAATTCTCTGTAAAAATCTTTTTGCTCCTCATATTTGAGTAATAAAGATTTATAAGTGCTTCTCTCTGTAATCTTTACTCAAGTGAGCTTTGGGTAGTTCTGGGTTAAGAGTAGAACACTTGTAAGGGTTAGTTGTGTAAACCTCCAAAACACATAGTGTAGGTTGTTTGTGTGAGCCTGTAAAATACAAAGTGTAGGTTGTTTGTGTAAGCCTGTAAAACACAAAGTGTAGGTTATTTGTGTGAGCCTGTAAAACACAAAGGAATTGGTTATTGTGTGAGCCATTAAAACACAAGGGATTTTTGGGTTAGGTGTGAGCCATTGTGAGAAACACCATAGTTGGAAGTGAGCTTGTAAAACTCCATTGTAACACTTAGTGTGTTAGTGAAACTCCCAATTGCGATTGGGGAGAGGAGTAGGATTTGTTAACACCCGAACCTCTATAAATCTTTGTGTCTAATTTTCTCTATCCCCCATAAAATTAACTATTTATTTCCGCACTTTAAAGTTTAATTTTTTGAAACTCCAATTCAACCCCCCTTCTTGGTCTAATATCTGGGCAACAGTTTGATTTGCCTCTGCTCTTTCCTCTAGATATTTGTTGTCTAGACTGGCTCCTTCCTCTGTAGTCAGTAACCAGAATATCTGATTGTGAAGAAGAAGATGAGTTTTGTGATCTCCTTCTCATTTCTTCATTCATTATACTGCTTTTTACAGACTCCATATAGACTACACCGTTAGGTGCAGTGTTAGTTATTGAAATCTTCAAAGTCTCCCATGACTCTGGTAGAGAGCCCAATACTAGCAGTGCAAATACTTCATCATCCAGCTTTATGCTCATTCTAGATAGCTGGTCCATGATCCCTTGCATCTCATTCAGATGATCTGCTATGGAAGTTTCTTCTTTGTATTTCGACTGCGTCAACTTTGTCAAATAAAACAATTTATTGTTACCTATCTTTGACGTGTAAAGTTGTTCAAGCTTGTTCCATAACGTCCGAGCATGAGTCTCATTGCAGATGTGGTTGTACACGTTGTCTTCGATAAATTGTCGGATGTAATCGCATACCTGCTCGTGCTCAAACTCCCACTCTTCATCTGTCTTGCCTTCGGGTTTAGTTGTAGTAAACACCGGCAGATGCATTTTCATCACAAATAGGAGATCCTTCATTTTGCTTCTCCATATGTGGTAATTTGTGTCATTTAAGCTGATCATCTTGGTGCCCTTTGTCTCCATTTTAAAACAAAATGAGACTTCTTCAGCTGACAGTAAACTAATAAAATCTTTTCTGATGTGGAATATCAGTCAATATTGCAACTACAGAGCATACTAAGAATTTATCCCGCTACGAACAGTCAAAAACTGCCTTATAAGACTGACAGGCTGGCTATGATACCACTTGTTGGGCACAGCGGATAAAATAACACAAATAAATGTGAAATAAAATAATCAGCAAAAAAAATAACACTGACAATTTAACGTGGTTCACCTTTTAATTTGGGCTACGTCCACAGACAACACTTCGAATATTTTTCTTCCACTGATAAAAATTAATAAGTACAAGAAGAGAGTCTTCCCTAGATACAAGCTAGAGATAATACAACAATTTTGAAATAAACTCAAAAATAGTGGCACACAAGTGTTTTCCAAAAACACCCCAAAATATTTTTCTCACTATTTTTGTCACTCCCTAATTTTTTGAAATATTCCAAAACTCTAACTCTCTCTCAGATTCTCTCAAATGAATTGATATTGTTGTAATTCAAATGAAAGGATATCTGTCTATTTATAGAAAAAATATTAAGTATGAACAGTTAACAAAAAAGTCAAAAATATTGGCTGAAGAAATTCAATTTGAAATTGGATTACTACAACTTTTGACTTTTTATTTTATTTTATATGTGGTAGGACCCACATGTGGAGGAACCCACACCAAACTTTTCAATAATTTCGGCGCCTAACACTCTCTGCCGTCAGAGAGTGATTGTGCACTGGATGTGTCCTCCTGAGAATATTTTTAAGCTAAACACCGATGCTTCTATTTCTAACAGCAGTGGTGTTGCTTTTGGTGGAGGGCATCATTCGTGATTGTAGGGGGATTTGGGCAACTATGGTTTCGTTTCTAATGTTGGAGTTTGTTCAATTTTTGCAAAACATACATCCAACGACCCGTCCCTTAAAATCTCAAAAGGTAATAAGTTTCAATCTTTTATCCAAAACGACATTTCCAATGTAATTCTAGATACCATTTTCGTTGGGACTATCTATCTACTCATTTAAAATTAGAAATATTGAAAAATTACCAAGCCTACTTCAGACTCAAAAGCTCTAACCCATCATATAAATATATAAGGGACAATGGAAAAGAAACTTCGGCCTCATTGTCGGGCTCAATGGATATTTGCTAACCCTTATACATTGTTTTGGGGCTGCGATCTGCTGTAAGGTCTTAGCCCTCTAAGGTTGTGAAATAGACAAATGTTTTTATATCAAAGAAAGGAAAGGCTTCGGCCTTTTAATGGTCATTTAGGATATTTGGACCCAAATAGAACACGTAAACAAATAGGAGATCCTCTTTGTTTTTATTGAAAAAAATAAAAAAATAAGGAAAAAAGTAATAATAAATTTACAAACCCAATAAAAATAATGAGAAAACTATTTAAAATTCAAAATTTAATCATAATAATAAAACAGCAATTGTTTTCCACACGCGTGAAGGCACGTGACTGGGAAGCATCAAAGTAGCAGTAGCAGGCGTGCATGCAAGACTTTTGGAAGGTTGTTGGTAGGGGACCTCCTCTCCTCCTGTGCTGTCCTTGCTTTGGAATGCGTGTCAACTGTCTTCTTTTTTATTTATTGTTCTTTTCCTTAATTTTATTATTTAATTAATGCTCTAACATTCATATACATATACACATATATATATATATATATATATATATATATATATATATATTATTAACTAAAAAACTATAATATTATTTTCATATTTTAAAATTAATATAATTTAGATGCTTATACTAAATTAATCAGTACTGCTCCTGTTTTTAACTGAATTAATCAACCACTGTGTGCAGAGAGAAAAAAGAATCTTTCCTTTTATGGAAATATCAGCCTGTTGAAGCAGTCATTTTCATTCCCAATAGTACCCTTTCAAAGGGTTCAAAAGACCTTTCAAGTGGGCGACAATAGCTTCAATTATAAAACTTTTAAAGTTAAATTTTTTTTTTATATCCTAACAATTTCTTTTTTCTATTTTTCTTTGGTTAACATTTTTTATAAACCTTTATCTAATCTGATTAATTTTTTAATCTATTTTTTTAATTTTTAAATAATAAAAAAATTTTCCCATTTTAATCTCAGTGACATGATAAATTTTATGACCCATAATACTAATTGTAAAAGTAGAGTTATTGTCATTGATTCCTACATATTATTAAAAATAAAATATTTAATTTAACTCAATTAATATTTGATAATAAGAATAAATATAAATAATTACAAGTAATTTAATATTACAAGACTAATAGTTCTGGTACCCTATTAAAAATTAACTTAAATCTTAAAATTAACTTAAAATAAAATAATTATTCCAATCATTGTAAAAATAACTTATATTCTAAAACGGGTTAATGAAATTATTACATCAGTGTATTTAAAAAAAATATAGTTTTTCTTTTCATATGCTAAAGTGCATTTAATACAATAATTTACTTTTTTTAAATAGATGCGTCTAAGGTTTTAGTTTTTATTCTAAAATATCTGAGATTTCTTACTTATCTATAAATATTAATTATTATTTTATTTATTATAAAGTTCTTTTCTCCATATATAATTAATTATTTAAATATTTTTATAAATAAATAATTAATTATCTAAAAATAATATAATATTTAGGCTTATATTTTAAATAAATTTCTTAATTATGGTATGAAAACTTTAAACAGAAATAAAAGAGTGATTTGAATGAAAATGCAGATGCGAGTGCTCAAAGAGTGATTTTTTATATTTTATTTTTTTTCTCAGTACATTGCACAAAGGGAAGGAACCCTCCAATCCATCACTATCAGTCTGTCACCATGATAGATATTTGAAAAAATAAAATAAAAATGCCAACCTTAAGAAACCCTTTTTAGATTTTAATATGTTTCTTTTATTAGGTTAATGTTTCTGCTAAGGGACGTTATTGAAAAGTCTTCTCCACCCAACACCATAGTTTTTATATTGGATTTTTTTCACAAATAATGACAATATTAATTATTTATTAATTATGCTCCTTTGCATTTCTAAATTACTGTGAAGAGTGATTACCATCATTTTCCATCATGTCCACAAAGATTCACCCCCACTCCATTTTTTTTATTTCTATTTTACTTTTCTCAAATATAATCAATAATTATGATTTTTAATCAAAAGGATGAAAACCTTAAATATTTAGCTTTCAATAACAGAAAGCTAATTTTTAAATATTTAGTGTCAAAAACAATTTTTTTTATTTACATTTATCATTAACAAATTGTTAAATCAAATATAAATATATAATCTTTATAATTTTCATTATAAAAAGGAGTTGAGCTTTGACTAAATTCTTAATGTTTAGTGTACAGGTTGTGCCTTTCGATACTCAAATTTTATTAATCATATTTCTTGATGTGGCAAGAAATATATATATTACAATTTATCATTATTATAATAATAAATTTTTAAATTAAATAACATTCAAAATTATATTAAATAAGTACGAATTATCATATGTTTAAATGAAAAATGTTCACTCAATATATTTAATTTCTACATTTTATAAATTAATATAATAAAATTCTTATTTTTATGAGAAATTTAATTGTAAAACAGTAAATTTTAATAATTAAAATATAAATTTTGTATATTTTTATCCATATATATAATAAAAAGTAATAAAATGAACTCATGATTTGTGGTACAGTTGGCAATACAGTATGAATTTATTATAAAAAATTTTGAATTCGAATCCAACTAAACACATTTTAGATAGATGTAAAAAAATTTAACTGTAATTAACTCTAAGAGCTCGTTTGATATTATGTTTGTTAAAAATACTTTTGGAAAAAAAAAATTTATTTTTAAATTTTTTAAATTTTGAAAACTGTTTTTAGAAGAAAACATGTAAATAAATATTTTTCTTAGAAGCATATTTGAAAAAAATAATTTATAAAAAATTAAAAAAATTAGTTAATTAAATTAAAAAAAATTATAAATTTATTTATTGTATACCTAACAGCAATTCTAAAAACTCTTTAAATAGAATTAGTTTTAGAAACGAATGAGAAAAAAATGAATTAAAAAGAAAAAAAAAAGTAATAAAAGGAAGATTGTGAATTCGTGTGGGATTCAACGTTTGGTTCGACGGTAATAAGAAAATATAAAAAAAATAGAAATTTGACATTTATCAAATGCAATAAATGTTTGTTGACTAAATCATGGAAACAAAGCCATCACAAAAACAACAGCTGTCTCTAATTATTCTGTTGTACTTTGTCAAAAATTTGTTGGTGTTGCGTTGCGTGGACCCTTGAAAGCTATTGAACCTCAATTAGGGTTTTTAATCTTAATTAAGTCCCTTAATGGATAAGATTCTATTCAATTCTATTTTTTAATTATGCTTAACTCTCGTTAATTCTCTAATCTCCTTCCCTGCCTTTGAATATTAAAGAATGAATTAATCATAAGTCAATTTCTTTTTGTGTTAATAAATGATTTTGATCAATCCTATTATGTGGCATTAACAAAATGACCTAGCCCTTCACTTTTAATATAAATAATTTACTAATTTATATATATATATAAAGTGTGGAAAATACTCTCATTAAGGCATTCTTCCCTTATTGATTTGTAAAAAAAAATCTAAAAATAAAAAATATTTTTAAAATTTTATCTCTTCTCAATAATCAATAAGGAGGTGGGTGTCTGAAAATAAAAATAAAAATAAAAATAAAAAATAGCATTTTTTATATATATTGGTTCCAATTATTTTTCTTTTTTACAGAAAAAAAAAAGAAAATTAGAGGATCAACCAAGGGCGCCTTCGATTCAGTAACAGTTCTGCAATCGATGATCAGTGATCGATAATCAGCAGTTCACAATTCGCCTGCTTATATTTATTAAAAAAGATTTTATAATTTAGCGAATAGATTGGTGATTTAAAAATAAAATGATTAATAAAGACATTTAAGGTATGGTCATTTTAATAAAAATAAAATTTTTTATAGTGATTAATTTATTTCAAAATTAACTTTTAATTAAAAATATACATAATTATTATTTTACGTATGGCCATTTTAATAAAATTTATCTTCAAAACTATTTTCTTATGCTTTTCTTAAATTCCTTATTTATCATGGGTTTTTATTGAAATTCGAGGTGAATGATGGAAAACAAAGAAAATATATATAATAAAAAGGGTTTTTTTTCTTTAAAATGAATGGAGTAAAATCAATGGAAATTAAAAAATTGCATTCTATTTGGCTCAAAACTTAATTCTGAGACAAATTAATCATCACAAAAGGGTTATGAATTTAAAGTATTCCTTCAACGTAAAGTCTGCCCATCCCTTCACATATGTAAATAATTTGAAATTTAACTCCTCATTTTACTTTAATGTTCTCAATAAAAATTTATGATTTTTAATTTTTTTCAGTAAAATATATAAACCATAAACATGTAATGTAACACTAATTTTTTAATTTTGTACAATTAATATTATAACATATAAACTGGAATAATTTTATATGTATAAAAAGAATGAGATGCATGTAGTATTGTTTTAATTCTTAATTTATTTTTATTTTTAAGGATATAGGCTATATGTCAGAATCATATTCCAATAGCCTATGCGCATGTCTATAACTT
Organism: Triadica sebifera; assembly: GCA_023653625.1. Taxonomy (NCBI): domain Eukaryota; kingdom Viridiplantae; phylum Streptophyta; class Magnoliopsida; order Malpighiales; family Euphorbiaceae; genus Triadica; species Triadica sebifera. The sequence continues at coordinate 27,594,875 of CM042897.1, forward strand.
CAATGATAGGCCGTATAGGGTTCAAAATTTGGCAAGCAAATAGAAGGAAATCCCAATTGGATGACAATTGGATCCCCATCCATTGATTTTTTTTATCCAAATTCACTTTGAATGAGACTTTTTTTTTTTTTTTATCATGTATATGTTTCAAGATCGAAGGAGAAGGGAAAAACTTAGAAAGATATAGTTTAGAAACATATCAAAATTTTATTTTTCAAATTTATTCTAAAATATTCTATCTCTTATAAAAAATTATATTTATATAAAATGCTTAAAGAGAAAACAAACAAACGAGAATTATTAGAGTAAAAATTATCAAAATCTTTATTTTTACAAAAGTAAAAGTAAAAAGCATAAAATAAACTAAAGTAAAATTCTCTTGTGGCAGAAATTATATATATATATATATATATATATATATATATATAATATATATTTTTAATATATCTTTTGTAGGTTCCAAAATAATTCAAAATGAGGTGAATTGAGATTTTAAGACTTTTTGATATGTGTAAAATAATTTACATTTTTAAAATATTCTAACAATATACTAATACTAGGCAGATAACTCATATAGTGATAATTTAAATTTTTTTTCATAAAATCAAAATTTATTAACAAAAATATTTATCAACCACTAAATTCAGTTTTTGTTAAATAAATCACTTCTTTTTTTGCAAAAAAAAATTTAAACTAATTTAAACACAAATGGATTTTTAGAAAAACTCTTTCAAGCACTTTTGCACATAAAAATCAGATTTGAAATATTTTTAGTAAATCAGGATATTATACTTGAAAATAAGAAAAAGAAAAATATATTAATACGCGTAAATTTATAATAATCCAGTCCCTTACCTACACTTACTCCTCAAAACACAATCAAAACTAAGTCAAATTTTCAGTTTCAAATATAATTCAAGTATCAATCAAGCATCCAAGGTATAATTGTTCAAACATTTAAACTTAATCGTTCAAACAAAAATATCAATTTACTTTATTCATCTAAAAGAGGTTTAAATATTATTTCTTTTCCATCACTTGGACATGTATAAAAAAATATTGTGCCATTAATTCTAGAATTCAAATGTATAACATATTTAATCCAATAAAATATCTCAGTTCCAAATTCAAAATACTATTTAATATCACATGTTAACCAAAATCAAACATTACAATAATTCTCATAACTTATATCAGATTTCATACTTATAATATCAATAGAACATTTTCATAAAATCAGTCTCAAAGTTTATCACTACTTTCTCACAACTTTATTAAGCACCAAATCACGTATTTATATACACTTAAGCTATTTACTCATCAATGGAAATTTTTAAAATTTGAGACAAAATTTCAACAATTAGCTATAGTTTTTAACAATATGCATTCACCGTTATTTTTCAAAATCAAATAAGTTCACATCTTTTAAAATTAGTCTGATAATCTATCTTACAATAGTTCACACAAACATCTTACAAGTTTAAACATTTATTATTCAAAACAATCCAAATCTTCAATATATCAAAATAAAAAAAAATGATATATTTCTAATCCTTTTTGTTATCTATCACAAGGAGTTATCAAAATTCAATTCAAGCCAAAAGTTCAAAGTTTTTTTCATATTTAAAAATTCAAGAGTATAAATTCAATTTCCATATCAAAAAAATCCAGAGCCTAAAATTCAAATTTTTTTTAACATGAGACAAAGTTAGTTTAACTAGGCAGAAAATATATTTTCTTAATTTTCATCAAATCATTCAAATCCCTAATGTGTAATGAACTCCAAATTTTTGAAATTTTTTTTTTCTAAAATACCTTCAGTAAATGGTTTTTTAATTATAAAATGGAATTACTCGTTCATTTTTATGCTCATTGATTTTCTCAATTTTACTTTTTAAATCATTTTCACACAATATCCATTTCCTTTAAAAACATTTATTATCTATAATTAAAAAATCAGTTACGTGGTGATCATTGGCTTTTGTCACCCTAATTTTCTAATTCTTCAATCTTTGAAGCATACACATCTTTGATTAGTATCAAATCCATCAAACTTTTGGTAAAAATCGCTGTTAGGGTTCCTTTTTCATGGAGAATCAAAAAGACCATCGCTTATATCGAAGTATTGTCAACATTTGAGGCAAGATTTATTATCCATGGCATCGTCGCCTGAAGATAGATGTGGTGTCAACGATTTCCTTTCTATAGCTTTCATTCGCACCATTTTTGAGTTTTGGGTAAGCATTAGTTGATTTTATCAATGAGAAGAAGAATAGGCTTTTTGAATAAGATGAGGAGAATGAGGAGAAGGTTTTTCTTAAAAGATGTCAATTACTTCATATCATTGTCCACACCAATATTTTTTTAATTTTGCAAAATTTCCTTTTTAATTATAGTTTTGACCATATACAAACTCATGTCTTGCGAATTAAACAAACGTTATACAAATAATCACAAAATCATGCTTGAGTTGCTTTTTATGCAAATCTACAACAAATCAAGTTAATTTTGGTACCCATTTTACTTTGTGTCTTTGTTGATTAGTGAACAAAAATAGATTTTTCCCTTTTTGATGGTTGGTTTGTAAAGAATATGTTACTTTCACAACTCATTTTTTTTTACATGAACATTCTTTCTCAAATAATAATATCAAGAAATATGACTTTTTTTTTATTACAAGAAAAGCATGTGACATGAGAAAAAAAGATGTGAAATAGTTTTTATCAAAATATGCATCATATTTAACATATATTACAAAACCATCAATAATAATCATTTTATTTTTCCAAATATGTTTAAACATCCATAATATCGAAACTCTTTATTTAAAACATATTTTTCATATAAAAGTTTTTCAATCTTCTTGTTTTTCTTTTCAATTTCTTCATGCAATAAAATATTTTATCTTGCAATATCATTATGAAGATCAATGACTTTCAATTCATTTTCGACATATTTTTTAGCCTATTTCATAAAATTATCATGTTTTTTCAAATGATTATCATGCAATATTTTCAAATCAGCATATAAATTTTTCAAAATAGTAAAATTTTTCTTTTAACTTCCTATACTTATAGTGTAATTCTTCAAAATAATTCCAAAAGTCATCATCATTATAAGAGTTAAAATCACTTATTTCTGAATTTTCATCAAAATTAAGGTCCAAGGTCTGTTTTTTTTTTGCTTTTTCAATGTTAGCCATTAACGTCATATTGGTGATTTCTTTATCTTGCAATTCAGTTGAACTTGAGCATAATACTTCACTATTGCTCCAAGTTGCGACCATGACTTTTTTATTTTGCTTATTTCCATTATATTTCAGCTTTGGATATTTTGTTTTAATGTACTTGTATTCATAGTACACAAATCATTGTTGTTATGAGTATTATGATAATTTTATAAATTTTCAAATTTTCTCTTGTTTTTTTGCTTTTTGTGAGACTTTCTTTTTCCTTTCTTGAACATTCTTTTAAACTTTTTTGTCATATTTTCCAACTCCTTATCACTTGAAAGTGAGCTGCTACTATTACTTGATAAAACTTTAAGTACAATTCCTTTATCTTTTTCCTTTTTTTTCTACATCAAGAATTTGACAATTAATTAGCATTTTATGGGATAATAAAGATCTAATTACCTCATCATATGACAAATTACAGACGTTATTGTCTAGCAAAATTGCCATTTTTGATTCCCATCTTGGAGTCAAGGATCTTAAAAACTTTTTGATTTGATGAAATTCACTAATAGGTTCTCCAAGATCTTTGAGTGTATTTGTGAGATTCACAAATCTGTCACTTGCTTCAGAAATACTTTCATCTTATTCGAAATGTTTCATAATCATTCATCACCACATGAAGCCTTGAGTCTCTTACCTTTTCGATTCCTTCATAAGTTGTCTCCAACTTATCTCATATTTATTTTGTTGTATCACACCCGGATACTCGATTGAACTCATTTGTATCCAACCCATAAAATAAAAAGTTCATTGTCTTTGAGTTTGCTTTTGCTGTTTGCTTTTCATCTTTGGTCATTTCCTTTATTTTCTTCTTTGTTCCATCCTCTTTAGTAAGAAAAGTGTAACCTTTCAAAACTAATTTTAAACAATCCAGATCATTAGATTGAAGAAAATAAGTCTTCCTTGGGTTCCAATATGAATAATTTTCACTAAAAAATAGAAGAGATCATGTGGTAGATTGACATTTTTGAAATGAAATGGCAATGAGTGGGAAAATAACATTATTTGAGGTTGATGTCATATTTATAGTTTTCTCCAATGATGTGAAGCCTTAGGTGAAAGGAAAAAAGACTCTGATACCAAATTAGAAAACTACTTTTCTTACTAGTGAAAAACACTTCAATTTAAAATCTTTTGTACTTTAAGCTTCACTTTTAAACACCAATTAATATGACTTTACATTTATATCTTAATATACCTATTTGTTGCACATGTTTCTTTTCTTAAATATATATATTTTTATCTCCAATTCTTGTATAATATAAATTGAAATTCAAACATATATATGATAAATTCTAATTTAGGGTACAAACAGTGGCAGATCCAGCCATTCAATTTAGGAGGGGCAAATTTTTAATTTTATTTTGTCAAATTTACAAACATATGATAGAAAAAAAACCTATATAATAAATCTATTAATTATAAAATTTATAATATCTAACTTTAGAAATTACATTAGTCGATAAATTTACAAACATACGATATAATAAAACTATATAATAAATCTACTAATTATAAAGTTTATAATATCTAACCTTATGAATTGTACTAGTCATTGACAATCAAAATTTAGACAATATTTTTTTAGTATAATCAACTTCAAAAGTGGCTAATGTGATCATCTTCTACATGCATAAGAAAAAAAAATCAGTTAAATATATGTAGCCAATTTTATATACAACTATACTTAGATTGAAAAAATAATTAAAAAAATACTCGCCTATTTTGATAATTGAGGCATATTAAATTGTAACTTTCTTTCTTGCATATCACTAAAATCATCAATGATTGAATTAAAATACTTATTCTCTCTTTCTTGCATATTTGACATAACCCATAAAAAATATCATTTAAAGGAAAGCAAAAAAATTAAAAAAATCCTCAAATTGCAAAATTAAGAAAACAAAAATATTACTAATCAAATCCAATACAATAGCTAATCATATGATTCCTTAACCAATAAACTAAACAAGATAATAGTATTTTTTTTACAAAAGAAAAAAATTGAGAAAAAACTAAAAGAAAAAAATTAAAATAATACCTTTTAAGATTTGTCAATTAAATCATTTTTCACCTCTTCTTTTTTTTTCAACCAAATAATTTGATTAATATTTATCTTTTTTTTTATGGTTGTTTTTTTTTAATTCAAAATCGTGTGCTGTTGAAAAAGTGCTACGGAAGAAGATAAAGGTTTTTAATTGTTCTTTCAAAAAAGCTTCCTAAAAAGCTATAAAAATATTGAATAAAAAAATAAAAACTAAGTGAGTTAAAAAAATATTTATAATAGGTAGGGTTGAGGGATAAAAATTGAAATATGTTAATATTATTTTTTTTGAAAAAAAAAATTAGGGGAGGCTATGGCCCCCATATGCCACCCCCTATATCCGCCTCTGGGTACAAAAATTGTAACATTCGAACCAACATCTTTATATAACTAATACTATCACAATAATAGTTAATATTCATATTTACTATGAAACTAATTATGTGGTAATTAGTTCATTACGTAATTAACTTCTGAAAAATAATAAGCAATTAAAATTCAAATATTCTTCAATTCAACTAATTTTAATTAAAATAAAATTATATCATCATCATCATCATCATCGTCGGATTTGAAATTTGTGAGACCTATCCATTCATACATTGTCTAATTGCTTCTCATCATAAGGTGTGAGTGATGGGTAGAGGAACTAGTTACAAAGGTACCTTCTTACGAAGATTCCAAGCTCCAACAAAGATAGCACTACGGTACCATATCACAAATAATGTTATTTCACTCCTAGTAGAATTGTTTTTAGGTTAACTTTGTAATAAGTTCATTAATTCTTCATATTCGGTTCAATATATATACAGTATTTATAGTCAATTTTACTCGAATGTTCCAATTGGTTTTCATATTTATAATGTCACATCCGCAAGTTAGACCCTGACCGTATACGTGTACTGCGGTCGTTTATACTGCAGTATAGAGGTGTACGATCGGAGTCTAAATACGGATAAATACATAAAAATTTAAGCATATTAATATGATAAAATGAATAGAAATTTTTTCAAATGAGACAATACAATTTTGTGTTATGCACGCAAATCGAGACGACAGCCCGGGTCGAAATTGGATTTTTCGCTCGGTAGTGAAATTTTAATTTAAACATACCGGAATATAGAAAATATTATTTTAAGGTCATAGGTGGAGTTATAAGGTAAAATTTTAAGGTTTAGAGTTTGAATTATGGAAAATTGATCCTCAGTTCAGGTTTACAGCCTGATTTTTCGAATCGGGAGCTAGAGAGATGTGTTTATAATCACAATGGAGTCAATGTGATCGAAATTTAATTTTAAGATTTTTAAAACTGATAAATTAGAATTCGGACGATAGATGAATTTTTACGGGTCAAATTAAGAAAAATGATTAACCCGTAAAAACTCGATTTTTGCTCCGGTGGTCATTTTGCAAAATTGAAGAGAAAATTATTTTATAATTTTTGGAATATTTAAATTGATGAAATTAAGTTGTTTGGAGGTTGAATTTTGGAGAATTTAAATTTTATTATGAAGAAAAATGAAGAAAAAATTTGATTGGTTGAAAATTTGTTAAGTCAAAATTAATTAGATTTTGATTGGGCCATGTGTCAATATTAAGAGATAGTTAATTATGCTATTGGCCAATAAGGAGGTTGATTAAGGAATTAAGTGTGATTAATTAATTTAATTGGGGTATGTAAAGGAAATTAAATTGAATTTCATTAAAATATCAAATTTCCCATCTTCTTCCTTGCCTCTCCTCCATAGCCGAGAATCTCCAAGTCCCAAATTCCTTAATCTCTTCACTTTTGCTTATTCAAATCATATTAATTATCAATTAAAAGAATTAGAATAAGATTGGTGTGGAGAAAAAGAGAAAAAGGGTGGAAATTTGGCAAAAAAAGAAATCAAAGAATTTCTTAATACCCATTTGAAGAAGGTGAGATTTTGTTCCTTTCTCCATATGATTTTGTTGATTTAATTATTGCCATAATTGTTTATTGAATTGTGGTTGAATATTGTTGAGAATTGATTGGTAGAAAAATTAGGGTTTATGGAAAAAATATTGAAAAATTGGAGAAAAATAGGAAATGAAGAGAATAAGGCTTGAGGATGATGGATTGAGTGAAGAATTGATAAAAATAAATTTTAGGAATTTTTGTGGAATTTTTAGAGAATTTCCATAATTATGGCTAAATTTTACAAAAATTATTTTGGAGGAATTTTGCCTTAAATTGAAGATAATGGAGTGAATTAGAGTATATGGAAGTGGAAAATAAATTTTTTGATGGAAGAAAAATTTAATAGAAATTTTGGGGAATTTTTAGATTTTTAGCCTAATTATGGAAAAATTTATTGGGAGTTATGAATATTGTTTTGGTGAAATTGATGATGGAAAATGAAAGAAAGTGAGTTAAATTGATGATAGGAATTTATTTGGAATTTTTAGAGTAATTATGGAATCAATGAGAATTCTTGAATTGAAAATGGACATTAGGAGAATAAAAGAAATAAATAGAGAAAAATAGTTTTGGAGGTGGAAAAAATAAAGAAAATCAAATATTATAAAAGGAAATTAATATTTGAATTTTTGATCGCATCGGAAAGCGTGATGACGACCAAAATCGGTATTTATGCATTAAACGTGCATAATAAGAAATGTTTTAATTATAGGATCTAGATGTCCGTGAGAACGAAAAATTAAATTTTTACTAGATTTTATGTCGTAAGGGGTTTAATAGCTAATATTAATTTTCTATCTTTAGGTGTGACGTCGGGACAGGCGCCACCGCGAGATAAGGGGAAAGAGCCGGTAGATACCGGCTGAGCGTAAAAAGGTTAGTGCAACTACCCTTATAATATTAGTCATATGAAAATATTTTATGTGAAAATTGAAATTTTTGCAATTATTGAGTTATATATATATTTTTGTATTCCAGAAAATTTAAATGTTAAAAATTATCTATGATGATAATTATTTTGGTATTGAAAGAATATTTATTCATTATCTGAAAAATGAAGTGAATTATGATTTTGAGAATTTTTCCCACATATTAGTCTAGATATGAGCTAGGGCATTGTTGGCATGCCAATAGGGTAAAAATTATGGTCCTGTGCATTTCTGTGGGCCAATAAAATATTGTGATCCTGTGCATTTCTGTGGATCACCTGATACAACTATCAGTCCTGTACATTTCTGTGGGCTGAGTCATATTACATTTGGATCCTGTGCATTTCTGTGGATCCTAAGTTAAGATGTAATATGATACCCCTTTGATTTCCTAGGAGCATGTTTAGGATATTATAATATGTGGGTATATGAAAAATATATTATTAAGAACTCAGCGAAATTTTGAATTTAATTTAAATGTATCTTTTATTTTAATGATTTTTATCATAAGAGTTTGTGCACCACTGAGTTATATACTCAGCGCGGGAGTTTATTTTCTCTCGCATAGGTTACAAGAGCAGCAGATAGCGTCTAGAAGTGTAGATAAGGGACACTGACTGGTGACCTACTAAATGGAGCATAACAGTAGCAGTGGAAGCCAACCAGAGCGGGTTGGTCTTTTTGTTATATTTTGATATGTATATATATATATATATATATTTTAAATTTCATTTCGGCATGTATATAAATAAAATAAAAAGGGTGTGTATGCATAAAATTTTAGTATGTATTTTAGATTTCTTATATTAAATATGTTAAAATTTAAAGAAGTATTTTTGGGGAGTTGTTTAAAGGTAGCACCTCTTATCCGTCCGGTATACGGATGAGTGTACGGAATGGTAAGGGGTGTTACATATAAAATCATATATAAGTGCAAATCTTGTTGAAGCCATTTTAAATGACTTAAATAATAGATTTTATAGATTTCATGTGGACACCTTTTGTAATAAATAGTTTTGGTGTCTAACTTCTTTACATATATCTTTTTATTAAGTATGGATGAAAAATATTTATCTAAATCCAATTTATAGTGTTATTTATAGATCAAACTAACGACATAATGTCATGTAAATAAATATATAACTAAGTATTATATAATATTTTATAGTTGATTTAATTTATAAATAAAGTCATAATTAAGGTGTTGAACAAAAAAATATAGGTTAAAACATATCTCTTTATCTTTTAATAATCATAAGTAATTCTTCAATATACAGAGTAAGGAAACAAAGATAAAAATTGAGATTTCAATAGTTTTCTTAAGTTTTGCATATTATGACTTATGCAATATTTCAAGATTTTGGTAATCTTTTCTTTCTTAATGATAAAAGAAAGAAAAAACTTGTATCACGATTTACAAAGGTTTATGAAATGATAAAACACATGCTTTAGCACATTAAATAGGAAGAGGGACGTTATGTACATGACAACTTTGTAAGGGTTGAAGTTGGCCATAATAATCATTTAGCAGAAAACCTAAGTTGAGGCTACCTAAATTGGGGCATAAGAAAGGAACAAGTTTTTGATAGTAGATCAATGAAAATGAACTACTTAAGATGAGCAACATTATTGACACCCACCCCTTGGCTCATCAACATTGTCAAAGTTGGTAATTGGTACATTATCTTATTTAGAATTACAAAACTGCCCATAAGTACATCCCTTTAGGCTTCAACCATCTAGCCAATCAGAGAGTTGCCCTTTACAATTCATACTTTTGATTGGGCCACCCTTTTCACTCTCTCTCCCCTCTCTTTCTCCACATATAATTAGAAAACTTTTCTTCAGCTAAACGCCCACAAACACCATTTCCACCAATCACAACTCAACATCTTTGACCTCTTTTTTCACTCTCCTTTCTCTGCTCATTTCTGTTCTATAGATCTTCTCTTCCTCTCTTTGCTAATAGTAATAAGGAGCTGGCATATTTGTATTCATATCTTTTAACCCATTGCTTTACTTTTTTGGCCTTTAGTCCACAGGGGAACTAAAGCTAAGCCAAAAGCATTATATTTCCCTTTTTCTTGGCCACTTACTCTGCTTCAATCCTCTGTTTCTCTATTTTCTCAATTCGGTATTTCTCCTTTTCATTGATTTCAGCTTCTTTTTCATTTTGAAGCAAATTCTTTGAATCTGTCATTTTGTGAGCTTCAAAGCTGTAAAATTTATGTCTTCATTTGGTTTTTCTTTATGGGAATTTTATGTACTTTCGTTTAAACTTTGTTGGGATTTTTTGATTGAAATCATTTAATTTTTATCTAGGGTTCTATCAATTAAAATAGGAACTTAAAGATCTAAACTTTTTGTTATTTCTTCTTGAATTTTCCTTGGGTTTTGGAAAGTTGAACTTTTTAGATTCCTCAATTTGTGCTTATGTGAAAAAATGTTACTCAGATTCTCTTCAAATGCTTCTTCTTGATTTGATGACTCTTTGGTCATAAAAATTCTCGACTTCTTTCTCCTCACTGCTGCATTTCCTATCTGGGTTTTCTCTCTCTTTGAATTCAAAGAGAGAAAAATACAGCATCAAATAATATTCTCTCTCTCTGTTCGTGTGTCTAACTTTATAAATTCCGTCTATGCTGTGCTAGCTATTTGTTTTTACTGTACAGATTAAGGATGAATCAGGGAATTGAGATCCTCTCTCCAGCTTCTTATCTTCAGAATTCCAACTGGTTGTTTCAAGAAAGCAGGGGAACAAAATGGACCCCTGAAGAAAACAAGCGGTTTGAGAATGCCTTGGCTTTATACGATAGAGATGAGCCTGATCGATGGCAGAAAGTTGCTGCCTTGATCCCAGGCAAGACTGTAGGTGATATAATCAAACAGTATAAAGAATTGGAGGAAGATGTTAGCGATATAGAGGCAGGCCTCATCCCAATTCCTGGTTACAACAGCTATACTAGTACTGATTCTTTTACATTGGAGTGGGTTAATAATAATAACAATAATAATCAGGGTTATGATGCTTTCAAACACTACTATACTGCTGGAGGCAAGCGAACCACGGGTACCCGCCCTTCTGATCAGGAAAGGAAGAAAGGGGTGCCATGGACTGAGGAGGAACACAGGTTTATTACATTCCTCTCTTTCTAATACTAATGTGCATATAATAAGAGTTGGTTGAGTAGGCAAGTGTTTCAAATTGTTTCTTTCTATTCTTCATTTAGCATGTTTGATTGTTCTAGAATTGAATTGTACTAATGGTTTCAGAATTGAAATGCTTTGGGTGGATACAAGTTGTGAGGCATTTAAGATATTTATGAACTTCTGGGATTGATTTCTCTTTCAAGTGTTGATGTAAATTTTTTTTTTTGTGTGTTTATTTGGTGTCAATTTTCAGGCAGTTTCTGATGGGTCTTCAAAAGTATGGTAAAGGGGACTGGAGAAATATATCTCGTAACTTTGTGACCACTAGGACACCAACTCAGGTGGCTAGTCATGCACAGAAATACTTTATCAGGCAGAGCACAGGAGGGAAAGATAAGAGGAGATCCAGTATCCATGATATCACTACTGTCAATCTTCCGGATACCAAGTCGCCATCGCCTGATAATAAGAAACCATTATCTCCAGATCATTCTACTACAACTCTGCAAACACATTTGCAACCAAAAATGGCTGCTATGACCAAAGGATTATTAGACTGGAAACCGCAAAATGAAGGAGCTGCTGCTGCTGTTGTCAACCCAGCAAATGGCAATTTGTTGATGGCACCTCTGTGTGGTATGCCATCATATGGCCCCAAATTACAGGAGCAAAATCTGCTTAGAGGAACTCTTCCAGGGTACCAATTTGGACCTTATAATTTGTTTTTTCAGATGCAACAAATGCAACGTCAGTAAGCTTCTCAAGGATGTAGAGTTTGTGAAGGTATTGAGCCGGCCATTTGCTATTCAAGTATTGTTGGATACGTTTGCCTATGACATATCTTTGAAACATAGATCTACGTGAATATGTTAATGAGGAGCTTTATTAGTCCATAGTTATTAGACTATTACAGAATGATCGGTTAGTTTATGTTGTGATTCCATATTCAAATCTGAATAATTGAAGCTAAAGGAAGCATATTTAATGTGAAGCTCTCATCTTTTGATTGATTATCAATGTCTCCTTATTTTGTTTGCGCAATTGATTGTAATCGCAAGGCGTTTTCAATTTTTAAATGTTACCATTTGAACAATAGTCATGAATTTGTAAAATTGATATCAAGAATGAAGTTATACTCTCATTCAATTATTGAGTCACCGGCATCAAGTACATGGTGCTGCTCTAGTCCACATGGTGAATGAAATAGAATGTGAAAAATATTTGATCAATCGAGTTGAAATTTTGAGATTGACACGCGTGTCATTTCCCTGCTGTACATATAACCCCAGTTGATTTCGACGACGCACTATGTCATCAGATGCTTACTCCACATTCTGCATAGTCAGAAGGGTTCCCTCTCTCCTCCTAGTGACATACTTTGACCTCACATTTATTTTATCTTATGCCTTTTCAACATAGGGTTTAACATTCGATTCCATATGTTGACTGAATTTGACTTTCGAATCTTGACTACTGAAGCTGGAGACTTGGGCCACTAGTTCAAGCATCTCATGCTTCATTCTGTTTTTCTTTTTCATCAGGACATCAGTGTTTTTTTCCCACTTTGTTCTCTATTTCGAGATCGCAAAGAATGGTGGAGGAAGATCCCTTGAGATGTTTCAGCAACTGTAATTTTTGTTGGTCAACTGTATAAAAAAAACTTCATTTATTCATACCTTTTTTAATAGTTAATTACTAGAATTATGGTTTAATGACTCTTGAAAGTATGAAATTGGATAAATCTATCAAAATTTGGCACAACACGGTAACACAATTTGAATACGATTCATTTAAATAATACGATTAATAAATGAATTTGATATGGATTGAGTCATTTAATACGAGATGACATGATTACAATAAGTTTAATATATTAAAAAAATATTTTAGTGGTTTTTTTAGACAATCATCTTAATATATATATATATATATATTCTTATGATGATTTAACAATTATATATAATCTTTTATAATAATTAATCAATATATGCTCTAATTTAAAAGTATAAAAATGATAAATAATTTAAAATAATATTGTTTTACACAATTTAACATAACGGGTCAATTTTTTTATGATATCATGGATTGTAAAAAAATCGGCACATATATTAATTGGATTTACATCACATGCACAAAAATTGACATCCCTAAAATTGGATGGGACGAGCTCTCCTTGTGACCTTGTTTGTTAAAAGAGAATCTAACTGTTTCCTAGGTGGTGCTAGTGTTTTAAAGCTTTAGTTAAATTAAAAGACCAGATCATATAATTATACCCAATGCTCCAAAAGGTCTTGAAGATTCTCCTGTTTGTGTTGGTGATATTTTGTCACCTTTGATTTTGTGAAAGTTCATAGCAAGAATCTTCCTCCGAATTATGCGCATAGTGGAAATATGTAATATACAGTAACCAAAATGATTAGTGATTTGGTTCTTAATTAATTATTTGTGTTAGCTGATGACTCTACCAATACAGGAAATTTTTTTCTGGATGCCTAAAATGGGCGTTCGATCTTTTTCTCCAAGGCACTACAGGAAATTCATACCCTTTAAGCTTCTGATTTTTGTTACCTCAACACAGAAAGATTACATAAACTTGCTTCAGGATTTTGTTCATTATCTAATTTGAGCTGCAATCTTCTTCGTTATATAAATTCAACACGTTCTAAGAAGATTGTATTGCTTAAGAAATCATCTTACCTAATGAAATGTCTCTTTTTTTAACTCTTTATTGTTCTCTTTGTCCCCTTTTGCTGCTGCTGCTGCTAATTGTTGGCACTAACACCTTTGTTGTTTATGCAATATTGATGAAAAGCCTAGCTAGCTAGTGCCCCATTACATTGCTTGCGCATATTGTTCATGGTCCCCCCGCTAGACAAACAATTCAAGGCAACATGAGCAATATTAAAAAAAAAATTGTCTAATGAGACTTTTTCTTTGATAAATGACATAACAGCCCTACTTTTCTTTTATAAAGGACCAATTTTTCTGCAACTTGCATAAGGTAGCACTTTTGATACTTTATTCTGGTTTTTGTAGCCCCTTGTTTTGATATTGAACCATACAAGCCAGCCTCATTCCCTTAATATTGTGCCCTTCTTAATGTCCTGTGGAAGTATAACTAAAGCCATTAGAAAGGAAGAAAGTTGCCCAAATACATAAATGTCCAATGTAATTGGCTCAGAACTGAGACCTCCCTTGGCTCTCCAAGAGAGCGAGCTTGCTTGCTATCAGGCCAAAGTCTAATTCACAATGTCTAATGTACTTCTCTTAATTTTGAGTTCAATAATCTAGATATCTAAATATGCAAATGCAATAAAAAAAAAAAACAAAGAAAACTGTTGAATTTATATTAATGAGATTGAATTCAGAATTGATGGGTCAAGTGACTTTTTCTGCGATAAGGAAATTATGTATTAAACCAAGAAAGTTACATTGAATAGCTAATATGGTGCTTCCCTTTTGCTTTTTAATTTATTATAGTGCATCATCATATCTCCATGGTATATTTATAAAATATACCCTTATATAGAGTCTTTTAAAGCATATAACAGAAGAAAGAAATTAGTAATCAAAGAAGACAGAAAGTTTTGATTTTTTTTAATAAATTTTTTTATAAGAAAATAATTTATTAATTTTGTATCCAAACAAATGAAACAAATTTTACATAGGCATTGCATATTACACAGGAAATAGATTATGAAAAACAAAAAATGATGGGTTGGTGCATCAGCAATAATTATTTGTTTTAAAAAACCATAAAGTGGTTGTTGGGGAATACCAAAGCATACTAAAACCAATAATATGAGCTGTGATATGTTTAATAAGAGTAGGCAATATGAGCATGAGATTCCTTGTCATGCCTTCCCTTTGGGGTTACAAATTTAATTAAACTTCATCCAGCCTCCTCTTTGCATATAATTTTTCCACTTGTAAAAATATTTTTGCATTATAAAAGTTGCTGAAAATGTTAAAATCTTCATTTCGGTCACAAAATCTTCCAGAATGAGATTGGATTCTGTACTACAATTTAACAAGATTGAGGTCGATTTCTGAATAATTAAACTTCGATATTGACAAGTGAGAATTTTTCCAATAGCAAATTAATTTATTGAAGCTTACTATTAGGCCAAACCCTAATTGACATAATTAACTATATCCTATATATTAACATTATCTATAATTTCGTATCTGACATGTATAATATTTCTATGATTTATTTGTGACACATGAAATTCCTTTTAAATTGGATATTCCTAATTTGACCTAAACTTAATTTCTCTAGCCTATCAAATCATTCATTTAGGTCGGTTGTAACATAAAAATGGAGTTTTATTTTTACCCACATGCACAATGAACATTTTTGCACAAAAAATATGATAAAAATCGAAAGAAATAAAGCTCACAGCTAAGTCGTTTTTTTTTTTCAATAAAGGATCTTACTGAAGATTCAAATTGTACACTTTATTATCCTGGTTGCTAGAACAATTTTATTAAATTAAAGTTTATTGGTACTAACAACTTAGTATTCAATTGTATTGATAATATATAACAGTTATAAAATTTGCAGCGTCATATTATAATCACTACAGGTAGGTATCTATCAAACCTAATGCAATCTCATATGGCAACTTTGAATAAATGAACTAATTTTGTGTTTTTTAATTTTTGTAGTACCGCAGCCATCATAACTTTAGACATAAAGTTCAAAAAATGAAAAAAAAAAAACAACTGATTTTAATTTTTCAATGCTTTTCCTATCATCAATCATTTAAAAAGCAAAGTGCGAATAGACCTACTAACCACGAGAAGAAGGAGATTTATTAATATTTATTTTTTTTAAAAAAAGTTTTTATTGGGTAATCGATGGCGAAATGCTTCCACTAGTATTTACATATACAATCAAAATTCCTTGCTGTCTGATGACTTGACATTGTCTTTGTCACGAACACCACATATATATGCTCAGAATTTTTTTTCTGTGAAAATATAATTGAGTCTATGTTCTTACAACATATGAAATAATGATAATAATAATTTAAAAAAAAATGCCGAAAGATTTTGTGGCTGGTAAACTATATTGCTTGTGCCGTCTGACAGGTAAAATTAAGATGATGTCAATTGTTTCCACATATATATATTGAAAATATTTTACTGTATTTAGAGGTAAGATTTGTAACAAAGACTAATTTTGGAATACTTCTATGAGTGGAGACATGCTGTAGATGGGCAGATGAGCCACTTCTGGGCTGAAATGTGGAGTCATTTTGCAGAATGATCCATAGATGCCACCTACCCCCTACTTCACTATATATAGGTGAGATTTAAATTCTTCGTAATTACTAATCAGTAGTGCTTATGAGCCATTTATCGCTGAATCTACTCATTATTGATGGTAAGCAATTATTCCAAAGTGAATAGAAGAATCGTTTTCATTTATCTAAGTATGGATATGAATATGGATAATAGTCCATCCAAGTAAAAGACTTAATATATATCCGTACCTTTTGTATTTGATAACAAAATTATTTAATCCTTAATTCTGAAAATCATATAAATATTTAAATTTATCTATTTTATTACTTTTTAAACACATTTAGCTGACATGATTATAATAGAAATGCATTTCATTTTAGTTTTGCAAGCAGTATCGAAGAAGAAGCTGGGACAACAACAAGCTTCTATTCTCTTTATGCATGCATGGTTTTGTAATATTGTAGTTTCTACTTAGAATCAAATGAATAAAAAAGCATGATATCATATGATAAAATCTTGTGTTCTCTCAAAATCCTCAATTTATAGTATCATATCGTTCCAGCTAAGCTCTCCTCTTTATTATTTTGGCGATGTAACTGGAGCTGCTTTCGCTACTGATTTCTTCAATTTCTTCTTATTTTTTTTTAAAAAAAATGGAGTAAAGAAGCAAAAATAAAAGGGAAAAGGAAAAAAACAAGAGAACAAACAGTTTTTGATGCAGAGTTGAAACGTTGAAGAAGGAAGATCAGTTAATTGGGTACAGTACAGAATAATGATTTTCTTCCATTAAAAGGGAAATAAATAATATTATTATGTATGTACATATAATAAAAACTCAATAGAGCAAACTCTAAATTGAAGGGTCAAATAATGAGTTTTGCGGAATTTAAAATATACTAATAATGATTCTAGCTAACTTCTTACTCATTAAATTCTTGGGATTTGGACACAAATGTAATTAATTATAAATCAAGTTCCATTTTTATCTCTAAATTGATAATATTCCACAAATATGTTTTCCGTATTTTTCAATTCCACATTTAGATTTTGCTTGTAACAGTGCCTACATCCATTGTTTTTTTAGGAATTTGGATCACGTGGCTCCATCCTTAATATTTTTTCCTTTTTTATTTTTTATTTTTCTAATACATTTTCATTGAAACTTTTTTCTTTATTTTTATTTTTCATTTTTATAATATAGATGCAACTTTTTTATCTCTATCTAGTAATAAGATTCAATTCCATTAAAATCAAAATTTCACCACACATAGTTTTCTTGTCCAACAAGAAAATGACAATTATAACTTTATTTCTTTGATGGATCCATACTTTTTTCTTTCCAACAAAATGACTTTTACTATCGTTTACTAAAATCGAAGTTACTGTTAGTGATTTATGATGCTTAATGTGCTTTGAACCCAACAAAAAATCAAAGTTGCTAATATTTCTTCTCCCAGTACTGTATTATTTCACTTCAAATAATTAAAAATTAATTTATGACTGTGGATGTTGCTTTCACTGATATCGTTCCAAACAATAAAAAATATTTTCGTACAATTAAAATTATTTTTCATTACAGATTCATTTTTACTAATGTTGCTTTGCTCTACATTTTACAAACAACATGTTGTTTCCCTCTCCCTCTTGTAATTACTCGGACCTGTCATTTTTCTTCTCTCTTTTTGTCATTTTCTCTTTTCACTATGCTCTGATTTTTTTTCCTCTCTCGCTTCACCCTCTCTACATTCGTTGCTCTTTTTTTTAAAATAATTTCATTACATTTTACTACCGGACATTCAGTAACAGAGATTGTGTAGCCACCAGACATCCTACTCCGGACCTAGCACCAGTAGCAACATCGCCTGCCCACACCACGCCAAGCACCAGGAGCAATCTCTAGAAGTTCCATTTGTCTGTCTCTCTCTTATGTGTATGTGTGTAGCTAGATAATGGTATATATAAGGTATACGTATGGTATATATACAGTATATATAAGATATATAAGCTATATATATAAAATATATGTGTAGTATATATAGTTGTCTCTTCATTATCTTTGTCTTCATTATCCTCATAATTAATATTTCCTTCTTTGTATTTATCTTATTTTGTTTCTTTGATATCATTTTCTTTTGTTTGGGAGATGCAAAGTTTACTAGGTAGCAAGTGAAAAACCAGAAAGCTTAAAAGTATTTGGACATAAAATGATGGCCGAAAAAACTTTGGTGCTTTTAATTTTTCTTGTATCATTAAAATTATTTTATAATTAAAAGAATTTAATTT
Organism: Triadica sebifera; assembly: GCA_023653625.1. NCBI lineage: Eukaryota > Viridiplantae > Streptophyta > Magnoliopsida > Malpighiales > Euphorbiaceae > Triadica > Triadica sebifera. Next base: position 27,613,711 of record CM042897.1, read on the forward strand.
TTTTAAAAAATTTAAAAGATGTCTATCTTATGTATTTGTATTTGATTTGTGTATGTGCGTGACTGGAGAATAGGACATGTAGGGTATACATGTGATATATTTGAGGTATATGTACGGTATTCTAATATCGTCTTCTTCATATTTATCTTCAATTGATTCTTTTGACATCATTTCCTTTTGAGTTTTGTTTAGGAGATGCAAAGATTTTTAGATAGCAATTGAAAACTGAAAAACTTAAAAACATCTAGAAATAAAATCATGACTAAAGAAACTAGTGATAAAAAGTCTTTGGGGTAAAACAAAAGAGTATGGCATAAAAAAAGTCTTTCGTATTGATCTTTTTCTTTGACATCATTCTTTTCGTCTTCATCATATTCATAATCAACATCGTCTTCATCTTCTTTTGCTTTTTCGACATCATTTTTATAATCAACATCGACTTCATCTTCTTTTTATTTTCATCGTATTTATCTTCAATTCACATAGTTAAAGAAAAGAGTTAAAAAGTTGGAAAAAAAAGACGAGAAAAGGTATTTCTGTAAAAAAAAAAAAAGTTATTACTGAATTTTTTTAAAAAAAAAGAGGGCATATGATGTCCTTTTTCCTAAATTCTTGCACCATTTGGCAATGAATACCTAAACATATTCTTGTCAATGTTGTGGCGTAGCCCGCTCAATTGATAAAAACTTCATGTGGACCTGATCATCCAAGAGTGGCTCAATGGACAGTCTATAACCATGGGCTCAAAGGTAGGGCCAATATTCAAATTGGCACCTATATTTTCTCCAGGCGTAGCCACAGTATTATTGTATGTATGTTGCTGGAGTCAATAGGGTTCAACCTTTTAACCCTACTACCCGAGTGGGCATTTTATGTTATTACTTGCTTTTAACCTGAGCTGGCAAACGAAATAGATCGGATTGATTGGATTTAGAATTAAATTATTCTGGAGAATTTTTAAAAGAATAGGTCCGATGAGTAAAAAGAATGCCATTTTTAAGCAGAATATAAATGCCATATTTTTATAAAACATTTTAAACTATATTAGGGTTATGTATATTTTATTGTTTTCTTCCCGTACGTGAGTTCATTTTCACTATTCAGCATTGGTTTATTAATATATATACAGAATAAAAAAAAGTACGAAAGATACTCTTACTCTCACAAAATATATGAAGATTGTAAAATATTTTCTCATCGATTTTTATATTTAAATATTATTAGAATTGCATGGCCCAATGAATTGGATTTGATAATTATTAATTACCGTTGTTTTATTAAAATTTTAGCCTTTATTCCGGTTTCAAGTGTAATTGGCCTTAATCCAACTTGAACCTTTTCTCTTTCTATAAGCCACATACTGAGTTCAACTTGATAATTATAGATATATTACTATCTCAAAATAATTTAAAACAATTTAATTTTACCTTTATCATAATTATAAAATTTTAGTCCATTAAATTTTCAATATGAAATTCTCTTTAACATTATTAAATTTTGTTTGCTTATTAGATATATTCATATGATGAACTCGCAAGGATAGAGAAATTATTAAAATCCGCTAACCCTAGTAATTGTTAGGTTTTGGGTTCAATACAGTCTCTATGAAATGTACCAAAAAACCAAACATATACATAGTCAAGATGATAGGACAAAGGCAACTAAGTATATAAGCCGCCAACATGGAGAGATCTATATTCAAAGGAGTGGGACCATTCGATTCCACTATGTTTTAAAGTCTAACAAATGAATCTTATTATTTTTAATAAGTGAATTTTAATGAACATAAACTCTACTGTCTAAAGTTTCTGGAACCTTGCCGCGAGGAGTTGTTTTTACTTTTTTTTATCGGCCTACAACATTGACCATAATTCCTAATCCAGAAAGATATGGTAAAAGAAGGCTACTTTATCTTAAACAACAATTCAAATATGGAATAAAACTAAGAAAGAATTTATCCAAATCATATATATATATATATAGTAGACAAAAAAACGACAAATTATTCACCTATCCGAAGACATAATTTGATGTGAATGCATAGTTTCCCCCACAAATCCATATATGGATTTGTCCAATTTGTATGATGTTACATAATGCCTTTTTCCACCAAGGTTTGTTCTTTTTATTTATTCATTTATTTTGATAAATACGAAGTCTGTACCTTGGCAGCCACTCTTCGGAGGAGTTAGGACATGGGTGCCTAGGAGAATTTTTTTTTAGTTATCTTCTTTATATTATTAATTTTTTTATAATTATTTGCATTTATTTGAGATATTTATTTTTAATTTTTTTCATCTAGATCTTAATTATTACATAAAATAATATTACGATATATTATTGAATAAATGAAAAAAAATATTTTAATTTTCTCTCGTTTTATGCATTCGGGGTTTTGTGGGATGAAAAATTATTGTCTATAAAATTTTCATACATTAAACTAATTATATATAATATGGTAGAAAAAATATTAACTATTTTGCTTAAGTAGCTCTGTCTCTGCTGCTGTAAACAGCTCTATGTCTAAAATCCATAACTTCTCCAAAAACTGAATTTAGACAAGTCTTGTCTGTACTATTTTTTTAATTGATTTGACCAATTTATTTGCTAAGAATTGCGTGGTGAAGTGTTGTTTGAATACGTGGCCTAAAGTCTATCTTAAACTACATATATGACACATCTAAATCAAGATTCAAGAGATGTGGCAGCCAGATAGAGGGTGTCGTTCACAGTCTGATCGGCGCATGTTCGAACTATATATATATATATATATATATATATATATATCAAGCAACACCTTAAGCGATTGACAGAATCGACCATTGGCCAAATTAATTTTGGCCTTGCCTCACACTTTCTTTTCTTCTTCCATCTACTTGCAGCTGATATATCCTTGTCCAACATCACCTCAATCGTTTCCTTTCTAAGATTGATTAAATTCATATTACAAAGTATGCAACCTTAGAAGAAAAGAAAATAATCGAAGTATATATATATATATATATTCTGTAACAATTTAAACTTTCTAGTGAGTTCAGAGTTTCATAATTTGTTCCATGAATAATTAACCACTCTCTTTCTTTTTTTACAAAAAAAATATAGATATGAGAAAAGGTGAAATTTAAGAGATTCGAAATTAAGACTTCTCAGCTCTTCAAGAAAATTTATCATCAAACTAAAAACCTAATTAATATGAATTAGCTTCTCTAGTCTTATTTCAGCTATCAATTTAATTGCATAACATCATCCAATCCAACTCTATAAAAATTAAATAGAAGGTAGAAAAAGTAAAAATAAAAACTTATGTACTTAATAGTGCTTGTCACCTTCTCTATTACTTTTTTAATCCTTTAATTTTAATGATTCTCTATTTATCTTTTCATCTTTTTGAGTGACATATAGTCTTTATATTTTATTTGAATTTTATAATATTAAAATAAGTTTATTTTATTAATTTTTTGATCTTATTATATTCTCTATTATTTTTTTCTGATATATACCTTATTTTTTTATATGAATTTTATAATATTTATAAAAATAAAAATGTGTCACTTGTTTAAAAAAAAAACTTAATAAAAGAATATATTTAATATATTTTTATTACCTAAATCCATGATATAGTTAATGGAAGTTGAGTAACCTACTAGCTAGCTTCCATCTAACTATCTTGTCAGATATGGTCATTAAGAAAAAGATAGAACTGTACCCCCAAAAAAAAAAGAATTTTAGAGAGAGAGTTGCCAAAATGGAAAATGGTATATATATATATATATATATAGTGCGAAATGTGAGAGGCAAAGAAGCATGCTCTGTGCTTGTACCGGTGAGAATTATTCACAACACATTATAACAAACATTCTGTCCCCACAAATGCCCAATTTTCCTCAAAATTGTACGTACGGTTGGAAAGTGGGATGCTGATGCTCTAGGGACTTGAAATTTCATCCCATTATTTATGTTTTTTTTTTATATATCTTTCTCAATAATAATAACAACAATAATTAATGCTTCTCAATGTAACTGTCTTCTTGTTCAGATTTTCATAGGCAATTCTTCATGGCTTGATGCTCTTCTTTTAATTAATTATAACAACAAACAATTATTACTCGCCCCATCTGGGTTCTAATTATTTTGGAACCACAATTTCATTAGGCCCTATCAGATTTTATTTTAAAATAATTAGGGAAAGAAAAGATATGGATGTCTTCCATATTTACTCTAGTTTACGCTACTCAAAATTTAATTCAACTTAAATTCCCCGGATCAAGTTATTTATTAAGTGAATATTGTTTTCAAGTTATATAATATTGGGGTTTTACTTCATATGAGGACAGAATTAAAAGAAAAAAAAAAGTTAGTATATTTGCATGCAAGATTGTGAGGTGTAGAAATATTTTATTAAAAAAAAAAAGGAAAAAGGGATTGAAAAATGTTCAACAATCTTTCAACGTAAAATTTTGAAATTAAAATTATATTTTTATAATATCAATATTTATACTGAAGGGTGAATAATGGAGTAAATATAAAATAGAATTACTGTATTTTTTTTTTTGAAAACAAAGATAAAATATTATTAATTCAAATCAGAGTTCAATAAGTCTACAGTGCAGTTTGGAGGAACACTCTCCAAATGTTAGGACTAGCATAATGTCAGGCAACTTTAGATAAAGAGTGAGCTACCTAATTTGCTCGTCTAGGTATCCGATGGAGAGAAAAATTTTCACTCTCTAAAATCAGCCCAAACCCATTCATATTTATCTCATTCGAAACTAATACATTTACACAGACTGGGCATGACAATCAATAATTCCCACCCCTTTAAAATTTGACTCCAACCAAAGCAAAGTGTTTCTCACCGCTAGACACTCCGCATTATATGCAGAAAAGCTGCTATGCAACACACCTGAGACAAAAAAGTACCATAACAGTCCCTAACTACTGCTCCAAAAAGAACCAGAATTTTCTGCAGCACAAAGCCAACGTCCATATTGCATTTCCAGACCCCTACAGGCGGTTTCAACCATCGATTAACAGCTGCTTCTTTTGTAATCCTTCTTGCAATAGCATGTTTCCATTCTTCTAAGAAATGCAGAGCTCTTTCTTTTTTTTTTGGGTGAATAAAGGTGGGGTAAACCCACAAACAAAACACAGAGCTATCTGGATTACATAACTCCAATAGCATCATGGAGCAACCAATAACTGATCCTAGGTGGAGGAGAATAAATAATATGAGTGCCCAAAGGAAACTCGTAAGCGACGTGAGACATAAAATCAGCCGCGAAGTTTGCTTCTCTGTGCACATGATCCAAGTGAAAGGAAGAGAAACTATGAAGTAATTTTCTGATACTGAGCACACTGGAGGAGCAGCTAGCATTAGTGACATGAGAGCCTTTGATCATTTCCACTGCTACTTTGTGACATGCAGAGCTCTTTTAATAACTGTGGCCGGAGGTAATTCAAAACCTTTCCAAACAAAATTGTTACGACAATTCCAAAGCTTTCACGTGATGACACAAATATGTTCAACTTTGTTTATATCTCCGTAGACAAAATATCCCAAGTGTTGAATTTTATCCACATCAAAAGTAAAAATATTAACCCTATAAAAATGTTTATTCTCCTCTTAACAATTCATCCCAAACACCAATCATCTACTTCTAAAATTGGTTGTATTTTTTTTTTAATATTTCATTTTATAATATTTTTTTTAAATAGTGGTATATTATTTTAGTAGTGTCCGAGTACGTAGGCATAATTGGTCGAACCTCGTTAAATTCTGGTGTTCTCTTTATTGTCTATTTAATAGCTATTGTCGGATCATTTCTTTTAGTGATATATTGTGTTTTAAATTATCTGAGAAAAATTATGTCACTAATACTTTAAGAGTCTAAGAAAGTTGGTTTTTAAGGGAGACCATTTGTGACTCCACCAACTACATGAGAATTTTCTTTGTCTTAATTTTTGGCATAATTATTCATTTTGGTGGAAACTAACCTGATTTCCACAACACCAAGAACTTCAGTAATCGAACAATTGTCAGCTTGAATGACATGATCCCCCCTCAACCTAGCACACAGCAACTCTAGGACAATGGAGAAGTACGTGTTCTATATTTCCCACACAAATCACAAGAACCACTCAAATTCAATCTCTTTCTCCCCAAATGGTCCTTAGTTGGAATAACATTACGTAATACCCTTCATAGAAAATCCTTCACTTTTGGAGGTACATGAAGATGCCTAAGTTTTTTCCAATCAATGAACCCTTGATGACGTTGAGACACACGTTTTAAGCTTTTATAAAAGTGATAGCCTGACTTAACTTCATAACTTCCTCTTCTGGCAAAATGCCATATCATTTTATCGACTTCATTGCGACTATTAATAAAAATACCCAAAATTAATTGAGCCTTAACAACATTAAATAAAGATTGAACTTTTTTCATGATCCCTGCCAAAACCATCATCTCTCGTACGCCATTTAACTAGCCAATACATGATCTCTTGTAGAATTAAACTTTCCACATACAAGTGTTGATATGAGAAAAATTTATAATGTAAACTCTAAATTTATATATTTACAAATTGTAATACTTACCCATACTATAGGACATAATCTCACTATGCATGACTAGATACCTTATAACATATTCCAATTAAAATATTTTTTCCATCTCACATCATATATAGGGGTGTCAAAATTGGTCATGATACGTGAATCTGACATGTGTAACACGCAAAATTAGAGTTCGAGTATAAATGGATTTATGTCATAAATAGGTTGATCTATTTATGATACAATTCAAAATGGGTCGTATCATGGATTGACACGCGAACCTGTTACAATCCATTTAATTTTTACATATCTTATTGTGTCAATCCAACCCAATTATTTATAACACGTGTAAATTTGTTAAAATATACAAGTTTATAATGTCATTTTACAAAAAATAAATATTTAAATATTATTTTCATATCATGCTGGTCATGTTGTGTGGTGTCAATTAACTCAAAAGGTATAATCATATCGTATCGGGTGACCCAAAAAAGCATAATTGTATCATATTCGTGTTAAACATGTTACACGTGTAATCTGTTTTATTTTCATATCATGTTCGTGTCAATCCGATTACTAAATGAGTCGTGTTGACCCTAATCATGTTACCAAAGTAAGTCGACACGACACGACACGAATACAACATGACAACTTGATTTAACACCCCTAATCATATATCTGTAAAATATGCATAATAAAACAATATTCATAATCTAAGCGCATATTGCATAAAACCAATTATTTGTATCTAAATTAAATATCGAATCCATATCTAAAAATAATCTATTTTGGGCTACATAACCTTTAAATCCAATCTCATATAAAATAAAATAATTTAATCAATTCCAACTAATAGTCTGATTTTATTGAGAACCTAAAACAAATGTTTGTATTTCATGTCATGAGAAAATAAACAATGAAATAATGAAATGAAAACTGATCCAATACAACGGGTCAACTCTGGTTGCTCTGACAGGTTCAGAATCATCTTCTGATCAACTCAGCTATCTATTAGCTTCAAACTTGTATGCAACAAAATCTACACGCTAAACTACTAAAAATTTAATTGTAATGACCCAAATACCGGGTTAGTTGTAAACTGTAGTTTCCGAGATTGATCAGTATACCCGGGGTCAAAAATACACCCGTGGGTGAAAAATATTTTATTTGATTATCGGAAAATATAGGTTATAACTAGTCTGAGGGTAAAATTTGGAGTGAAAATGAGGTCAAATAAGTCCTCAAAAGTCAAAATTAAGAAAAAATGATCCGATTTAATTAAATAGTTGGTTGATCGTAATTTGACCGGGCTATGAAAAATAGCTAAGGACATCCAAAAATTTATTTTAAGATATGGATAGACTCTAAATAATATTTAGGATTATTTAATAGTGAAAATAGAATTTTACTGTAACACGGAAAATTAAATTATCTGTCCGATTTAAGTGAGCTGGACAGAAAACGAACTCCGATTTAAGTGGGAAAAATAATTTATAGTGCATAATTGGGCCTAAATGGGTTGAGTTTTGTTTGACCCAAGCCCACCCATTTAAGACCACTATAAATAGGCTCAACATCAGAATTATTTAGAGGAAATCTGAAACTTATTCTTCCCCAAATCCCTTCCATGGCCGAAACCCCACCTTTCCCATTTTTCTTCCAATTTTCTTCAATTTTCTTCACTTTTTACACCAAAATCAACCACCCAAAAATAAATTCAGCCTTTTTAGTAGCTATTAGAAGTTTTTAATCTTCATTTGAGAGGCTAAAGTGGAATGAAATCAAAGGAAAAAGTTTAGGATTTTAATTTGAGGTAAGAAAAATTTATGGTTTTAAATTAATTTAATTGTTCAAATAGGTAGTTTAAGATATGTAGATGATAATTATGAAGTTTATTTGAGCTAAGAAAGTAAATTAATGGTGGATTAATGAAGAAAAGTTTTTGTCCATGGTAGGTTCAAAGCAAGGTGAAGGTGCTTCCAAATGAAAGGAAAAGGAAAAGAAAAATTAGAAAGGCCTAAAATAAGGAATTAAGGTTAGTGATTTCTTAATCTAATTATTTCCATTAATTAAGTATAATTTAGGGTTATGAAAATTTAGAAATTTGTGTATTTTGTATGTAATTGTTAAATTAATGCTTAAAACATGATTAATGGATTATGAAAAGTGAATTAGAATGATTAATTTATATTAAAAAAATTAATTAGTGGAAATTGTAAAATGTGACCTTATTATGTGAAAAATGAATATTAAGGAATAAAGACATTTTAGTGTAATATTATGATATATATGAAATAATGAATGTATTAATTAGTGAAATGAATAATTAGAAATTGAAAAAAAAAATTAATGATGAAAATTAAATATAGGTAAAACAAAATGAAATAATAAAAAAAATTAAATTAATATTTTTTTTGCTAATTAAATGAAAATTTAGTTATGAAATGAAAGAGAATATGATTTTAAGTATGTAGAAATTTATTGAAAATTTTCAATTAAATATTGAATATTTTTCTATTTATTGATGATATTATGCATGTAATGAAAAATAATGAATAAAATATATTTAGTGAGTTTATAACTTAATTGATATATTAAAAAAATGTGAAAAAATTGCTAATGATAAAATTGTTATGAAAGAATAAATTATTAAGTGATTAATAATGTAAAAATAATGAAATTTATGGTTTAATAGAAATTGAATTGAAGAAATAAAATAATGTCCTTAGTTATTTTTCTGATGGTTAAATTTAGCTCAGGATATAATTGACTTGCCATAGGGATACTATTACCGCAGTGCGGGTCATGACGACTCACTTATGCAGCCAATAATGGTCTACTTCAGTGATTGTAACTCAGTGATTCAGTGTACAGTATATTGCTCGGGTGATCATTCGGGATTACTCTTCAGTGTAGTAGACTCTTGAGGTCCACGTCCCATGTATCCGGTCCGAAGATTTTCTATCGGATTGAAACTATGGGCAATTGTGAATGAAATGATTAAAGTGACAATTATAAATAAAATATGAGAAAAGTGATTAAAATGAAAAATAGGATAAACATGAAATAAGTGAAAAATATAAGAAAAATAATGAAAATGAGAAATACAAGATAGATATTAAATTGTGTAGTAAAGATAAATAATCAAATAAATAAATATAAAAATAATAAAAGTAATAATGATAGTGGAAAAAGTGTAAATAATATATAGTTAATGGTATAATTGTAAATAAATAAAAATTTAAGAATTTAAGTGAAATTTGTAATAAATAAAAAAAATTGAAAAGAAGAAAGAAAAGAATGATTAAAAAAAATTTTTAAAAAAAATTTGATAAAATTAATTAAGGTATTAAATAGTGAATTAAGAGGATTTAAATAGAATAAAATGAATTATATATTAATGATAAAAATTGAATAGTATATTAAAAATACAATTGCATGAAAATACAAGTAGTGGAAATTTTTAGATTAGTAATCACCACTGAGCATATTAATGCTCAGCACGTAGTTATTTAACTGTGTGCAGGTAACGGCAGGAAAGGCAGGAGCAGACATACAACCTTTGGGAGTTGACGGAATATTGACATAATTGTAGGTTATTATATAAATGACATGTATATATAGATTTAGATATGGTGTTGTATGGATGAATTTATGTATATATTCTGATAAATGAATATTTGTGAATTATTATATATGTGGAGAATTGAGGTTGAATGGAAAATATATTGCATTGTGTGTGGATTGTTTGTTTGGCAAGTGGGTTAGTTAGTTTATAGTCGTTATGCTGCCGAAATTTTTGGAAAAGTTAAAAGGATTAATTAAGTGTTGGTAATATTATAGTTATTAAGTTAAGATAAAAAATTTTTTTGGCATACATCGGTTATAATCGTATTTACCCACGTAACGTACGTATAAAATAAGTGTTATAAGGGTGTTACAGTTTTAGTGGTATCAGAACAAGGTTTAGATGGTTCTAAGATCGGAGTTGAAATTAAGCGAATGAATTATATATATACATGTCAATGAATGGATGAAATGTGTAATAAGTCTAACGTATGCTTGCTCCTTTCCTATTTTATAGTGAATGATGGCATCCCCACAAGGTCAAGGTGATAGGGATGGTGAGAGTGAAGCGTCGGTTAGTGCTAGGCAAGCTGAAACCTCGCAACAAAATGTCACTCCACCAGTTGCACCACCTCCACCGCCACAGCCGAATTTTCTCTATCTCATGGCTGATTATATTCAACATAGAATGCAAGCTGAACAAGCTCAACAGCCACAGCCAATGGCCCAAGTACAACCTCTAGCTCCATCTAAAAAGAAGCCGATTTTAGAGCAGTTGAAGAGATTGGGAGCTGAAGATTTCTATGGGCGTGATCCATTGACCCCTGTACAAGTTGAGGAATGGTTGTTCAAGATGAAAAGATTATTTGAAATTACTCACAGCCCGCCAGAAGAGAAATTTGAAGGTACTATGGCATTACTTCAGGGTCCTGCATCCATCTGGTGGGATTCAGTACGAAAGCATACCCCAGGTGAACAGTTGAATTGAGATTTCTTCTTGGCCCAGTTTGAAAAGAAATATATAGGGTCAGAGTATAAATCAGAGATGCAAGATGCCTTTTGGAGACTCAGACAGGGAAACAAGACAGTAGCAGAGTATGAGCGCGAGTTTGAGTGCCTTAGTGCCTATCTTGATGATTACCAGCTGACAAAAGATAAGTTATGTCAGAGATTTGAGAGGGGTCTCCATAACAAGATCAGACAGATAGTGGGTGCACATCAGCATCCAAATTTGCGTGCCTTGGTAGAAGTTGCAATTAAAGTAGAAAGTATCCAGTCAGATGAGGCTAACAGACAAACTCGGTTTCAGCAGAAGAGGAAGCCGGGACAGTTCAGTGGTTTGGATTCTCAGAGTAAGAAGCCTAGAGGACCAGCTCCACCACAGAGTTATACATCAGTTGTACCAGGGCGTGGACAAGGAAATATATTACGTGGCAATGCCTCAGTCACTTCTGTGGGCAGTACACCTAGAGGTAGAGGAGGAAGTACAGTTCAGACTTGTAGCCATTGTGGTAAAGCTCACACAGGAGAATGCAGATATTTGACTGGCGTCTGTTTCAAATGCGGTTCAAAAGATCATCAAGTCAGGGATTGTCCAGTGGCTCAAGCTTCTACTGCTATCTCACTAGCACCTAGTATTGGATTTTTACCATCCAGAGGCCGAGGTACAGGAGTAGCCCTTAACCCATCAGCATCTAGACCTTCTGCACAGCAATCTCAGAGTCAGGGATGAGCTACAGGTCGTACATATGCAGTGAGAGCCAGAGAAGAGGAGGATGCTCTTGATGTGATAGTAGGTAAATTCATGCTTATGACTGATTGTTGATCTTGGTTCCACACATTCCTACATAAATACTGATATTGCACGGGGGAGAGGGTTAAAAGATTCACAATTAGACCAGGACATCCTAGTGAGCAATCCTTTAGGGAACAGTGTTGTGGTGAACAAGGTGTATAGGAATTGTCCCATTAGTGCACAAGGTTATGAATTCATAGCTAACCTAATTGAACTCCCATTCTGCGAGTTTGATGTGATATTAGGGATGGATTGGTTGTCAGCCTATCAAGCGACGGTAGATTGTAAACAGAAGAGAATGACACTTAAACTCTCTGATGATCGGGAAATTACTATTGTGGGTGAAAGAACAGATTTCTTATCAGATGTGATCTCAGCTACAGCTGCCAAGAGACTTATAAGAAAGGGGTGCATTGCTTATTTGTGTTTTGCAATGGAAGCTAAAAAGGAAGATCTTAAGGTTTCATATGTGCCTACAGTGAAAGATTATCCAGATGTATTTTCCGATGAATTACCAGGCTTGCCACCTGACAGAGAAGTCGAATTCACTATTGATGTAGCTCCAGGTACAACACCTATTTCGATTGCACCCTACAGAATGGCGCCTACAGAACTCAAGGAGTTAAAGATTCAGCTACAAGAATTGCTTGATAAAGGCTTTATCAGACCCAGTATTTCGCCATGGGGGGCACCGGTACTCTTTGGAAAAAAAAGATGGGTCTCTTAGATTATGCATTGACTACAGACAGCTGAATAAAGTGACGATTAAGAATAAGTATCCCTTCTACGTATTGAAGACTTATTTGATCAATTGAAGGGAGCAGGTATATTTTCAAAGATTGACTTACGATCAGGCTACCATCAGTTGAAAGTAAAAGAAGCAGATGTACCCAAGACTGCCTTTCGCACAAGATATGGCCACTATGAGTTTTTAGTCATGCCATTCGGACTTACGAATGCCCCAGCAGCTTTCATGGATCTAATGAATAGGATCTTTCATCCTTATCTGGACCAGTTCGTGGTGGTATTTATTGATGATATTTTAGTGTATTCGAAGACACTAGAAGAACATGACAATCACCTACGAGCTGTCTTGCAGATATTGAGAGAGAAGCAACTGTATGCAAAATTCAGTAAATGTGATTTCTGATTGAATGAAGTATCATTCTTGGGTCATGTAATTTCAGCTGAAGGGATAAAGGTGGATCCAAAGAAGATTGAAGCAATCTTACAGTGGAGAATACCTAAGACTATTACAGAAGTCAGAAGTTTCTTAGGTTTGGCTGGGTATTATAGGAGATTTGTAAAAGGTTTTTCCACCATAGCAGCGTCGCTCACCCGACTGTTACAGAAGCATGTTAAGTTTGAATGGACGAATAAATGTCAAGGAAGCTTTGAGAAGCTTAAGAACTTGGTGACAGAAGCCCCAGTGTTAACTCAACCAGAATCTGGCAAGGATTTTGTGATTTACAGTGATGCCTCCAAGAATGGGTTAGGCTGTGTATTGATGCAAGAAGGTAAAGTGATTGCATATGCTTTCCGACAACTCAAGACTCATGAGAAGAATTATCCTACTCACAATCTTGAGCTTGCAACAATTGTACTTGCCTTGAAGATCTGGAGACATTATCTTTATGGTGAGAAATGTTACATTTACACCGATCATAAAAGTCTGAAATATTTGCTCACACAGAAGGAACTTAATTTGAGGCAGAGATGATGACTTGAATTGATAAAAGACTATGACTGCTTAATCTACTATCATCCAGGAAAGGCGAATGTAATAGCTGATGCACTTAGTAGAAAATTTATGGCAGCCCTTCGAGTAATGAATGTCAGATTAGATATGGCACAAGATGGAGCGATAATAGCAGAAATGCAAGTAAAACCAGATTTTCTTCAACAAGTGAAAGAGGCACAAAAGCTAGATGATTGTTTGATTTCCATAGTGAACAGAGTAAAAGAGGGCAATGAAGGTGGTTATTCTTTGAGTGAAGATGAAAGTCTTTATTTCAACCGAAGGTTATGTGTACCGGATCAAGATGAATTGAGAAAGAACATTCTCACAGAAGCTCATCATAGCAGCTATGCGATGCATCCTGGTGGCAACAAGATGTATCAGAATTTGAAAGTACACTATTGGTGGCCAGGAATGAAACGTGATGTGACAGAATTCGTGAGTAAATGTTTGATATGCCAACAGGTGAAAGCTGAGCATCAAGTTCCATCGGGTTTACTTCAACCTATTGCAATACCAGAGTGGAAATGGGATCGAGTGACCATGAATTTTTTGACGGGATTGCCTTTAACGGGAAAGAAGCATGATGCTATCTGGGTAGTCATTGATAGACTGACGAAATCAACCCATTTCATACCAGTACGAAGGGACTATCCACTGACCAAGTTGGCAGAAATCTACATCAATAAGATAGTGAGACTCCATGGAGTACCATCTTCCATTATTTCAGACAGAGATCCCAGATTTACTTCCCAATTCTGGAAAAAGTTGCAGGAAGCATTGGGGACAAGACTTTATTTCAATACAGCTTTTCATCCTCAGACTGATGGCCAGTCGGAGCGTGTAATTCAGATACTTGAGGATATGTTGCGATGCGTCATTGAGTTTGAAAGTGGTTGGGAAAAGTATCTGCCATTAGCAGAGTTTGCTTACAACAACAGCTATCAGTCCAGTATCAAAATGGCACCGTATGAAGCATTGTATGGGAGAAAATGTAGAACTCCTTTATGTTGGACAAAATTGAGTGAGAAAAAGTTAATAGGAACAGACTTGGTTCGAGAAACTGAAGAGAAAGTGCGGGTAATCAAGGATAGATTGAAAGAAGCCATGGACCGATAGAAGTCATATGCAGATTTAAAAAGAAAAGATATAGAATCCCAGGTCGGAGATCAAGTGTTTCTGAAAGTATCACCCTGGAAGAAAGTTATGAGATTTGGCAAGAAGGGCAAGCTAAGTCTGGGATTTTTAGGCCCTTATGAGATTATACAACGAGTGGGACCCGTAGCCTATCAATTGAAGTTGCCTCAAGAGTTAGAAAAGATTCATGATGTGTTCCACGTGTCAATGCTACGGAAGTATAGGTCAGACCCAAGTCATGTGATTAAGCCAGAAGAAATTCGAATACAGGCAGATCTGACTTATGAAGAGAAACCATTAAAAATCCTAGACAAAGAGGTTAAACAACTTAGGAACAAGCAAATCCCATTAGTGAAGGTGTTATGGAATCACCACAATGTGGAAGAAGCCACGTGGGAGCCAGAAGCTGCGATGAGACAATAATATCCGCAATTGTTTAATACAGATAAAATTTCGAGGACAAAATTTTTATTAGTAGGGGAGAATTGTAATGGTCCAAATACCGGGTTAGTTGTAAACTGTAGTTTCCGAGATTGATCAGTATACCCGGGGTCAAAAATATACCCGTGGGTGAAAAATATTTTATTTGATTATCGGAAAATATAGGTTATAACTAGTCTGAGGGTAAAATTTGGAGTGAAAATGAGGTCAAATAAGTCCTCAAAAGTCAAAATTAAGAAAAAATGATCCGATTTAATTAAATAGTTGGTTGACCATAATTTGACCGGGCTATGAAAAATAGCTAAGGACATCCAAAAATTTATTTTAAGATATGGATAGACTCTAAATAATATTTAGGATTATTTGATAGTGAAAATAGAATTTTACGGTAACACTGAAAATTGAATTATCTGTCCGATTTAAGTGAGCTGGACAGAAAACGAACTCCGATTGAGTTGAAATTTTTTATGTAGACATATATAAATATTTTATGAATTATGGAATCAAATTTGGAAGAAATTGAGTTTGGGAAGTGGGAAAAATAATTTATAGTGCATAATTGGGCCTAAATGGGTTGAGTTTTGTTTGACCCAAGCCCACCCATTTAAGACCACTATAAATAGGCTCAACATCATAATTATTTAGAGGAAATCTGGAACTTCTTCTTCCCCAAATCCCTTACATGGCCGAAACCCCACCTTTCCCATTTTTCTTCCAATTTTCTTCCATTTTCTTCACTTTTACACCAAAATCAACCACCCAAAAATAAATTCAGCCTTTTTAGTAGCTATTAGAAGTTTTTAATCTTCATTTGGGAGGCTAAAGTGGAAGAAAATTAAAGGAAAAAGTTTAGAATTTTAATTTGAGGTAAGAAAAATTTATGGTTTTAAATTAATTTAATTGTTCAAATAGGTAGTTTAAGATATGTAGATGATAATTATGAAGTTTATTTGAGCTAAGAAAGTAAATTAATGGTGGATTAATGAAGAAAAGTTTTTGTCCATGGTAGGTTCAAAGCAAGGTGAAGGAGCTTCCAAAGGAAAGGAAAAGGAAAAGAAAAATTAGAAAGGCCTAAAATAAGGAATTAAGGTTAGTGATTTCTTAATCTAATTATTTCCATTAATTAAGTATAATTTAGGGTTATGGAAATTTAGAAATTTGTGTATTTTGTATGTAATTGTTAAATTAATACTTAAAACATGATTAATGGATTATGAAAAGTGAATTAGAATGATTAATTTATATTAAAAAAATTAATTAGTGGAAATTGTAAAATGTGACCTTATTATGGGAAAATGAATATTAAGGAATAAAGACATTTTAGTGTAATATTAGGATATATATGGAATAATGAATGTATTAATTAGTGAAATGAATAATTAGAAATTGAAAGAAAAATTTTAATGATGAAAATTAAATATAGGTAAAAAAAATTAAATAATAAAAAAAATTAAATTAATATTTTCTTTGCTAATTAAATGAAACTTTAGTTATGAAATGTAAGAGAATATGATTTTAAGTATGTATAAAGTTATTGAAAATTTTCAATTAAATATTGAATATTTTTCTATTTATTGATGATATTATGCATGTAATGAAAAATAATGAATAAAATATATTTAGTGAGTTTATAACTTAATTGATATATTAAAAAAATGTGAAAAAAATTTGCTAATGATAAAATTGTTATGAAAGAATAAATTATTAAGTGATTAATAATGTAAAAATAATGAAATTTATGGTTTAATAGAAATTGAATTGAAGAAATAAATTAATGCCCTTAGTTATTTTTCTGATGGTTAAATCTAGCTCAGGATATAATTGGCTAGCCATAGGGATACCATTACCGCGGTACGGGTCATGGCGACTCGCTTATGTAGCCAATGATGATCTACTTCAGTGATTGTAACTCAGTGATTCAGTGTACAGTATATTGCTCGGTTGATCATTCGGGATTACTTTTCAGTGTAGTGGACTCTTGGGGTCCACGTCCCATATATCCGGTCCGAAGATTTTCTATCGGATTGAAACTAGGGGCAATTATGAATAAAATGATTAAATGACAATTATGAATAAAATATGAGAAAAGTGATTAAAATGAAAAATAGGATAAACATGAAATAAGTGAAAAATATAAGAAAAATAATGAAAATGAGAAATACAAGATAGATATTAAATTGTGTAGTAAAGATAAATAATCAAATAAATAAATATAAAAATAATAAAAGTAATAATGATAGTGGCAAAAGTGTAAATAATATATAGTTAATGGTATAATTGTAAATAAATAAAAATTTAAGAATTTAAGTGAAATTTGTAACAAATAAAAAAAATTGAAAAGAAGAAAGAAAAGAAGGATTAAAAAAAATTTAAAAAAAAATTGATAAAATTAATTAAGGTATTAAATAGTGAATTAAGAGGATTTAAAAAGAATAAAATGAATTATTGCATGAAAATACAAGTAGTGAAAATTTTTAGATTAGTAATCACCACTGAGCATATTAATGCTTAGTACGTAGATATTTGACTGCGTGCAGGTAACGGCAGGAGCAGACATACAACCTTTGGGAGTTGACGGAATATTAACATAATTTTAGGTTATTATATAAATAGCATGTATATATAGATTTATATATGGTGTTGTATGGATGAATTTATGTATATATTCTAATAAATGAATATTTGTGAATTATTATATATGTGGAGAATTAGGGTTGAATGGAAAATATATTGCATTGTGTGTGGATTGTTTGCTTTGCAGATGAGTTAGTTAGTTTATAGTCGTTTTGCTGCCGAAATTTTTGGAAAAGTTAAAAAGATTAATTAAGTGTTGATAATATTATAGTTATTAAGTTAAGATAAAAAAAAAATTTGGTATACATCGGCTATAATCATATTTACCCACGTAACGTACGTATATAATAAGTGTTATAAGGGTGTTACAT
Organism: Triadica sebifera; assembly: GCA_023653625.1. Classification (NCBI taxonomy): domain Eukaryota; kingdom Viridiplantae; phylum Streptophyta; class Magnoliopsida; order Malpighiales; family Euphorbiaceae; genus Triadica; species Triadica sebifera. The sequence goes on from CM042897.1 coordinate 27,631,889, forward strand.
TAATAGTACATATAAGTATAAAAATTCTTCATACATTCATTCATCATCACAACATATATAGATAAACATATCTGTGTGTTTGACCATGCCATTATATAATAAAAATATTTTATACATATTTAGTTTACTGAATTACATAACATTCATATCATATAGCATATAAGTGAATTGACAATATTAATTATGTTTAGCATTTTTACCATATTTACTATTTTACCTTATTCCTTTTAGAATATAATTGTATATGATTTCCATGTTTCTAACTTATTTTCTTTATTATTGGTTTTATATTTTATAGTCCAATACTGTAGACCCGAACTATCCATATGCAAGTTGTGAAATAGGAGTACTCTAACCCGAGTTTAAACTACTCTGCTCACTAACTGTATCTATCTATATAGTACTCAACTGAGCTTCTTAAGTAAAAAATGCTCTAACCTGAGCTTAAGACACATTGACCGGATAAAATATAAATATTGCATGTATAAGTGATCAAGAGGATTTTCACTCGAGTTTAAAGTCACTTCATTCCTAAATAAATAATTAGTGTTATAGATATTCTATGGTACCGTAACTCTTTCAATGATATGTCATATATCCTATGTTAGTCCTCGTATAAAGAATAAGCATTAATTAATCATAATCTAGTTATTCATCACACTCCATAGTCCATTTCATAATTTCTGCATAATGTATTGTGATTTAAAATAAAATAAGTATATTCATGATCAAGTTTAGGTCATCACACTATATACCCTCTCATTTTTATCATGCAATGTGTGTGCATATTAATATCATGCAATTTTATTATAAAAATCAAAATACGAACTTTTGTGTACAAGACATTCATGGGGTGAATGGTTATTCAAGACCGTAAAATAGTCTTTCACGGATTATCTGTCGTGACTAGTTGTGGATGGACATTTACAAATGTGAACCTTGATTCACTGGTGTGAATATCTTCTATGTAACCATTCATGGGCGTAAAGTCTTCCTTCATATCCGTAAAACAAACAGTCTGTGTCAAATTCCAACATTGTTTTAAAGCAAATATATATACCACGTGCAAAAGCTCTAAGGTTAACCAATGTTAGTCACTCCTATCAACACTTTTCAATATAATATCATATTTAACAAGTTATAACCACTTAAAATCATTCAACTAGATTTATGCTACCTTTATCAATGTCATACATAACCAAGTTTCATTCACTTATTTTCCTTATGCAAATTTAGAACTTAATACACCAATACTTCCATTCTAGATATTCTCTTCTCATACAACACTATATGCCAACGAACAATATTATTATGCGAACAATATTATTAATCGATACAAACCTTAATTGGAACCTTAAATTCCAACTCTCTTGCATGCCTACTATCTTTGGTAGTTGTCCCCACCTTCTACCTCAGTCTCTAACACAAGATCAGGCACCTCATTACTATCTAATTAATTAAATATCATATACATATCTAAATTAAATAAAAATTTAATTTAATCATCCATTAAAAGTCTATAACTCTATTTTGCATCTACATCCAAATTAAACTAATGTAAGAGAAAAAAAACTTGATCCTTACCTCTGTTTCACAAATTTCATATTGGTTTTAGGTTCAAAATCGAATTTTCCTTCCTCTTTAATTCTACCCTCAATTTTAAAGTTAAACTCTTATTTCTAATCGATTTAATCTCATTTATGGTGAGAATTTCATATAATCAAAGCTAGAAATTAAGAAAATTGAACGAAAATCGTTCTTGAGATTCAGAGAATCTACTGACTAGGGTTTTTGGTGGAAGAATCTTGAGTTTCTATCAAAAATATGAAACTGTCCAATTAAAATTGTAGGTATTCACGGACGTGATCATGTAAGTTACGGTCGTGAAACTGCTCAGCTTTAGAATTCCAATTTTGCGATATTTACTTCACGGGCGCGAATGCTGGAATATTTTAACTTTTTAAGTATTTTTAACCATTTTCATGTTCTCAATACTCAACCATTTATATACCTTTATATACATCTAATATACTGTTGTTACATATTATTTTTAGCCCTAATATCACATTTTTAAACTTAATTGTAAATTCTTCAGTAGACATAAAAGAAAATTGATGATAATAAAAAATAAATAAATTATTCTTATTATAAGACATTTCCAGTTCAAATGTTAAATATTGAGAAAAATACTTAGACGGATTCTTTTCATAATACATTTATTTACGAAACAAATAAAAAAATTATACGTCAATAGAAACTTTTATTTTCTTATTAAATTAGATGGTGGGTTGAAACTGTTTTTGGCCGAATGAACCCAATGTTTGATCTCGTTCGATTGTTTTATCAAATCAAACTAAATGAGAGGTTGGTTCCCAATATTTTGATTATTGTATCATCCAATCCAATTAACATTAATCAATATACACAGAATATAATATATATATATATATATATATATATATATATATATATATAATTAATAGTCAATAGAAAAATAATTATTGAAATCCTTTTAGCAAATAATTAGAATGATTGAAAACTTGTGTTATAACTCTAATCTAATAATTATCAGACATTCTAATCTAGCAAGGGTTGCCATTGAAAAATAAAAACTCAAAAACACCTAAATTTCTTAATTCATATAACTAGAAAATTGTGTTATGTTGAAAAGAATAAAAGTAGGAGTTTTTTAAATTGGCAATTTTTTCATGAGATTTCTAAATTTTTTTATATTTTCTGCATCAAAATAAAAGCAGAATTAGTTCATCTAAGTTTTTTTTATTATCTTTCTTTGTCCTAAAAATTATATATAAATATATAAAACAATAAAGGTGAGATTAAAAAAAATTAGTATAACATAGTAACATAAATTTTTTTTTTTGCGTAAATAAATACTTTTATTGTTTAACAATCAACATAATTCATATATTTTTTATATATAATTCAAATTAATTTTTTAGAGTCGAAAATTTAGTGTAAAAATCAATAATTATTTAAATGTTTAATGTGATTAAAACAAATTCACGATTTTGATAACTTAAACTCAAAAAGTTGATGTAATTTTTTTGAAAAAAAAAAATGGAAGAAGTTGACGTTATCAATTTGTATTGGAGACACCACGACACTCAGTCTACTGACTACTGTCTGTGGTGTTCTGTAGGGCAGACTACTCAACAGAACTTGCCTACTTTGGAGAAATGTGCTTGTCGAGCATAGCACAGGGGTTGTTAAAAGATGGTTTATGACACCTGAATCTGTTTCATAAAATATTAGCATGTTAAGATTGAGGACAGACGTGTCTATATTAAAAAAGGATCAATATTTATATGTTGCATAACAGAATTTATTATTATCCATTTAATTTTTACTGTCGTGTTAGATCAATCTAAGTAATGATATATTTTTATACAGAATTAATTTATTTCTATATAGATCTCGTCCAAATAAACTTAATAAATCCAAATATATTTCTAATATAATTTTATAAATAATAGTTATATAATAAATTTTATTAAAATATTTAATATTATAAATATTAATTAAAATTATAAATATGTTTGAGAATTTTTTTTAAATTTAGCAAGTGTATGTATATGTAAAAGTAATTTGTTTCTATACAAATCCAGTATAAGTGAACTTAGTAAGCCCAAATGTACTTCTAATATAATTTTATAAATAATAATTTTATAATATTACATAAATTTTATTAAATTATATAAAAATAAATTATAATTATAATAGTAAATATGCTTGAGATTTTTTTTTTATAATTTTACAAATATATGTCTAAAAGAGGAAGGAGTTTATTTATACATATATCTAATCCCAATTGGGCTTAGCATGCACATATATGCTTCTAATATAATTTTATATTACGCAACTTTATTTAGACGTTTTTATTGATAGTTACTTTGAATCATGAAAGATATATTTGTTGATGAAAATAAATTTGTAAATGGATTTTCGGTGTTAAACACGAGTGTCTTGAAAGGTCATGAACGTTTAACATTCTCTTTTTTTTTTTATTGATTTGAGAAGAAAAAAGAAAATATAAATTAAAATAAAAAGAAAATAGATAAATAATTTTTAAAATATTTACTCTCTCATCGTCTGCTAATAAAAATAAGGGTATTGAACAATTATATTTCAAAACAAATGTTTGTAGCATTTCTCTAAAAAAAAATTAACAATATACAATAATATAAAATCACTTATCAGACTTTAAAATTAATCTGACTGATATAATAGAAAGGAAAAATAAATTTAGGTTCCTCAATTATTATGTTTTTATTCTATTTGAATTTTAAATAATTATTTTAGTGCACTATGATTTTAATGAAAGATTTAACAGAAAAAACCGATAGTTCAAGGACCCAATATGTATCATAATTAGATTCTTGAACCATATATTTTTTGTTTATTGAATCCCAATTTAAATCTAATATAAATTGAAATTAAAACTTGGAGATCAAATGAAACATAATAAAAGTCCAGAAACAAAATCATTAAGAGACTTAAAGGAATACCACTTTTATTTAATCAAACCAATATGCTACATGTAAAGAAATAGAAATGGTTGTCCAAGAATTGGTAAGAGGCTAATCTCCTTATCCGGTTGGTTCCCTTCAGTAACTGACAAGCCGAAGGGTATTACAAAACCCCCAAATTCTTAATGCTTGGCATTTTCCACAAAGATTTTGATCACTCTAAACTATCCAAATCATTTAATTGCAAACCTGACCATTGTTTATGGTCCATAATAATATACAACAAATGAGAAATGAAGGCATCACAAACTATTAATCATCCACAAAGGCTCTCTTGCTGACATGCCAGAACAAGTCTCCAACCACCAACCCCCCAACCCCCATCCCCCCCCATATGTATCCATCATCTATAGTTAACTTCTGGAGATGGGAAAATACGCTTTACCAGCCATTGAATAGGTCTCAGAAGCTGTGCTCTCTTCTTGCGCCAGAACCAAATCGCAGCATTATATTGTTCATTGCGTATTTTTTTAGTGGCTGCCTTCCAATCATACTTCTCCATTTCTTCACGAGCAGCTTTACCCATGGTTTCTCTCAATTCATGGTTTTTCAACAGCATCTCTAATTTGCTCAGGCAGTCATCGAGATCTCCGGGGTTAAAGAGAAAGCTGGTTCTCCCCTCCTGCTCAGATGGAACTATATCTGGAATTCCCCCTGCACGAGCTCCCACCACAGGAATCCCTGAAGACATGGCCTCCAAAACCACAAGACCCAGCGTCTCAGATTCTGAAGGCATCACAAACACATCCCCACTGGCATATGCCTCAGAGAGCTCTACTCCTCCCAACATCCCAGTAAACACAGCAGGCATGCCAGCAAACATCTTTTCCAGCTCCTCCCTGCCAAGAAAGGGATTTTTTTCAATCTTCTAATTTTGCAAGGAAAAATAATAGTCTAACTAGAATGGGAAAGTAGAGTTCTTTTACTTTAACTATAGACTAACTGGAGTTAGGAAACATTTAGCTTTTTATAATAAATGTCACAAAAGCGTTGGAGCAATTACCTATATGGCCCATCTCCAATGAAGGCAATTCTTGCGTCTGGAAGCCTATCCATAACACTATAAAATCAAAGATCATTAAATGTCAGACTATCAAAAGTTTGTAAAGTAGAAACATAAACAGAAGCATTCCATACATTTTCAGGAATAGATTTGGAAATGTGACTTCCAATAGTTCCAAATCACTAAAAAAATGAAGAAGGAGAAGAAAAGAAAGATATGGTGGAGTACTTGAATAATTTCAATATGAGATAACCTTGACAATAATGATAAGAATCCTAAAGAACTAGAAAATTCTGAGTGGATATACAGAAGGATCAGAACTTTCAAGAAAGATAAGTGCCATAGGTTCAAAGTCTAGTCCCATTGGTAACTGAAAAAAGATTTTGAAGTGCAGCCAGAATCAAAACCTATTAAGTAGGTCATAATGATACCATTCATATTTCAAACTTTCAAGAAGTTGGTGCCCTTAAGTTTGGTAAAACTATTCAGTTATGTGACTAACGTGTCAAATGGAGAGATAATGTTATACCTTTTGAGGAAATCCAAACTCTTCTCTACTCCAAGTCGTCCAACATGCACAATTAATGATTTTTCAGGTTCACCATTGCTGTTTAGACCAAAAATATATCACTCAGAAAAACTCCCATGACAAGGTATCAAAAGCTTGTTAGCCTAAGAAAATAATGAATTAAAGCACGATCTTTACCTTAACCTCCATCGCATTTCTTCAGAGCGGAAGCGAGGGTGGAAGCTTTCAGAGTCAACACCCTTATTCCAAAGGCGAATCTTATTAGCTGGACAAATAAGCAAAACCAATCAGTTTAATGCACTGCTAAGTGAGCACAGAATCAGAAAGGCATCAGTTGAATAGAGGAGATTTGAAATAAATTTGTTACATTGTGAACTTAAATTCCATTAACAATTATTAGAAGTAAAAATAGCAGAAGAGTTGGTGCACAATTGTACATATTAAATTTTCTCTGAAATGACAAATAATCAGTGGAAAGGTGTTAAGTTAGATGCTTCTGTTCACCTGCTGTCACCCTAGCTGCTTGAAGATCCCTTCCGATAGCAGCTGAAGGCACCAAGGTAAGATCAGCTGCTCGGTGAAGAAATTCTGATACACGGAGAAAAGCATTACTTATGGTTTAGAAATCATATGCCATTGGAATTTACACTGAACTATTATAAAAGTACAAGAATCACACACATACTGATAATCAACCACATGGGTTTCACCAGCCAGCTGAAAGTGTACCTTGGGATGTATCTGCAAATGGAAATAAGTTCATGCTCAGGTATGACTCTTGACAAATCTTCAAAAAAAATTGGAAATAGAATTCTGAAGAAACATGTGCATGCAAAATTGTCAAAAAGATCATAAAATCAAACTCACACGGGAACATGAGTATGATAAGACATCACTATTGGGACACACAATAGTTTTGCAATAACAAGAGCGCCAAAAACCTGCACAACAGCTACTGTCAGCCATGAACTGCCAAATGGTTTCTCATATATCATTATATTTTTGAATGTGAAACTTACCATTATCCCTGGTGACGATGCATGTATTATGTCAGGCTTAAACCTTGCAACCTCTGAAATTATTCTTGGACTAAGTGCTAGAGAAAGAGGCACCTTCTGGTACCAGGGGCAAGGGAAGCTGTGAAGAGGAGAAATTTGAGAATCATAATAGAAAATCCATGTTCTAGAAAACGAACATTATTGACCACATTGCAGTGAGTCAATAACAGATGTTTTTAAATCATGCACTGAACAGCGACTTTCATAACAAAAGAGTACTTAATAGTCCTAACAGTGTGAGATAGCAACTTGTAACAGCTATCATAATAGAAGAGCAATCACAATGGAACAGATACCTTTGTGACCCAATCAGTTTTGCTCCATAAAACTCCTGTGGTACTCCTTCATGTGTTGTCACGACCATCACCTATGTGACACATCAATAAATCAATTTGTTAGTTTTGTCATGAAATGACATTTTACCAGGAAAAGAAAAATGGTTGTTCGACATAGCAACTCGCATCTTTAAGAAACCAAGTCAGTTGATAGTTGGGGTTCAAATAGCAAATAAAATGATGATCTGAGATTAAATAAAATGAATTGCCAAGTCAAACTGAATATTTCAATGATTGGGGCTCAAGATTTTCAAACTCTGAATTAAATCTGCCAACCAAAATAATAATGAACATGATCCACATGGGGCACAATGGTTAGAAATTGGGTTTCAACCCTAGGTTCAACTTCCACAAAAGGCCGCCAACAAACCCAAAGAAGAAAATGCTGGGTATATGCTGAAGCTTGAGAAGCGGCATCAAAATTCAATAGTGTTTGGGATAATATTGGATTGCAAATAAATAACTAAAACTGGTCATGTGCATCACTAGTCAAAGCATTATAAAATTACCTCATCCCCCATTTCACGTAAATATCTGATAAAATTCTGGAACCGATTCTTATAACCTGACACATAACTGCAAAACAAAAGGAAACAGACAGCATTTGATTAGTGCTCATTTGGTACCTTGAAGGCTTCAACTAACAAAATATATATAGAGAATCTAAAATAAAAACAGTACCAGCCTTTACATGCCAAAACCTCTATATCTAGCATTAGCATGCAACTACAAAAGGCAGAGATATATGTGTTACAGCAGGATATATCATTATGCTCAAGCAAAAATGTTTATATGACAATTCTTTTGTTCATAAGCTTTTGAAGCAATCATATATGGTAAGGCATCACAAATTGAATATAAGCTATATCCACTATAATCATATAAATTTACATATTTCCTCAAAACACACAATGATACACCATTAAGAGTTTTTGGCACTACTTTTGTAGCTGTTTTTAATAAAAACACCATCAAGAATTCATTTGTTAAACACAATTAGATATTGTTTTTATGGTGTCTTGGACACAACTCCATACCACCAAGAAAAAATTTCAAATTACTTTTGCAACAATATCTAAACCCTAGTTTTTTCTTAAAAAATAAGGAAAAGCAATTTCAATCACAATGCCAAACATATAACAGTTCTATTTAACGTAAGTACATAAAACTTATGCACCTTAGAATCAGTCCAAATACTAAGGGATGTGCTTCCCCTTATGACTTGATGTCAAATTTAGGTTACCAGCAATAGTAGCAGTATTATGTGTGGGATGGATTTGTTTGGATTTCTTGGAAGGAGCAAATGAAGATAAAAGGCATGAACAGATAAATTGCAATAATGCAGGTAAATTTTGAAATTTTAGCACCTGATGAATTTTAGAACAGCCAGATTCCTAAAATTGTACAGTTCAGATTGAAGCACAAAGAAACATCAAATAAAACTAGTGAAATTCACATAAAAAACAGAACAGCTCCCTCAAAGAATGAATACGGTTAAGCTGTTAAACTTCTCAGACAAAGCACCACAAAGAACACCAAGAAAGCGCAGGTATAAAAATAATACCAATAAGCAAAGAATTTGCAGTCATCTTAGAAGAACAACACAGTAACAAACAGTAGAAGATACAAGCTGAGATTACAGGAGGAGATAAAATGCAGCACATGGCAATGTGCATCAGCCTAAGCAGTCACCAAAAGAATAGGTGAATATCATATACATATAAAATATACGGCCAACTAGTTGAAGCCAACTGATTAAAATTGTAGCTCAATACGTTTGACTGACCTAGATATGAGAACTCCATTATAAACATCAAACTAAATATACCATAGAAAACTACAGCAAAAAAAAGGGGTATGGATCAGAAACTAAGAGAATGAAATATTTCTTGATCACAGAGAGTCCACATTAATTACCAATAAAATCATAATCCCAAAAAAAAAAAAAACCATGAAGGACATTTTAATATAATCGAGCAAGGATATTTTAACATTCTTGAAACGAGCAAGACAAAATGAATTTAAAATGACCTTGCTGGATTAAATTATAATGTCGTTTATGGGATTTTGCGTTTTAAATTATGGCTTTATTGGGAATTAGCTGCTCTTCAATGTGGACTCCTAGTGATCAAGTAAAGTTTCATTCTCTTTTCTGAGTTTCGGATCCAACAGCAGCTACAGCCCACCAAGAAAGCAACTCAGAACACAACCAATCAAGCTTAAAAATTTAATTTCAAATTTAAAACCACTAGAAGAACGAAATTGAATTAATCAAACACGATGCAATAGCAGAAAAATCCAAGTCAATAGTTAGTCATAAACACCAAGATTCACAAAGAAGAAGTAAAATACAATTAAATCCATCGGTTGAGTATCATTAAAAAGTCAAAAGAAAGACTCACGCAAATGGGGAAGGTTCAACAAAAAGAGCAATGCGCCGAGGTCTGGAATTGGATTCAGAATCAAGTAAAAGAGGGGGATTATCCTCCTCTTCTTCTTCTCTAACCTCCGTAACTGTCATATCGCTGTTACCTTTAGCTCTAACAAGATTAAATCTTTTTGGCCTCCCAGATTCTTGTTTGCAAGAGACAATAATGGGTCTTGATGTAAAAGAAGTTCTAAGACAAACTAAAGGAAAACAGAAAGAACAAGAAAATGAAGTAGAAGAAGAGGAAGAAGATGAAGGAGAAGGACAAGTGGAGGGAAAAAAGGGAGGAGAGAGAGTCGGATTTATAGAGAGAGAACAGGAGGAGGGTGACATGATGATTGAAATGAGGGTTCAAGTATAATATAACATAGTATATGAGTTGGGTTGGTTGGTTGATTGATTAATAATAGCAAGTAGAAAAGAAGAGAAACAAAATAATTGAATTAAAAATAAGGAATCTCAAAAGGAACTTTTCATTTACCTTTCTTTTCTTAGGAAAAAAAAAATAAATTATAATCTCGTATTTACAAGCCAACTTTATTTTATTTCCAAACGAATTATTCAATAATATTTTATTTTTTAAAAAAATTAGAATTTCTTATGAAATAATAAGTGTACACACCCTTCCATTGGATTATTACAAACATTTTTTTTAAATATACTTGTTTGTTTCCATTTATTGAGCATAAAACTGTATTTTTTCAAAAAAGAGTATCACGTAAACAAAATAATTTATATAACAATTTTTATTAGTTTGATTTATATATATTCGATTTATATAAAAAATTTATTCTGTGTATTCTTTTTCTTAACATTGCTAACTACTCCTCACCCTAAAAAAAAATTCACTAACTAATCATATGATGAGCCTTTAAAGAATTGTTATCATCATTCTTATCTATTGTGTTATTAAATTTAAAATTTAAATAAATTTATTTTTTAATATTAGTGAAATTTGAATTCAAACATTTTTTTGTTATAGGGAGGGAAAGACCCTAGAAAAATAACTAAATAGCCACATGTCTCACCTAGGAGACTTTTATAAAATTATCACATAGGATCTGATTGAGGCCCGAAGGAGAATGGCAAAAAATAGTCACTCTTCAAAGGTAGGAAAGAGCTTCATTAGATAGTCAATTTGCAGCTCTATTCACTTTATTCACTTTCCTAAACATATGATCAATACGGAACTCCTGAAAGGAATCTACGAAGTTTACATGTTTACTAAGATAAGAATATCTCATTAAGCAATCCACAACCAATTTAGAATTGACTTCAATAATCACCTTGTGATACTTCTTACTGCTAGTAAGAGTAAGACCCTTAAGAACAGCCCAAAGCTCTGCTCCCACAATAGAGCATACACCAATATTCACAATAAAGCCAAAACATCATCTGCCAAGACAGTCTTGGATAAAACCCCCTCCCCCCACATATCTATGATTATCTTTGAAATAACCATCAGTATTACGTTTGACCCAAAATGCCAAAGGGGTCTTCCACCCAATCCAACGATCAATATAAGAATGACAAATAAAACTAGTGTAAGCATGGTTCAGAGCAACCTCATCTTGTTTGGCATAATAGTGCAAAAAAGAGATCTTCCTCCAAAGAGAACACTCGTGACGGTTAAAGATATAATCATTTCGTCATCTCCATATCCACCAAAGAGCAATAGCAAAAAAACACTCGCTCAATTACCATCATAAGAAACCATATTTCTTATGAGATTAACATTCAACCAATTATTCTTAGCCAATAATCTTTGGCAGAGATATCCCTAGAGCCAAGACAAACCTCCCAAATCTGCTTTGCTTTATCACAATTCAAGCATTTACGTCTAAGGTTATCTCAATTTATTATTAGATTAAGATATAACATTTTGTTAAATGCACAAACCTTTAAACACTTTGTTGCACTTCCCCAAGCCTGTGGTTTCAAACATGATTTACTAGAGAACCATTAAATGCCTATTCACTTAATTTGATGGGGAACAACATAAAGAAATGCTCATCCTTCTCAATCAACCATACAATAATTGTGAGGAAAGATACTGAATATGAAAAATTAAGTAAAAAATAAAGTCAATGATATAAAATTAATAACAATAATTATATAACTTTCAATATTTTTTAATAAACTATATAACTTTCAATCAATCTTTATATTTTGTAGGCAAATTGCATTAAAAAACCATGTACTTTTACTTTTGTATCAAAATAATTATATTTTTTTTTGTTTTTAATTTTTAAATATACATATTATTAATTTTTATATTAAATATAGTTTTGAAGAGATTTTAAAAACATATAGTTTTGAAGATATGTTTTTAAAAACCTTCGTCCTCCATCAACGAGCACAAAAACGAAGCAGAAACACAAGCAAAAAATAAGAAACAGAGGAAACGAAAACGAAGAAACAGAGAGGCTAACTGGCTAAGGGTAGTGAAGAAGAAAAAAGAGCTAAACTTCGCCGCCATTTTTATTTTTATTTTATTTTGAGAGGGAGAAAGAGAGAGCAGGTGTTTGGTGTCAACTGAAAGGAAGGAGTTAAAACAGAGACTTTATGAAGAGAGAGATACACACGTGATACATCCATATCTAGAGAGAGAAGGGCAGTGTTTAAAACGGCGGTGAGGAGATATTGAAGATTTTGATATGACAACGAGAGAGAGCATAAAATAATACATCTATGAGCCAATCTAATATTAATACGAGTAATATATTATATCTCCTGTATTGCAGTTCTCAAAGCTTATGTTTTTTACGTCACTTTTCTAAACCTGCAAAATATATGCTTTTGGCCTTGACCCCACTTTTGAATTGATTTTCCATGCCATGCCCTAGATGCAATCCCAGTCGTCCAGTTACGCAACTTGATAATCAAATATTTAAGTAACCATAAAAGACTATACTTTGTATGTATTTTGGGTTTTTTTTTTAATTTATTTTACAGCAAATAGCCAATGAGATATTTTATTTATATGAAATTTTAATGCTTTTGTTATATGATTTTATGACAAGCAGAAGTGATAACAGAGGTTTAGAATTTAAAAAAAAAATCAAAAATTTCAAATCTTTCCATGGTTGATTTTATTATATATGTTCAAAGAACAATTATTTAATTTGAAACCGACCAATGGTACACAACAGAAGCCATGCCTAGAGTAATTTTCTTCTCTGGAAAATTACTTTTGAAAAAAAAAATTATTTTTAAATTTTTTAGTTTTAAAAATATTTTTAGAAAAAATAGATAAATAAATATTTTTTATAAGTATTTAAGAAAAATAGTTTATAAAAATTAAAAAAAATTAGTCAATTAAATTAAAATATTTTAAACATATTTTTTTAAATAAAAAACAACAATACCAAATAGAGTTGTAAATTTTGAACACGATACAAACTTTATAATATATGAGTTTGAACTAAATAAATATATGTTATAGATGTGTCAACATATTTATCATATGGAAAAATATATATTATAAACAATTTATTTTACTAACATATTATGATACAGTTAAATATGTTTAAAAATCTGTCAAATATTTAATATATTTAGTGTTATTTAAAGTATTCAAACATATATTGTAATATTTTTAATTATATACAATATAAGTTAGTATATAAATAAATTTACAATATATTATGTTGAAATTGATTTTATTGTTTATTTTATATAATTTGTGTTTTTTTTTCACATATAATCATGTCATATATCATATTTAAACGTATATTTATCATGTTGTACAATTTGTACATATTTAAACACATTTAATTAATTATGTCATGTTCTGTTAATATAAAAAATAATGATATTGTGTATATATTGTGTATTTTGACATAATTAATTAATTGTATTATATTGACAGTAAATACAATATCATGCCAACAATGCCTCTCTACCAAAATCGTTAAATAGTGCGATGTCGTTTGGGACCTACTTTTTCAGTAATGCCATTATAAAACCACACTGTAATGATGTAGGATGCTTCCGAGACAATGCGAGGATAACGAATGCATATATAGTTAAAGTAATTTTAAAGTGAATAATTTTTTTTTGAAAATATTTTAAAGTGAATACTTAAAAAGCAAAGAAAAATATTCTCAAAGTAAACAATAATTTTAGAGGCTAGAATTAGTTGTCGTCCCCATTGTATCATTACTAGCAATTGCAGTGCTCATCTTATTTACCCATATTTGTCACCTTGTGAGCATCAAAACACTTATATTTAAATTTTAGTAGGGTATTATTATTATTATTATTATTATTATTATTATTATTATTATTATTATTATTATTATTATGCCAAATAATGTTTTGAGTTGAAAGTTTGATAGAATTAAACGACCTTGGTTTCATTAACAACTTATGATAGATTTATATACAATTACAATGTTAGTCAAACTACACATGTATCAGAAATAAATGATAATAAAGATAGACGGTACATCTTTTGTTAACAAAATATTTGGTAGGTATGGTAGGTGAAGATTAATCTTAATCATCCATTTGATGGGTGGAGATTAATTTTGACCATCTATTTGGTTGGTAAGATGGCAGGTGAAGATTAATCTTGACCGTCCATTTGGTGAGTGGGGATTAATCTTAACCATCTATTTGGTTGGTAAGATGGTAAGTGAAGATTAATATCGACTATCCATTTGGTGGGTGTGGATTAAACTTGACCATTCATTTGGTAGGTAAGACGGTAGGTAAAAAATGATCTCAACCATCCATCATAGTAGGTGAGAATTAATATTGGTCGTCCATTGAGGAGGTGTAAACCTATATATAGCCTTAGGAATTCATTTGTAAGACATTTCATCCAAAAGTGAGAGAGAAGAAAAATAAAAGCTTAGAAAAGTTTTAGTGAGAGGTTGTGAGTTGTGAGTGTTTGTAAACACTTTGTAAATTTTTCTTCCTTCAGTAAAATATCTGCAGCAGTCTGAAGACATAGGCATAATTGGCCGAACTCCGTTATCAATTTGTCATATTATTCCGCATTTTCTTCGCTTTCTCATAAATCTAATTATAGAAAAATTGACGTTATTTCCCAACAACTGGTATTAGAGCTTTAGTTGAGTTTTTCTATTTTTTTAGCAATTACTATTCATATGAATAGTAAATTTTGGTTAGTTGTACCAAATTATCCACGGGGGTGTTCTAATATACGGTGGTTCGTAAGAATTGTGAGAAACAATCCAAAGGAAGTCAAATTCGAGTGGAAGCGATGACCGCAGACGAAGGAAATGTGAAAATTGAGAAGTTCAATGGTGCGGACTTTGGCTTTTGGAAAATGCAAATTAAGGATTATTTGTATCAAAGAAATCTATATCAACCTCTCTCAAGGAAGAAGCTAGAGGTTATGAAGGAAAGAGACTGGAGTCTTCTCGACAGGAAAGCTCTCGAAGTTATCTGATTAACGTTATCCTGCAATGTTGCTTTCAACATAGCAAAGAAAAAGACCACGATTGGTCTTATGATGACTCTTTCTAGTATGTATAAGAAGCCTTCAGCCTCAAACAAAGTGCACCTTATGAGGCGCTCATTTAACTTGAGAATGACAGAAGGCGCATCGGTAGCTAAACATCTCAATGAACTCAATATAGTAACAACCCAATTGAGTTCAGTTGGAATTGAATTTGATGAAAAATTATGAGCATTAATACTTTTGTCTTCTCTACGAAAAAGCTGGAATGCTACTGTCACGGCTGTGAGTAGCTGGTCGGGAAGTATTAAGTTGAAATTTGATGATGTTCGTGATTTAGTTCTCAGTGAAGAGATTTGATGGAGAGAGTCAGGTGAATCATCAACTTCTTCAGTTTTGCATACAAAGTCAAGAGGAAGAAATTTAACCAGAGGCAATAGACGAGGCAAATCGAACTACCAAGGTAGATCAAAGGACAGGAGGTCCAAATCTAGGAATCCCAGTAATTCTCATAGTTTGAAAGCTGTCGAATGTTGGAATTGTGGGAAGACCGGGCACTACAAAAATCAGTGCAAGAGTGCACCGAAGAACTAGGTAGAGGCAAATGTTGCTTCCACCTCTTGAGGCAATGACGCATTGATATGATCTTTGGAAAGCAAGGAGGAGTCATGGGTGTTAGACTCTAGAGCATCATTCCATACTACTTCACAGAAAGAATTCTTTGAAAGGTATGTCCTTGGAAACCTTGGAAAGGTATATCTTGGTGATGATCAACCTTATGCTAGTATTGACAAAGGTGTAGTAAAGATTAAGTTGAACGGATCTGTTTGGGAGCTGAAAGATGTCAGACATATTCCTGACCTGAGAAAGAACTTAATCTCAGTAGGGCAGTTGGCTAGCAAAACACTACGATCTTCAGTGGTGATGATTGGAAGATTTCAAAGGGCGTAATGACGGTTGCTTGAGGCAAAAAGAATGACACTCTTTACATGACAGCAGAAGCACGTTGTTCAATCATAGTTGTAACTAGCAATAAAAATATCAATCTATGGCACCAGAGACTAAGCCATATGAGTGAAAAATGAATGAAGATTATGCATTCGAAGGGGAAACTTTCAGGTCTATAGTCAGTGGAGATAGACACGTGCGAAGATTGCATAGTTGGAAAGCAGAAATGGTCAGCTTTCACACAAGTGGTAGAACCCCAAAAAAAGAAAGGCTAGAGCTCGTTCACTCTGATGTTTAGGGACCAATGACTATCTCATCCATTGGTGGAAAACACTATTTCGTGACTTTCATCGATAATCACTCTCGGAAGGTATGATTTTACTTTCTAAAATATAAGTCCGAAGTGTTCGAGGCTTTCAGAATATGGAAGCCTATGGTTGAAAATGAGACATGTTTGAAGATTAAAAAGCTTAGAACCTACAAATGGTGGTGAATATGAAGACACCAGATTCAAGAAGTTTTGCTATGAGCATGGTATCAGAATAGAGAGAACCGTGTCAAGCACATCTCAACACAATGGTGTAGCTGAACGTATGAACCGAACGTTGATAAAAAGAGCCAGAAGTATTTGTATACAGTCAGGTCTACTGAAGCAGTTCTGGGCAGAAGTAGTCAACTCAGCTGTTTACTTAATCAATCGAGGACCATCAGTTCCATTGGACCACATAATACCAGAAGAGGTATAAAGCCAAAAAGAGATAAAACTATCACATCTAATTTTTTTTGGCTGTGTAGCATATGTGCATATCAATGATCAAGGGAGGATAAGCTTGATCCCAAATCCAATAAATGTACTCTCATCGTCTATGGTGAGGATGCGTTTGGCTACCGTATTTGGGATGACCAAAACAAAAAGGTCATCCATAACAGAGATGTGATTTTTGAAGAAAGGGTGATGTACAATGATATGCATAAAACAGTCGCCAGCAACTCAGAACAGAATGAGTTAGTATTTGCAGATGCAGATGATGTCCCAGTTAGTTCCGTGACGGAATTCATTGTAGCAAGTCCTTAGCCAAAGGAAATTATTGGACCAAGCAGTGCGCATCAATCCGACACACCACAACCTCCTACTCCATCTCCTGTATTAATAAGGTCTTCCCGGCCTCATGTGCCTAACAGAAGATATATGAACTATCTCTTGTTGATTGATAGAGGGGAGCCTAAATGTTATGAAGAAGCTTGCCAGACTGGAGATGCTAGTAAGTGGGAGCTTGCTATGAAAGATGAGATGAATTCTTTGATCTCCAACCAGAGATGGGAACTAGCTGAGTTACCCATGGGGAAGAAGATACTTCATAACAAATGGGTGTATCAAGTAAAAGAGGAAGATGATGTGTTAGTACTGGAGAAGATCCAAAGAAGCAGGAATCCAGTGGATATGTTGACAAATTTGGTGACTATCGACAAACTAAAGTTGTGCTCAACTTCAGTTGGTTTGCTAGAGTAACAAGACCAAAAAGGCTGCTACATTGATCGAGGTGTGAAGACAGATTGAAACCAGTCTTCAAGTGGGAGATTGTTGGTCAAACTACACATGCATCAGAAATAAATGACAATAAAGATGGATGGTGCATCTTTTGTTGACAAAATATTTGGTAGATAAGATGGTAGGTGAAGATTAATCTTGACTATCCATTTGGTGGGTGGGGATTAATCTTGACCATTTATTTGGTTGGTAAGATGATAAGTGAAGATTAATCTTGATCATCCATTTGGTGGGTGGGGATTAATCTTGACCACTTATTTGGTTGGTAAGATGATAGGTGAAGATTAATCTTGACCATTCATTTGGTGGGTGAAGATTAATTTTGACCATACATTTGGTAGGTAAGATGGTAGGTGAGAAATGATCTCAACCATCCATCAGAGTAGATGAGAATTAATCTTAGTCGTCCATTGAGGAGGTGTAAGCCTATATATAGTTTTAAGAATTCATTTGTAAGACATTTCATCCAAAAGTGAGAGAGAAGAAAAATAAAAGCTCAGAAAAGCTTTAGTGAGAGGTTGTGAGTGTTTGTAAACACTTTGTAAATTTTTCTTCCTTCAGTAAAATATCTACAGCAGTCCGAAAATATAGACATAATTGGTTGAAATCCGTTATCAATTTGTGTCTTATTATTTCGCATTTTCTTCGCTTTCTCATAAATTTGATGATAGAGAAATTGATGTTATTTCCCAGCATACAATACATTTAGAGCAAGTCGACCTGGAAAGCTAAGACATATAATTTAGGAATACAACTCTATTTAGAAAATATATACTAATTATATCATACAAAGTTAATGCGGAATATATAAGACTAATATCCTGATTAGTACACAATTACTACTTTAGTATATGAAATAGAAGTCGAAGCTTGTCCCTATATGAAATCCAATGATATTCAAACAACACTTAGCCAAGTTACCATGTGTAGATTGGATAATGTTCATGAAATAAAAGAGATTTAAATAGAATAAAAGTAAAGGAGATTAAAGAAAAATTAAATTAAGGAGAAGAAAAGAAAAAAATTGAGAGAAAAAAATAGAGAAAACCTAAAAGATTGAAATATAAATTTAGATAAATTATGATGACAATTCTAAATTTTTTAGAATGAGAAAAGAAAAAAGAAGTTAACTAGGCAAAGAGAAATAAAGAAGGAAAAGAAAAAAGCTATATAATATTAAAAAGGACAAAATCCTCTTTCAATGGAAATCAAATTGAAATTATATATCATTCCCCATAATAGGATAACAAAATTAAAATTTGGGCAAAAAATTGATAAGGAGAGCAAAATTAAAATAACTTTATAATGAAAATGATAATTAATTAACACCATTAATATAGGAAAATATGATAACTGGAGACTTTAATTGATAACGAAAAAAAGATAAAATTAAAGAAAATTATTAAATCAATGGCCTAAAAAAATGATTGTGAAAAAAATAATGATAAAAAATATAAAGAAAGAGAGGATTTGAAGGAGTAAAAAAAAATGTTGGATGCTTTCTGAATATAGGGTATGCAACGGCCGTAGATCTTAAGGCTATGATACCATATCGAAAATTTCATAAAATTGAAAGACACCTATTTTATAATTAACAAACCATATGGGAATATATATATAACTACAATATTTGGAGAGTAAGTCTACTTGGAAAGTTAAGACATATAATGTAGGAATACAACCCTATTTATGAATCTATACTAATTATATAATAAAAAGTTAATATGAAATATATAAGACTAATACCCTTATTAGTACACAATTACTACCTTAACATTGACTATTCGGCTTTGGAATTTTGATTATTTTTTTCAAATTGAATTATTAATTAAATAATTATTATTTGATCATCAAACTTTCATTGGACGATAAAAACCAAATAAAATATAGTGCAAACAAAAAATATATGTTATGTTATATAACACAAAGTTTTTTAGATGAAATTATATATTTATTATATTGTCGTTTTTTTTAAATGTTATCTTCAATGCTTAAAGGCATAGAAGACTATGAAAAAAATAAAAACATATGAGTTCAAAAATGTGTAATATTCATTTCCATTAATACTGTCCAATACGGATTTATTACAAAAAAAAAATTCATTAGTTCGTTGTGATAAAATCAAAGGTTAAGGTTTCAATAGTCAAAATATGAAAAATTTAAGAATCTTGAGATATGATTTGCCATATGTAATTAATGCATATTATGTACATGTATTTTAAAATAATAAATTATATTATAAAGGATAGAAGAGGAAGTCATTTGCACGGAGAAGGATTATATTATAAAGGATAGATATGACATTCGATTTTTAGATAAGGTAGAGACTTGATTGAATAAAAGTATGTAGAAGTGAGCGATTTGTCGTGGAAGTTAGATTAGTTTCTATCAAAACAAATAATTGTGTTAAAAGTTAAAATAAAAAAAATTTCATATAATTGGTTAAGTCACAAATAATCTCCCTTAAAAATTAACTTCCTTAAACTCTTAAAGTCTTAGTGACAGAATTTTTCTCAGATAATTTAAAGCATAACATATCACTAAAATAAATGACCCGACAATAGCTATTAAATAGACAATAAAGGGAATACCAGAATTTAACGAGATTCGGCTAATTATATCTATGTTCTCGGATACTATTAAAATAATACTTCACTATTTAAAAAAAATATTACAAAGTGAAATTTACAAGAGAGAGAAAATACAATCAATCTTAGAAGTAAGAGATTAGTGTTTTTGGAATGTTTTGTTAAGATAGGATAAAATATTTTTTATAAGCTAATATTTTTATTTCTCCCTCTCCCATTTCCAATATGGAATTGAGAGATTGCCAAAATTCAACAAATCTCAATTTTGACAATCTTACAATCTCAAACAAATAGTCTTTAAACGTTTATTTTACAAATTTCAGTAATGTCTCTAAATACGCTTTAAAGCGTCAAATTTCAAATTTTAAGAACATTTATCAAATCGAAACAATATTGGAACTTGACACTTGTCACAACTTTTGTTGTCATATCTGCAGAATTTTCAGTAGTCAGAATATTTTGAAGTAGTATCTCATAATTTTCAAGATTTTTTCGTACAAAATGATATAGAACATCGATGTGCTTCGTCTTTGTATGATAAACTTAATTCTTTGCTAAAAAAATAACATTTTGATTGTCACAATGCATTTTGACATGCTTTTGACTAATTTCCAAGTCTTTCAGCAACCCATGAAGACAAATTGTCTCCTAAACAGTTTTTGAAATTGTCATGTACTGTCTCTGTTGTAGACAAATCAACTATTGACTGGAAAGTGGACTTCCAACTAACCGATGGTTTTGCAAGTGTGACCACATAACTGGTAGTTAATCAACATTTGTCTAAATAATCTGCATAGTCGGAATCACAATATTCAACTATATACTAATCAATTTTTTCATCCCGTTCAAACATTATACTAACATCTGCAGTATTTTGAATATATCACATAATTCATTTCACAGCTTGCTAATGTCCTTTACCAGGATCATGCATGTACTTTCTTACAACTCCAACTGATTGGAAATGTCAGGCCTCGTACACATCATTGCATACATCAAACTACCAACAACATTTGCATATGAAAACTTTGACATATATTCTCATTCTTCATTACTTTTCGGAGATAAAGATGTGCTAAGCTTAAAATGAGGAGCAAGTGGAGTACTAACTGGTTTTGCCTTCTCATTGATCCCAAAACGTTTTAGTACCTTTTTTAGATATTGTTTCTGAGTCAAACAAAGTCTTCCCAATTTTCTATCTCTGCATATCTCCATATCGAAAATTTTCTTAGCTTCTCCTAAATCCTTCATTTTAAATTCCTGATTTAGTTGAGCTTTTAACTTCTGAATCTCTCCTTCATCATTTGAAACTATTAGTATATCATCAACATAAAGAAGAAAATAGATAAAAGATAAATCATGTAGCTTACGTAAATGTATACAATGATCATATTTACTTCTTGTGTATTTTTGCCTTATCATAAATTTATCAAATCGTTTATACCATTGTCTTGGAGATTGCTTCAATCCATACAACGATTTTCTCAACTTGCACACCAAATTTTCTTTTCCAACAACTTTAAATTCTTCTGGCTGAGTCATGTAGATTTCTTCTCCTAAGTCTCCATCCAAAAATGCAGTTTTACATCTAGCTGAACTAGTTCCAGATCCAATTGTGCTACCAAGGCTAACAGTATTCTAATGGATGAATGTTTTACAATTGGAGAAAATACTTCATTATAATCAATTCTCTCATTTTGAGCATAGCCTTTAGCTACAAATCTTGTCTTGTAGCGGATATTATTCTTGTTAGAAAATCCTTCTTTCTTTGCATAAACTCATTTACACCCAATTGCTTTCTTTCCCTTTGGCAGACTTGCTAGCTTCCATATCTGATTTTTTTCAAGAGACTACATCTCTTCTTCCATAGCATTTCTCCATTTTTCTTATTCTGAGCTTTGAATAACTTCACAATAAGTGGAAGAAATCCATCATCCACTGAAAATATATAATTACTCATATCTTCAAGTTGAACAGATTTCTTAATATTCCTTTTCGGCTTTCATAGTGCAATTGGTTCAAGTTGTTGATGAGGTTCTTGTGCTGAAACCTCAGCTTCCACATCTGATCCATTTTCTACCATTAACTCCTTTTCTGCCATAGGAGTAATTTTATCAGACTTTACAATTACTGGACAAACTCCACTTATTCGGGAGTTCCCTCCACCTGCTGTGGAGAACCATCTGTTTACTCATCTGTTACATTTTTTAACATGGTACACTTATCAAAGGTAACATATTTACTAAAGATTATTTTCTTCGTCTCTGGACACCATAAACGATATCCTTTGATACCAGAGGATATCCCCATAAAGATAGCTTTCTTTGCCCTTGGATATAACTTCAATTCCTTAACATGATAGTTGTTTTGCCATTGATAGTAGTAGGTTTTCCATACCACACCTCCAAAGGTGTTTTGCCATTGATAGTAGTTGATGACAAACGATTAATGAGATGACATGCGTATGTTACAGCCCTAGCCCAAAACTGTCTGTCCAATCCAACATTGGACAACATACACTGAACTTTCTCCAGTAGAGTTCGGTTCATGCATTCAGCCACCCCATTCTGTTGTGGTGTATTTTTGACAGTGAAATATCAAACAATTCCTTCATTTTTGCAAACTTTTATGAAAAGATCACTTGTGCACTCTCCGTTATTATCTGTTTGAAGACACATGATAAACTCCCAACACTTTATCCTTTGTATTCATTGTATACACACATATTCTTCTTGAATAATCATCAACAAAGGTAATATAGTAGTGTTTACCTCTCATTGAAGTAGTTTTGGAAGGACCCCATACATTTGAGTGAACATAATCCAAAATACTTTTGGTATCATGGATTGCAGTGTCAAACTTCACTCTCATTTGCTTTCCTTTGATGCAATGCTCACAGAAGTCTAATTTGCAGGTTCGTACTAATTGCAATAATCCTTGCTTCACCAGAAGTTTCAAGAATGTTTCACCTGCATGCCCCAAGCGCATATGTCACAATCTGGTTGTTTCTAACTCCTGGTCATCACTAGAATTGTTGTTGTTGTTCCAACGACTGTATTGCCTTCATAGTAATACAAGTTATTGCTCATTTGAACTCATTTCATCACTACAAGTGCTCCAGATATAACCTTCATTACTTCATTTTTTATTAATATAATGAAACTCTTTCTCCCAATGACTCCCATAGAAATGAGATTTTTTGTTAGACTGGGTATATATCTTATATCTATCAGACTTCTGATTAATCCATCACGATTCCTCAACTGGACTGAACCAATTCTAGTTGTTTTACAAGGGCTGTCATTTTTGAAATAGACAACTCCACCTTCAATTTCTTTAAAATCAGAAAACCATTTTCGATTGGAACACATATGGTGGCTACAGCCTGAATCCAGGATCCAAGCAATAGAACTGCTTATTGATAGCATCAATGCTAATGAAAAGTCTAAATCATCACATTCAGTGACAATTGAATATTCAACAGCCTTGCCTTTGCTAGATTTACTTCTCAATTTAGAACAATCTTTCTTCTAGTACCCATTTTCTCGATAAAAGGTACATTCATCTTTGTCCACTCTGCACTTTGATCTGTTTTATTTTCCTTGTTTTTATTTTTTGAACGACCTCTTACTATCAAAGCTTCTGCTGCTCCACTAGTGCTATCCTTCTTGTTTTTTTCCTTCAATTCATAGCTATATAGTGCAAGACATACTTCACTACGAGACACCTCAACTTTTCTATGGAGTATAATAGTTTCTAGAAACTCAAACTCATCAGGAAGGGATCCCAACAACATTACGGCCAGATCTTCAACTTTAAAAGACACATCCAAATTCAACAGATTTGCTACAAATTGATTGAAATTGGTGATGTGATCATTATCGTGGTACTATAAACATATGTGAATCTGAACAGCCTTTTCTTCATATGAAACTTATTTTGACTGTTTTTTTTTCAAGAATTTTTCTTCCAATGTCTTCCACAATTTACTTGTAGAAGTTTCTTTACAAAAAAACATACTTATGTTCTCTGGACAAACACGATCGAATAGTACTATATGCCAAATGATTGATTGTCCTCCATTCCTTCTCATCTGCACTTTTTGGCTTTTCTCCCTCAATAACAATGTCTAAACCTTGCTGACATAAGGTGTCTAGAACTTCACCTTGCCACATATCGAAATGACATGTACCATAAAAAAATCTCCACTATAATTCTGGTATTTGCCACGATAGTTCTCATCAAAATTGATGAAGTAGAAGTTGTTGTGTCCATCGTGGATTTTTGTTTGTCTTTTGCCATTTCTTCTTCAAGAATATTTAATAGCTTTCAAATGCGGAATACCCAAAAATCCAAAGAAACATTTATGATGTAGAAGATTAGCTTACGCTGCAACTACAGAGCATATAACTCAGTAACCTTGGCTCTGATATCAATTGTTGTGAAAATCGGGTTAGTTTCCACTAAAATGAATAATTGTGCCAAAAATTAAGACAAAAAAATTTCTAGATAATTGGTGGAGTCACAAATGGTCTTTCTTAAAAACCAACTTCCTTAGACTCTTAGAGTCTTAGTGACAAAATTTTTCTTAGATAATTTAAAGTACAATATATCACTAAAATAAATGACCCAACAATAGCTATTAAATAGACAATAAAATGAATACTAGAATTTAACGAGGTTCGACCAATTATGCCTACGTCCTCAGACACTACTAAAATAATATTCCATTATTTCAAAAAAAATATTACAAAGTGAAATATTATAAGAGAGAGAAAAAATACAACCAATATTAGAAGTAAGTAATTGGTGTTTTTGAAATGATTTGTTAAGAGG
This sequence comes from Triadica sebifera, assembly GCA_023653625.1. Classification (NCBI taxonomy): domain Eukaryota; kingdom Viridiplantae; phylum Streptophyta; class Magnoliopsida; order Malpighiales; family Euphorbiaceae; genus Triadica; species Triadica sebifera. Next base: position 27,657,141 of record CM042897.1, read on the forward strand.
GGATAAAACATTTTTTATAGGCTAATATTTTTTTCCTCCCTCTCCCACTTTCGATGTGGGATTGAGAGATTGTCAAAATTCAACGTGATTATTAAACTGTTAGGACATATGATTGGCTATAAAACCTTGGTCAATAGGTTGCATGCCTTATAAAAGCGTACTGCTGAATTCTTTGTTATGGAGTTAGGTAATGAATATTTTTTGGTTCGCTTTGGATCAAAAGAAAATCATGTTAATTCTCTCTCAAATGGTCTGTGCACCATTTTCAATCATTACCTTGCGGTTGAGCCATGGTCAGACAATTTTTCAATCCCTATGTATTGGACTTGTTTCATTACTGTTTTGATTCACTTTTTAGGATTGCTAGTCAAATATTATCAGAAGATCACACTCAGGCCAATAACCTAGGTTATTGGGAAGGCAATCAAAATTGATTATAACACTGAATTAGGTGCAAATCCAGGTAAGTATGCTTGTATCACTATTGTTTTGACCTATCTAAACCTCTCATTACTTCTATTAAAATTCAAAGAAAATGACAAGTGAGTTATGAGCGACTGCCTATTTGTTTTACATATGGTAGATATGGCCATGAGAAAGGTATGTGCAGAGAAAGAGCCTACCAATCAACTTGATAATGTTAACTCTCCCAACTACTTGATATCGAATTCCGATGAACAGGTTTAACGACAGTCAAGATGATGGGCTAAATAACGAAAGGATTCCATGATCAAGGTAGGAAAATCTAATCCCACAAATTAAAGAGTTGCTAAAGCTAAAAACAAAGGATCTTGTTATGCTATATTAGAAGAGGAAAATGGGGAGATTCAAACATATGGGTATCCGCAGAATGACGCTGAAGTGGATAATAAGAAAAGTAGAGATGTATTTTCCAATACCAACAAAATACTTTCTCTCAAAAAGAAGCTAATAAGGAACCCTTCAAAGGAAAGAATATTACTAGTTCATAGATTGTTAATAATGAAATTTCCAAGGTTAACTCCGGCAATGGTAGTCCAACTAATGGGGATAAACCTAAAAAAAATACAGCTTCAAATCCTAAGAAGTAGATAAATTCAAAGGAAAGGCAAGTGAAACTCATACAAACTCGGACAATTTTCCAAAATAAGGTAACTATAAAAAAATTTCTCAATTTAGGATGAAAATTTGAATAATTACAATTTTAGGGTATTTTAAAAAATATTTTCCATTTTAGGATGAAGAATATTTGACTAGGGTACTGTCTAGGGGTTGTCCACCTGTTGAATAAGCAAACAGAAGTTGTCCGCCTTTTTTTTAAAAAAAATTTTTGGCCTTTTTTTTTCAAATAAGAATTGATTCATTTGAAATAAATTTGAAATATTTATTTAATATTCATTTGAAATATTAATTTTTTTGCTTCACCCTACCCAACATGTTGTCCATTTTTTCAAGAAGTGGACAACTACATTTTTAACTCCTTTTGACTCTTATTGCCCTAAAACAGAAAAATTGATTCATTTTGTCCTAAATTTGGAAATATTTTTTCTACCAACCCTTTTTTGGTAAAAAGCCCTTCAAACTCTAATGTTCAAATTCTGCCTACATCCCTTAATCCCTTAAAACATTCAGTGGTTAGAAGGGTTACTCAATCAATTTCTCAAGAGAGAATAATTCCAGAAATAGCTAAGAGCTAACAAGGAGAATATGCCACTATGGTTCCCATGGAACAAATAAGTCGACCCCTTAATCCTACTGCTCTATTTGAAGGAGTTGAATAAAATGATAAAACCTTAACTACTGACCTAAATGAATCTAACATGGAGTAAATCATTTGGTAGAATCTTGAAGATGTTTGTTACTCAATATAAATTACATATTCTTGTTATGCTCGAGACTATAATAAGTGGTAAAAGAGCTAATGTAGCAATCAAAAAGTCGGCATTTTCTTTTTCTCACCATTTTAAAGCTCTAGGCTTCTCTAACAGAATTTGGATAATTTGCGATGGGGATTGGAATATTGATATTGAAGTGGGAGCATCCAAATCCTATTCAGCCTAGGATTATAGTTCAAATTTATATGAAAATGATAATTTAGTTCTCTTTAATACTTTAGGCTTTATGTTTTCTTGTTTTGGAATTTTCTTTTATTACTCTTTTATTTCATTACCTTTTTAGTTTGAGATTAGGATTTACTCCAACTATTATATATAGGGACACTAGTAGAGAGTTTTATCCAATGTATTTTTTCTTGTATGTATTTCATTAATAACTTACTGGTTATTAACCTTAATTATTTTCTTTGTTCCAACTCTTTTCTTTCGTTGCATCAATTTGGTATTAGAGCGGAAAAGATCTAATTCCTTTGGATTTTTTTAACTTAACCAATGGTTGGCCAAGGTAGAGGATGAGGTAGAAGCAATCAGCCCCAACAAACTAAGATGGCTGAATTGCAACGAATGGTTGAGAATTTGACCGAGGCTGTACAAGCCTCACATCATTAGGAACTTATGGGAGCCCATATGAAGAACCAAGAAGGTGACCATGAACAACTCGATAATCTAGAAGATCTTGAGGATGTAAACCCTTTTCATGAAGCTGGACCTGCTAACCAAAGGACACGAGGTAGATTGGAACAACGATTACTACATGCTCTTGATTAAAATGGTGGAGGAATCAAAGTTGAAATAGCTGATTTTTATGGTAAGTTACATGTGGAGGAGTATTAGATTGGAAAACCAATTTAGATAATTATTTTGAATGGAAACACATAGAAGAAAATTAAAAAGTGTTATTTGTGAAGCTTAAATTAAAGGGTATTACACTTCAGTGGTGGAAGGGAATTGAAGAGTAATGTGTTTAGCAAGGCAAGCTATGAAAGCATTTTTTTTCCTACTGATTATATGATGGAATTGTATGAGAAATTCCATTGTTTAAAGCAAAATAATATGTCTATTGAGGAGTATACTGCATAGTTCAATAACCTATCCATTCGGGTTGGCTTATTCAAGAGCAATGAATATATTATTTCTTGTTACCTCTTTAATTTAAATAACTCCATTAGAGATGAGGTGAGAATGATTCATTTGTTTAATTTTGAATATGCACACCAGAATGCTCTATTATCTGAAAAATGAGTTGCACGTTATGATACTAGGAAATTTTCATATAACAGTAATTGGAAAAACAATGGAGGAGTTGAACATGATTATCAAACAACTCAACATGAAGGTGTAGTATCTTATAAAGGACAAAATAATTCTAGTTCATCATCAACTAAAGGAGGCAACAACTCTCAAGGTGTTTTACTTGTGGAAAGAAAGGACACGCTTCAATTACTTGTCCATAACGATGAGTGAGGAATAGTTGGAACCAATTTTTGATGACTATGATGAGGAGATAGAATAAGTTGATCTTCAACCGGCACAAGGTGAGTCATTGATGATACAAAAAGTAATGACAACAACGACAAGTGGCAAAAAAGAAGATTGGAGGAGGCATAACATTTTTCGCACACGTGTTGTTTGTGGAGGCAAAATATGTGATTTTGTTACTGAGAGAGGAAGCATGAAAAATATCATATCAAAAGAGGTTGTGGATAAATTGAAACTTCATACAATAAAACATTCTCAACCGTACAAAGTGGGCTAGTTAAAAAAAAAACATGAGATGTCGGTTGCTTCTCAATGTTTGGTGAAATTCACTATTAGAGATAATTTAGAGGATAAAGCTTTATGTGATGTTGTTCTAATTGATGTTGGTCATATTATTATTGGAAGATCTTGGTCATTTGATCATGATATGGATCATAAAATAAGACCAAACACTTATTCTTTCTACAAAAATAACAAAAGGTATATCATGCATCATCTCAAGGAAAAGGCGAAGCAAATAGTAAATGAAAGTTCAACAACCAATAAATTTAACAAAATTAGTGGATATGTGTGTGCTAAAAAGATTGAAGCTCAAGTCCTACAGTTTCCAATTGCAAAAGTTGATGTGATTCCAAAAGTTTTAGATGTCAAAGAGGTTCCATTTAGATGTGACAATTCCTATAGGCAAATCTTGGTGAAATAGCTAGACAAACCTGTAAATGAAAGTACATGAATTACTGAAGATGAATTGAAACGAATCGATTCAACTATTTATGAGAATTGGTTAAGGTTTACTCGATAGAGCTGAGTCTTTTTTTTTTAATCCAAAGAGATTAATGCAAAAGCATCCAAATCCTATTCAACCTAGGATTATAGTTCAGATTCATTTTAGGATGATAATTTAGTTCTCCTTAATCCTTTAGGCTTTTATATTTTCTTGTATAAGAATTTTATTTTATTAGTCTTTTATTCCATTACCTTTTTAGTTTAGAATTAGGATTTACTCCAACTATTATAAATAAGGACACCAAAAGAGAGCTTTATTCATCGTATTTTTTTTCTAATTTTTATTTCATTAATAACTTAGTGGTTGCTAACCCTAATTATTTTCTTTATTCCAATCTTTAAGTCATCTATGCTATTATTCCGTTGCATAAGATATTTTATTCAATGATATTCAAATCATTTATATGAGGGTGTGGAATGCAGAGTTGTGGTCTTTTTTATTCTTAGCAATTTATGGTAATCCTATACCTGCACAACACAAATTGTTATGGAATACTCTTTCTAATATTCAACATGCTAACTCAGGTCCTTGGCTACTAATGGGGGATTTCAATGTGATTATCAGTGGGGATGAAAGGAAAAATGGTGCAAGTATAGCGAAATGATGTCTACAAAAATTTTCAAACTGGTTTTACTCTTCCATTTTTATTGACTTGTGTTCTGTAACTTCCAAATTTACATGGAAAAGGGCAATCTTTATGAAAGATCAGATATGGGTATTTGTAATACAAACTAGAAAATGTTATTTTCAGAAGTTTTTGTTCATCATCTTCTTAGGCTGCATTTTGATCATAGACCTTTCTTTTTAAAATTATGCAACTCTAATACACCTAATTTGAATAGACCTTTCTGTTTTCTTTCAGTGTGGATTACCCACACCAATTTCTCAGAGTTTGTTAATCAAAATTGGAAGGTCGAAGGATCATTCATTGATACAACTGAAAATTTTATTGCTAATTTAAAAACTTAGAACAACGATGTTTTTGGAAATGTGTTCAAGTAGAAGAAACAACTTATTTGCTCGGTTAGATGGAATTCAACGGGGCGATGGAGAAGTATCATCAATGACTGGATTAATCTTGGCAATTGAAATGCTACTTTCTTCCATCAATGCACTCTAAGATGGAAGAGAAATTGTATTGAGAAACTAAAAGACAGTGAGGCTCTTAGATTGAAGATCAAGATAGTTTGTGTAACACGGCCTAGAGTTTTTTTGGAAATCTTTATAGACAAGACATGGTGGTTTGGCCTTCTAACCCTTTGTGTAATCTTTTTCCGTCTTGTAGTAGCTTTGTGATGAACTCCATGCTGAGCCAGTTAGTGATAACGAGGTGAAAGAGGCTATATTTGCTATGCATCATGGGAAAGCTATAATATATGGTGCGATTCCTAGTTGACCAAACCATTGACTTGCTTAAGAAACTTATATAATATTTTGTGGTTTCTAGTTGACCAAACCATTGACTTGCTTAAGAAACTTATATAATATTTTGTGGTTTCTAGTTGACCAAACCATTGACTTTTGAAGTTAGCGCAAAGGAAAACCAATTTTTGGTTTTAGCACAGCTAACATGATCTTAATATCAATTTTTTTTTTATTTTTTTTATGGATCATGTCTACAACCAAAGGGCATTATTAATTAAATAAATGTCTCCTCTCCTTTAATATGTAAATTTTTAGGAATTAAGTCGGAGTTTTATTGAGAATATTATTTGTAGGTTCCTCTAACAATTTCGTCCTTTATAATTTCAGTTAAGCTAAAACACAGTTCATGCTTAAGTTAGGCTTACTCATTTTTTTTTTTATAGTACTTACATTCTATTCTCCTACACTAAGTTTTCATTGGGTAAGCTATTCTTAAAAGAAAATCTTACTAGAATTGAGACAAACCACCTCTTTGACGATGTAGTCTTGTAGGGTTACCTTATAGTTTGAGTCCCAACGATTATTGGCCATGGCAGAAAAGGTAGATTATATTCTTTTCGCATCATTATATGACCAGTTGCTAAGAGCATATACATAAATTAGCCAAAGAATTAAGGGTGTTATAATGACCCAGCACAATAGCAACGGGCAAAGTACTGAAAGTCAAAATAGGGAGGAAGCACAAAAGGTTGTAGTAATGGGGCTAGCTTGAAGCAGCAATGAAGCCTACTGAAGTGGGAAAAGAGGAGGCCCAACAACCTGATGACCACTTAGGAGATTTTTAGCTGGCAGAGTTGGTTAAGATTAGTGAGCTATAATCCTAGTTGGACGATTGTGGCATTGCTATTGGTAGATATTAGGTGTCAAGAGGTGGATTATATGAGTTGTAATTACTTGTTATTATTTTCAGTTTCTGTTGCTAAGTTTACAACCGATAAATACTGTAATTGTAACATAATTGGGTATGCATTTGAATGAATAGAAACTCATCTTTTCCTTCTCAAATTTCTTCTCTCTCTCGTTCACTCTTCTTCTTCTTCCTCCTTTTTTTCTTCTCCTTTTTTCTCTTGTTTCTCTGCTTCTCTACTTCTCTTTCCTCAAATTCTGCTTTTGTTTCTTTGCCCCTCTCTACTCTCTCTCCTCCTAAATTTTTCTATATTCAATTCACTGCTAATGACCTTAGAGGTTGTTACAATTGGTATCAAAGCGGGCAATTCAACCTACGTTCTTCGCGAGCTAATTCTAGAATTAGTTGTTCCTCATTCTTCTAAATGGTTTGGATTAATCAATTGACAAAAAGATCGATTCAACTTCATGAAGCTATGGCTATTGGAAATCGAAAATGGCTTACGTGAATCTCGAATGATGTACATTGGGAAGCAAGGGATCGGAAAAAAACTTGAAGCCTCAACAAGGTTGGTTGTATCAAGTCAGATCCAACTTGTTTTGGACCAAGATGGAATGGAGGATTAATGTTTTCTAGAACGGTTCAATGAGGATGACAACACCATGTCAAACGAATTAGATTCGCAATCTATTGGAGAGCAACTTCTCTTAATCGAGGCACAAATCTAGGAGCTACAAGTGGCTGCAAGAAGAATGAAAGACATGGAAAAGTAGAATCGAGGCCATAAAATGGAATCACTGCCAAAAAAGGACCTCAAAATTCTAACTCCAAAGTATAAAGGTATTTCAGCCTTCTTAAAACCTAAAATCTGTGAAATTGATGGATCACATTGGAATGGGTTAATGAAAGATGATGATAGTTGTGGTGTTAAGTTGAATAGGGTAGGAGAATACTGAAAAAAAGGGGATGTTGCAGCAAAGTAGCTTTATCCCCTGAAAGTGTTTGTAGAAATGTCACAATGAACTCCAAAAGCATTAGAACTTTAAAAGGGTAACTGTAAGCTTAAAAGGGTAACTGTCACAATATTGATTGGAAGTTTATCGGTGATGAAATAGAAACAAAAAATAATTAAAAAAATTAGTTTTTGGATGCTATGGCTTTCTTAACTTTGACTGGCTAGAAATTATTTTTCTACTTAAGGAGATGGAATTTGAAATGAGAAGAAGTCAAAGGAAAAAAAAGGACACATTGGCCGAGAATATACAACTACTGCAAGAATAATGGTGAAAAGGTTTATAGTTTTATATGCTTAGTGGGGCAATCTTTCTACTTACACCTTGAAGACAAGGTGAGTCTTAGATGAGGGGGTATTATAATGACCCAGTACAATAGCAAGGACAAAGTACTGAAAGTCAGAATGGGGAGGAAGCACAAAAGGTTGTAGTAATGGAGCTGGCTCTGGTTGAAGCAGCAATGAAGCCTACTAAAGTGGGGAAAGAGGAGGCCCATAAGCCTGATGACCACGTAGGAGATAATTAGCTGGCAGAGTTGGTTAAGATCAGTGAGCTGTAATCGTAGTTGGACAATTGCAACATTGCTATTGGTAGATATTAGGAGTCAAGAGGTGGATTATATGAGCTGTAATTACTTATTATTTTCAATTTATATTGCTAAGTTTACAACCTTTAAATATTGTAATTGTGACAGAATTGGGTAGGTATTTGAATGAATAGAAGCTCATCTTTTCCCTCTCGAATTTCTTCTCTCTCTTGTTCACTCTTCTTCTTCTTCTTCTTCTTCTTCTTCTTCTTCCTCCTCCTTTTTCTCTTGTTTCTCTGCTTCTTCTCATTCCTCAAGTTCTGCTTCTGTTTCTTTGCTCCTCTCTACTCTTTCTTTCCTTCTATATTCTTCTATATTCAATTCACTGTTAATGACCTTAGGGTCATTACACTGTCCAGCCTTATCAAGAAGTAAGCGTCAAGGTAGATGATGAAGGCTGGGCATAGGTTGTAAGTTTATGATCTTCTAAATCTTATACTATCAGTTTTGCACATTCGCACATAAAAAGCAACGTATGAACATCTTCTGGTAAACTTCATCTAGAAAATGTTTAAGGTTTTCCCACACAATAAACTCACTGGACAACCTATTAAATCAATATGCATTAGGGGCAAACATAACTGGTTCACCAATTAAATCTAACAGGACAAAGGCAAGAAATCAAGTTTGGTAGAACCGTCAGGTTCATTTGGAGCTGCTGATTCTAAACCTAAACACTTAAGTGTAGAATTAGCAGAAATAGGACCAGAATTTCACAATTAGTTAGGTCAAAACATTACATAATTTAACAAGTTCATAATAGCAAAAGATTGGTGGTTGAATTAATCTTGAATAATTTGTCATCATCATAATAATGGCTTGAACGATAAATGTAAAAGGTGTAAAGCAACGAAAAGAATATTTGGAATTTACCAGTAGAATACAGGATAAAGGTGCTAACAGATTTTGAAATTTAAAACTAACCTTGTGTTTGGATGGATGGATTTGAAATTGTGAAATTTAAAATTTCTTAACATATAATTTTCTTAAATAACAAAGTTTAAGTACATCCATAAATATAGAAAAATATGTATAGTGTGACTTTGAATTACTTAGAACAAGTGGTTTGAGATCCACTTCAAATGAGTTTCTCTACCACATTTGTGAAACTAACTTATTAATAAATGGGCTAACTCCCATTCGAAAAATTAAACTAAAATCAAATCCAAAATACTCCTTTGAAATGTTTGTATTCAAATTCCAAAGATAGCATAAAAGCATTTTGATTCTAATAATAGACTTGAACTTTAGACAAAGATTTGGGATTTAACCAGTGCAAAATTTTTTATTTTTACAATAGAAGTTTTTTAGATTTTGCGGTGCAAGTGTCTGAATGTCTTGGAAAGTTTCTACAAAAAGGTTTGGGAATTAAACATAGAATTTTGGCAATATTCACAACTAGCGAGAAAGTCCATGGTTCTTAAGATTGTTAAAGATTCACATTGTTATGCAAGTGATGGCCATAATCAAGGAATAGGGAAACGAAGAAAAAGTAAATACCACAAACCTCATTACTTCAATCTCTAATATTTTGGCGTAAGCATAAACAATCATAGTAAGACTGAATTAATAATAAGCACAGAAATTTTTATGTGCATCACATGTATCAGTACGCCATGAAAGGTACCATCTTTAAACATACAGAAGCAGTCTCTTACAATGAGGAATTTGAACTCTTACTACTATTATAAGCTGGGATTGAACAAACTCATCCATATCATGAACACCAGTAACTGCAATCAGTATGGAATAAGGCAAGCTTTAGAAAGCATAAGATATCAGTTTACAGCAAACTATGAGATTAACAATTAAATATGAAGCAGACATCACAATCACAAATATTAATTTACCATCAGGTGCTCCATCACATACAACCAGGTCAGCCTTGCAGCCATCAAAATGTCTAATGACCTGTAAAAGAGAAGGATAAGATATAAAGAACCATTTACTACGCAACAATAATGAAGTACGGTAACATGATTTACATATTAAAGTACTCATCTAAAAGAGCCAGAATGATATTAAAAAAAAAGAAAAAAGTATGCAACAAATCCAACTAGTTTGATGGCAGCCTGAAGATATATTAATTCACAGCGATACTAATCTACTCCACTTGGTGTCCATATTCCCAACTACTTGCTTTAGAACTCCTCCTTTTAAGCAACCAATTAATCACATGCTACTCATCTAATCAAGTTAATTAATTTTGCAGGTCTGCATGCCTATTCTAAATATACACCAGTTCTTGACCTCCTTCAGTAGTAATCCGACATAGGAATGATATTGCTAAATGCCTCATTAAACAACTTCAAAACAATATGTCCAAGTCACGACCTCTATTATGGAGACTCAAAGTAAGAATGTATGCTGAAGAATGATCATTTATATTATAGTCCAACTTCAATTAGAATAAACGATCTAATTTTAAAAGAAATAATGAATAGAAAATTTCTGCGTTTATGAAATAAATAATGATCCTTAGTTCCTCACCACTTCAGCTGTTCAGGTAATGGTGATGTCACCCCGGACTTGGATAACACCTACAATTGGAGCCATGGGTTGCAAATCAATCGCCACAATAAGAGGAAGACCATCATTCCAGCAAATCTCAGATCAGAAGGTCACTATCTCAACAGGACGCAGCATACATAAACAAGTTTCATTTTAGAAGTGTTATTTGAAAAAAAAAATACTAGTTGTACGACAAAATGTGCAAACTTGCGCATGGTGTATACAAAATAACTGCATAAAGCAAGTATTACAGTCTCTAAAGAATATTTTGATCAAGGTGGAGCTGGAGCTTAAATTTCAGTATTCCAGCTGAGTTTACATAGCACTTAAGTTAACATTGAACCTGAAGTGAAAAACTTATTAGCCATTTTTCATATAAGTTATTTAAAATTTTTACATTTATCAAAATAATATCAGCAGAACCTGCCTCAAGCAATCATCTGAAAAGGTCAAATAGCCTAAGGTTTTCAGATGAAAATATGGTCTGAATCCTCTTTAAATAAAGGAATCAGCTCCTTACTCCTGTTTCTTTAGACCAATTTGAGATAAAATACTACATATTCCTTTTTTTCTTTTTTTACTTGCTTGGTAACTATATATCGAAGCAAATAATCCTATGCTCTATGGATTTATTTTAATCATATCAGCATCTATCAAGTAGATCTAACAAAGATTATAAGTTAAAACCAATCTTTTTGTTATTAAAGCTATTAATGAAAGGCAAAAATTTCATAGCAGGTCATGGTTGGCCATCCATCTTATTCTATAAAGCTTTACACAAGTAGCTAAGCAGACAGAAACGAGCCAAAACCAAGCCCCTAGACAAATATAATTTGGGTTTAGCTCTGTTTTTTAATAAACAAATTATTCTTCTTCAAATTCATTCATTTAATTCTATATACAAACAAGGACAAGTTTTCAATGAACAGATTAGTTGAAGACAGTATTAGTTTGCTTACACCTCTATTAAGTGCAGTGTGTTCATGAGATGCCAACCAACTGAAATTAGTAAGACTCACTTAGCTAATGTAAAACAGATTAAAAAGGCAAGTGCAAAATCAATTTATGATTCTTTAACAGAGATTACTTACTGGCAAGCCTGTGTCATGCAAACCACAATTGTGTGACTCTGACCAATCTAACTCACACATAAGGAAGGTAAAGTTTAAGGCAAGTTACAGCTTCGATGTAAATCAAGTAACTGGATTTATATACCATAAATTAAAGCAGTATCAGAACACTAGATTTCAAGAAAAAGTAAATGGCATTTTCTAAGTTTTGAAGCAAACATATGTTTCAAAATTAACAGGTAAAAAATCAACCTTGATTCGGGTGAATGCTTTGCTGGTAGATATAATTTATGGCTCAAGACCTGCATATGGGAAGTAAGCATAAAAAACTAGTCAAGATGCTTTTTGCATCAACCAACTCCAACAAATCACTATACGCGAAATGAAGTTTCCTCTATGTCAAAAAGATTATTGCTTCCAACATGCTAAAGAGAAGGAAGTTCAACATTCAATCAAGTTAGCCAAACATTTTCAGTATTTAATATGGAATATGCATTTGAGTTGACAGCAACAGATATAAGATGTAAGGCAACAATCAAAAGCTTAATTATTAACTGCTGAAGTTGTCCAATTAAATAATTTATAACTTGAATATACGGAAAGATAAATATTTGTTTCACCTGTCTATGCATGTCCCTCTTAAATAGTTGAATGCTAAAAAAATTATGGAAGAACATCATTTAAATCAAATAATGCCTGACTCCAGCTGCCAGGTGCAGCACATAAATCTACCTCGCGCTTCACATTTGAAATCAAATCATGATCAAACAACAGAACAGGAACAACTCACTACCTGAATTAATATATTTCATTCATTTTGACCTAATTCTTCATCACTGAGATAGACAAAAGGAATCAACTTTGAAATAGAATGCACCTTCAATATGTTGAATTCTTCATCTGTCTGAAGAAGCTTAAAGGCACTTCGAGCACGCCAACCTTCTTCTTTTGCTTTTCGATAGTAGATATCCTACATAACAACAATCTCATTATCATAACTTGCAAGAAAAAGTAACTTAAGGATAATAACCAATTTTCGCATTATCATATCTTACTCTATTATGTCTTGAAGCTTTTTCAATGGTTTAGATATTTGGTACTTTCTATAGATAATAGGCAAAGTATAGGAGGGATAGTTGGTTAATTCTAGAATCGTATGAAAGCCATGGTTCAGAAAGCAAGTAGCCTTTGGAGTAACAAATATGCTGTCAATATAACAGAACCAACAAGAAAAGAACATTTATACTTAATTATCCAAGGAACCAAAGAAATCTAGGAATAACGTAAACTGAGTTGGGCTAGAAGTGGGCAACAAATAAACCTCTGAGATTTCCATTAATATTTACATTCGGGCAGGGATAGCAGTAGCAAGCATGAATAGACACTGGCTAAGAAACAGTTCGTGAAATGTTTTCACTGTCGCAAAACCTGTTTTTCCAACGCATTTTCGAAGTCCATTGATGAAGAACAAAATCATTAATATATAGGCAACAAAAAAAGCAAAGAACTTTCGGGTTTCTCCTCCTTTTTACAGTTTCCTAAGGCCAGGCATAACCAAATTCAGCTCAGCCATTTCTTCAAGCACCTTAAGCGCAAACATTAAATGGTAGATTTTAGAAGGAACAAGGTATCAATTATTTTTCCAAGTCAAATTAAGTATATGATCGCACAAGTATAATTTCAGCCATCAAAGTGATAGAAGGTAACAGAAAAGAAACATGTAGAAACCAGCCTTTTGTGTAATAGCTCCAAAGAAAAAGAAAAAGAAAAAAGAAATTTTGAAAAAGGCTACCCATCAAAGAAAGAAGCCATAACCAGTTAGATTGATGTTACGGAAAGTATTGATATCATAAATACCACAAATTTCTCTATTTTGAAACTAAACCCTTAATGATTACTCTATTTAAAAGGTCTCTTAGAGATATTGTCTACACTTATAAATCCTTTATCTACGTGAGATATTGTTTGTTCACTTAACAATTAAGAGAGGAAAGAAAATGCGACGAGAGCTTAACTGAAATGAACAGTGAATAAGCACCATTATGCAAAAGGCATACTAACAAAACTTATTATTGATTCAATTTCATGGCAGTAGTGATTTTTATAATAAAAACACAAGTGGTTTTTTCGAAACATAGAGGTAATGACCCTCTAAAAATAAAAATAAAAATTATAATATGATATAATGTATGTCTAAAAAAATTTATACACTATATGCTGGCACTGGGGTTGGCTGGAGCTAAAAGAACCCTCGTTCGTTGTAAGGAACCAGAAGCAAATATAGAATTATAGTGCTCTTGGGTGATAAACAGTTCGTTTTCGCATTGGGTTGTATATAACACAAGTAACATGTAAGTGCAATAATTATTGCTTTATATGCGCAAGGCACAAAATTGACTTTATTATGCGCAAATAGTCGATGTTGAATGTTGATCATTTATTTATTTTTTTTAGGTTAATGTTATTATACCTAATATTTCAAAATCCAATCAATTTCCACGAAAATTAGCAGTGTTGATTTTGTTATTAATTTAATTGCCATGTCTACTGATAAATTGTCCATAAATTATTAATCATAATATTTGTTTTACAGGAATCATAGTATTCTTTTTCCAATGTTGTCCGTAATATTTATTTTCAAATTCGATTTAATTCATGAGACATTATCTTACCTTCTTTTTTTTTTTTAACACAATCAATGGAAATTCATTCTACTTAAAGTATCTTTAGCCAAGGCTACTAACAGTAAAGCCGGAGTAGATTCCTCCCAAAACCAAAGACCTTACATATGACCCGACCCGAAACCCGATCTAACTCATGGGCGACGTGAATTGCAGATCTACAATCATGAGAGATATAAGACATTACAAATAGAAGAAGCAATCATATAACAATCCAAAATAATAACCCCCAAATCAGATGCATCATCATAAGGATTATTAATAACATTGTCGGGCTCAATCATGACATTAGACACCGTTGGGTCATAAATGCCCAATTGTGAACAACAACTAGCTGCTAAACATTAGCTTGCAGTATTCCTTAATACAAAAGCAAAATCAGTCTTATTCAACCCCTCAAACAATGTTGTATCTATATTAATTTTGAGATAACCATCCTCTGGAGGACACCAACACTGCAAACCATAATTTTTATTCCCACGAATCGAAGGCCTTACGGTTTGCTATCAATTTGCTAACTATCCTTGGCGAAGAGGACTTGCCATTTCAGACAAGATTAATATGGTTATTCCATAAGCTATAGTAAATTAGAGTAGTCAGTAAACAATTCTCATATGTATAACAATCAAAAACCAGCCTTGTCCGACCAAGTATAGATGAAATCTAAACCAACATTCCAGTGCCACTAGACAATCCAAAAGAATGTGCACATCAGTTTCAATCACTAAACCACACACTAGGCATGAGGCATTTACATCAATAATTTTTGTAATTAAAACACTATTTGTAGGGAGGCAGCGACTAGTAGTCCGCCACATAAAATTTTGCTCTTTTGTAGGAATTTTAAGCAACCAAATGCGCTTCTTCTACACCCGACTCTCATACCCCAAGGCAGATTCATCTTTCAAAATCTGCAAGAACCCATAGGAAGATTTGACAGTATAAGTAATAACCCCTTCTATCCTTGATCCAAATCCATTTATCTTCTACCATTTTCCATCCAAGTGGTATTCTAAGAATCAACTCCCTATACCTCTCATTTAAAAGAGCATTAGGAATATCTATATCTCATTGTTTCGCATCCTTCACAAATTCGAACCCAGGAAGAATATTGGAAGAGACATAAGGATTTGTGTTATCCGGAAGTCATGGATCCATACAAACGACAATATTTGAACCACGTCCCGCTCTTAGCCTCAAGCCTTGAATAACAGGATGTTGTCCTGCACATGTACTGTGCCATACATAACTAGGATTATTATTTCCAGCTTGAACCTCCAAAAAGAACCTTTTGTTATTATATTAAGCTCCATGTCAGCTAACAGGTTTTTTTATTATTATTTTATTTATAAAAAAATACTTTTAAAAATAACACTACATCCGGATGTCTCAATTCATATATTTCTTAACATAAAAATAATCTTCGTTCAAAAAAGAAAAAAGGGTTCACAGCAAATTATAAGACGTACTATTCAAGTCCCTAACACTTAATTTTCCCTTTTTTGGTAGCGAGGAGTTGAATAAGTAGTCAAACCCAAATAAGATGCAAGCATTATGAAGATGATTTGCATTTTAATCTAGTACATGCGTACAAGCTTCAAAATAAAATTTAAAATGTTACTTTTATCGATTCGGTCTATTAGACAATCAGTTTAGGCAAGAAAAATTCAATCTACTTCAAGTTATTCTTCAACACTCTCCTTCGCCAATTGTAGCAGATATAGCACCCATGTGCTGATAGCGGCAATGACACAATGTGATTAACCGAAACGTTCCAATTCAGGAACGTAAACAAAAAAAAGATGTACTTGAAAACTCTAATGTAAACTGGTTTACAATTCTAAGCAAACTATATTCCAATACTGTTACATAAAATTCAAGATCATCCGGGCCTTGCTATCTTTAAACTACCACTATTCCGTACACAACTCCAGAAAAACCTCAAATATTCCGCAACATAAACTAGTTCACTCTGCCCAAGAAACTCGATATCCCTCATGACTGAAGTCGTAAAGCTTGAAAAACAATATTTTAACTTCCATTGACAGCTGGGATTGTTCCTGGCTTTGCATCCTCAGCTTTCTCGTGTTCTTTGTTGAGCATCTGGAAAACCAGATTTTGCAAGTAAATTAAATGCTTTGGGCGTTAAACAGCTGTTACCAGTGTAACTAACTCCATTAAAGAGGCTGTTACCTTATTATTAATCAAGTTGTGGAGTGCAATGACACTTCGGATGAGAGATGAAAGATAGATCACCAGCATCATATCATTTGTTTTTACTGCAAGGAAATGAAAATGGATCATATACTCAACAAGTACATATTTCCAAGGACGAAGCCTATATGGAATTTTTGACTTGTGTTACCAGCAAAAGCCTTAATCAACTCAGTCACGTTAAGATTTGGCAGTAGGTTGAACACATCCTGCAGAAGGAACATCCATAAGAAAATTTGGCCAATAAAGTGGAAAAGATTATATAACCATCATATAACAAGCAGAAACTTAATACATAAAGGAACGGCAACATGATCCATATTTCACGAATGGGACCATTGCGCACTTTGTGCTTAAATGATCCATTCATTTTCACCAACAGAATAACATAAAGCAAAAGAGAATAATTAGGCAAAAGAGAATAATAAAGGTATATTTATATTGTTAGGTTACAGGAATAAATAAGTAACAGAAAGCACACCTGTAAATGGTAAAGTATCTCATGATTTAATGGAAGCTTTCCCTCAATGACAAGATCAAGGTAACCTCGTATTTCTCTTAATCGAGCATCCAAACCTTTCAAGGCTGTAAGTTTACCAGTAACCTGAGAAGAGAGAAGCTCATTATAGTCCATCACTTTCTTTTAGGAAAGAAATAATTTTGACATCTATAAGCTCAATAAGTTATTTTAAAAAAAATGAAGAATGCTGAATAATAGAACCAAAAAAATCAATTTGCGAGTGAACAAAACCTCAGTTGCAAGAGTGCTTATGGTTGTGTCCTTCACATCCCTTAGCAAGTGTTCAACTCCTGTTAATGAGTGACAAGAACCATTAATGGAAATAACATCAAACGCAGGTAGCTAATAAGACAAAAATTTTAAATCAGAAAGCATACCAATTTCCTCAACCTCGTGAGCAGCAATTTCTGAGGGTACATGAACAAAAACTTTCTGGCTCTTTTGAGTAGCATTCTGTTATCATGATAACCAACACATGAGGGACAAATAGAGTAGCACCTCAAGAAATAATAAAACTTCTTCAATTTTATTAATCTTTCCTTAATATCATATTCCATCATATCAATCATACTGAATATACACATGATGTCTTTGATTAATCATAGATGACAACTAGATGAGAAAACATAGTTTACTCTGACCTCTTTAACCTCTTCAACATCATAATAGGCCTTGGTAGGTATTCCCAACTCCTTTGGCTGAACATCAATAATGACCAAGACAGGATTTTGGACATAGCTACATCAGCACAAATCAGTTAATAAATATAGTGAACTTCAAAAAAAAAAGAAAAAGAAAAAAAACATAGATGAAGCCTATAGATGAAGCCATGCTATGAACATAGAAAATAGTAAAATTGAATAGAAAACTAAATAACAAAAATGAACTGCAAATAAGCATATTTATGCACAACAATTAGCAAAATGACCAAGTAAATAAGAGCATGATCTCACTTGTGAAATAATTGGTGAATATCTAAATCATTCTCCCTCAGCTTTGGGCCTGTGCTATACCAACCTACTACATGCTCCTTGGCTGAAATAATTACCACAACTTCAATATAAATCACATGGCCACAAAGAACATAACAAAAACATAAAAGTAAGAATCACTAATTACATAAAATTGAAACAAGAATCACCATTTATTCTTTTGAACATTGAAAACATAGATTCGTGGTAGTTGTGGTCAAGAAACCATATACTTGGATCCTTGTCATCTTCTTCAAAGGGCACTGAAAAATACAAAATTCTAGTATTAAAAACCAGCAATTACATCCACTATGTTTAGAAAGCAGCCTTTAATGTTAAAACACATTTTCATAAGGAATCTGAACAAAGCTTTGTTGCTTGAACTTCTTTCATTAACATAACTAAATGCGACAAAAGAATTTCAAACCAGAAGAAACCCTTTTTCCAGCAAAATGATCCATAACCACCGTAACCATGGACACCAATTAGCTTCGGCTAAATTTCACTGCGTGAGAAAGATTCAGGGAACTATAATTGGGAAAAAAAACTAATACCTTACATCCTTACATGATAGCTAAACATTCCAGTTGAGAAAACTATAAATTGAACTAAACCAAAAAACCCAACAAAAGAATTTCCCCAATCACACAAAATTGTGGACTAATCCAACAAACAATAGAGCTGAAATCTCACAATCAAACAAGATAATTGCATAAACTCCAACCGTCGAACTTCCGCAAAACCTCAGTTTCGGCTAAATGACAAAAATTCCCAGGCATTCAACCAATGAAATAAAACTAAAGAAATAAAATTTTAGATCTAAAGCCGCAATTAACAAAAATTGAACAGCCAAACAAAAACTTAAATAGAAAAATATCATATTGAATACAAGTATGTAACACATATGCGACCTGCGTAGCTGTTGGTGACATCGACGGTGCCTTTAAAAGAGCTACCAAGTAAGACCCCAGTAACTCGTTTGCGAGTGTCCTTGGCGACTCGAGTGTAGTTGTCGACGATGCTCAGTAGAACCAGGGGGTGAACTATCACCTTCTCTATCGACCTCGACTGTATTTGTTGCGTCTTTATCACATCCATTGCTGAATTTTCTTCTGAGCTTTTTTCCTTCAGACGACGATCTCTGTTACCCTTTGCTCAATGCTTCGGTTGCTTTCTCTACTGCTTATGGTTCCGGTCTTCTACTCGGTCTCGGTTGACCCGAACTCAATATGGGCCGGATTTTTTTACAATCCTTTATTCTTTCGTATGTAATTGAAAAAAAATTTTAAAAAAAATATTTGATTAAAATTATGAAATACAGTTTTTTCATTTTTTGGCCGAAATTTCGTTAATACAGAAAAAACAAATGCTCAATCAAAAGTTAATTTTTATCTTATCGTATATTTTATATTGTATTATAAATTTAATATTTTTTACAAATATAAATATATCTTTATTTTTTTATATATTTTAAATAAATTTTTTTATTATTTAAATAAACCACATACTATATATATCATGAATTCAAAAAGTGCATATTATATACAACAAAAGAACATCAAAGCCCACGTAATATGTGAAGCCCAAGCCCATCAAAGAGACCCTAATTTGTCATTGCAAAAAAACAGCAGAATCCACCTCAAGAGTCCAAAATCTATTTAAGTCTCAATCACGGTTGGCACAGGCACCATGAGTTTCCTTTGAACCAAAAGGACTTCCATTAAAAACATGGTCACTTCAAGGATTTTCCCAACAAGCTTGGTTCTCTACTAACAAACTTGTCTTGTAGTCATCAAGAGGACACTATATTGACAACAGCTTAACAAGCTTGATTAGAACTCTTGGAGAAGAAAGTAGATCCAAATCTTCCATCCATATCCATAAGAGACCTTGAACAGTCTATATATATCTCTATAAACCATATTTTATGTCATTTTTTGAGAAGACATATAGATATGAACATTGTGGGGTTATTGCAAAAGGGCTCTTTTGTTAGAGATGGGATACATTATCTATTTGAGGGTTATGTTTAATAACTTCCAATTGATGACTAATATTGGAACATCTCGTTGTATTTTTGAATTTTTATTAACAAAAAACTCAATACAATAACATACATCTTGATTTTTTTTCAAGGTTATTCCTTTTGTTTAAAGATGATTTCCTCTTATTGGAATGTTGTTTGAGTTATTTTCATTTGAAAAAGGTCTTGCTTTTGTGGGTATTTGAGACTCATGGATTGATTTTCATATGGAAAATTTATTATATATTGTTTTCTATTATTAAAAGGTATTTGATTGATCATAACAAATTTCTTGTTCTTACAAGATAGAATCCACTTCTTTCACTATGTCTGAGTCTCCGTTAGTAATTGATAGAATTTTAGATGGACTTAACTATAATAGAAGTTTAGCATTGCATTTACAATTATTAAAATATTTAATTTATAAACCTAATTGAAAAATGGATGAAGAGTTGGAGATTTTTAGTAATTATTCCTAAATTAATTAAGTACTAAAGTTTTAGTTCAAAAATTATTAATTCAATATTTTTTTTGAATTTCAAAATCGGAAACTTTATTGAACGTCAGATAAAAGAGAATCAACAATACAATCTGGGAGGAATATCCCAAATCTGAAAACTAGCATAAAATCTTTAAAATGAGCCGAATAATTCACTTGTCTCCTAACCTAAAAATATTTATATTGGATTCAAAGAAAGCCTTACAATCATTAATATAATACTTCCAAACTCAGTAAGAACCTCTTCACTAGATCGACCAACTGCTATAATATCCTTGGAATCAGCCACCACAATAACTGAGTCATCAAGATAGTTCTCTATCCAATCCAAGGTAGCATGGGAAGCAAGATCTTCAACTAACCGAACACAAGAACAGCCCGAAAAATACTAAAAATTACAACCCAAAAATCACCATTGAAACCCCTTCACACTGCCCCCAAAACCACTGTAACCATTTGCTGCAAACCAAGACACATCAACATTTACTTTCCATGCACAATCCAGAAGGAGAAGGATGCCATTTAACATCATGAGAAGGACGTATTGAAATATATGGTAATCATTTTCACATCAAAAATAAAGAGAGATCTGTATGAGATTATAGCACATCATTCTAATATGAATTGATGGTGAAAATGTTTTGAGGAAAAAGGGCACTTAAATGATATTCTAAAAATCAACTAATATTATTGAATATTAATTAATTTTGGAATCTGCTGTCACGAAAAAGTTTTAGCAACAAAATTTATGGTCGTTATTGTGTCTTGTTTATAATGCACTATAATTTGCGGTCACTAAAATTTTTTGTTTCTAGTCACAAAATATTGTGGTCGCTAAATATTGCTTGATACATGGGCATGCAGTATATAGAGTATAAATGGGTATACATGTTATGAAGTTGGTATATACAAGTATACGATGGGTATATATAAGGTATATAATTAGTGAATGTTTTAGTATTGGTTTGATAAATTCTTAAAATATATGTGGTATATATATATATATATATATATATAATTATGTTGATTATTATGTGTGAGATAATATGTATAGTCGAACATCATGTTATCCCATAAATGAGCCTAAACTAGGATATGGTATGATTGTTGGCATGTCAATAGGGTCATATGGATTACCCAACTTAGCTGGAATATATAGATATATCTGACACAGTCATAACATATAGATTTACAAATATTTGGTATCTACATACGGACAAATTTCTTTTTCATACGGATACCTCTCATGACTCCTTAGAATCTGGTCTAGCTAATTAAATTTATGGGCTAATCATGTAAATTAATTAGAAATAAGCTCATAACCATCCAATAACATCAAATGTATAAAGTGATATATGTATATGTTGCATTTGTTTGTTCTATAAATTAGTATGTTATATGAGTGATGATGCTATTGACTATGCTAATTGTTTATATTTATATAAATATAAAATAGTATGTTATTGTAATTATAAATAAATATATGCAAGAAACGTATGTTAGAATCATTAAGAGTATGATAAGATATAAACGAAATAAAATTATTGTTATAAAGGTATTACTACAAAGCTTGTACCATTAAGTGTTATATTTAGTGTGAAGTATTTTTCACTCGCATAGGTTGCAAATAGCATGTTGCAAAGCTGTAAGAGTTGTGGATAGAGTCGTAAAACAAGTGGAGTTTATATCAAAACAAAGCAATAGTAATCTGGGTATTTACAATTTATTTTTAAACGGTTTCACATTGTATTTTAAAAAAAATTCTAATAATGACATTGTATAACTTTTCTGATACACAAAAGTTTTATGTATGCATGTTTGTGTATTATAAGCATTAATGGTTCATGGTTGTAAATCCTATACAGACGAAGACATCTCTTGATCTGACAAAAATTTTGTTAGATTAAAGGGTGTTACAAAATGGATGTAAAAATAATATTTTTAAATGGTAATTTGGATGAGAAAGTATTCCCGATAATGAAAAAAAAGAGTTTGCAAATTGATTAAGTCATTATATGAATTAAAGCAAGTTCCTAAACAATGACATGAGAAATTTGATAGTGTAATCCTATTAAATGATTTCAAATATAATGGAGAAGATAAAAGTATTTATTCCAACTTTACTAAAGACTATAGAGTAATTGTATGTATATAGAAGATATGTTAATCATTGAAACTAATGTGAAATGAGTGAATAATACTAAGAAGTATCTAGTTTCTCAATTCAAAATGATAGATTTTGAATAAGTTGATACTATCTGAGGGATGAAGATTAATAAATATAGTTGGAGTTTTCTTTGTGTCAATCTCATTATATTGATAAGGTTATATCCAAGTTCAATAACTTAGAAATCAAATAAGTTAACACTCCATTGGATGTTTCAATTAAATTAACAGAAAATATTGGTAGGTCTATAAGACAATTAGACTATGCAAGTGCAATCGGTAGTCTAATGTATATGATACATTATACAAGGCTGGATATAGCATTGCTACTTGCAAAATTTTCTAGGTATACACATAATCCAAGTAAAAATCATTGGAAAACAATAGCTAGAGTTCTTGGATATCTTTAAAGGACTAGGTATTTTGCATTATTTTATAAGTTTTTTTAGGTTTTGGAAGGTTATATCAATACTGGTTGGATAACTAATGTTATTGATAAGAAGTCAACATTTAGTTGGATATTCATATTCGGAAGAGTGCAATTTCTTGAACTTTTAAAAAGCAAACATGTATAACTCATTCCATTACAGAATCATAATTTATAGCTTGAGTGGCAGCAGACAAAAAGGCGGAATGATTGAGAAACTTATTATTAGATATAGAGTTGTGGCCACAACCGATTCCACTAGTCTCTTTGCATTGTGATAACCAAACGACTATATCCAAGGATTTTAGCAAAATATATAATGAAAAATCTAGACATATAACTTTGAGACGTGAATATATAAGACAACTTATATCAAGTGAGATAATCTTAGTTGTCTATGTAAAGGTCAAGCAATAACTTGACCGATCCATTAACTAAAACACTTTTGAGAGACATGATAAAAAGTACTACGGATGCAACGAGTCTAAAACTATTTTGATTTGTTGCTAATAATGAGAACTTTTTCTCTCTCATTACTAAGCAATTTAAAAGGTTTAAAAGGTAACAACAGGTTATTAATAACATGTAACGAGTATTAGTATATAGTACTTATGAAAAAAATGTTGAATATATAATTTATTTTTAATGAAGATATTTGTTTGATTTTGAACAATGAAGCTTTAAATAAACTTCAAAAAGTTTTCACCTATATGAACTCTAGAAATCAATAATTTGAGTATTAAAATTCTTGTAAGTATTCATGAATTTAGGAGGTAGCACAAAGTCATAATATAGTGCTAAAGCTAACGTGAATATGTTATAGAAGTAAGATTTGTGTGTATAACTATTCCGATTCTATCACATAGAAATTATGGTTTAATATTTTATCACAATATTGATTTTTGATAAGGTTTTAAATAGTTAATACTAATAGAAAATTTAAGTCGAAAGACACTTTCTAAATGCATAAATCTTTCAAGTTTGGTTGTGATTATCACTAAGTGGGAGATTGTTAAAATAGTTATTGATAATTTCCACATGAAAAATGAAAAAGAGCTTTATATGATATTATATTACATCATTCTAATATGAATTGATGGTGAAAAGGTTTTGAGGAAAAATGACACTTGAATGAAAATCTAAAAAATTAATTAATATTATTGAATATTAATTAATTTTGAAATATGTTGTTGCGAAAAAGTTTTAGCAACAAAATTCGAAGTTGCTATTGTGTCTTGTTTTTGATGCATCATAATTCGCAGTCGCTAAAATTTTCTATCTCTAGTCACAAAATATTATAGTCACTAAATAATTAAGCTCAATTCCGAAAAAAGTGTTCTTAACTATCGTTGACAGCTAGATTATGAATGTCGTAGTCGCAAAAAGTGTTGTAATAGCTAAAAATATATTTTAACTGTTTTTTCTCAATTCTTAAGGGTTGTGACTAATCGAAAGGGTGTCAAGACAGAATAAATAAGTATCCAAATGTTAGATTTTGTTCTTAATGTTCTCTATCATATTCTAACTTAAATGAATTTAATTGGTTTTGTTGCCTTTAAACTCAAGTTTGTTTCAATTATCTTAGAGAGAACTGATATAAATCTAGTCAGCAACATAGTAGGGACAAATTCTCTTAAGGTTAGTGATTATACAATCAAAACACAAAATCATTATGACATTCATTATTCATCCATTTTTTTTCTAATTAGATGCAATGAATCTGAGATAGCAGGTTTGCTAAAAACTTCAGTCGCTTACCATTACAAGAAACTATGCATCTTGTGACACTTTTAATGACCTTTTTTTTGGTGTTGCTAGTCATTTGCCCACACTTTAAAAAGCATCATCACAAAGATCGTTAGCAAAAATATCATTAAATTGCTAACGCTTTTTAAAGACATCACTAAATTCATGATGCAAAAAAAACATCACTAATTTTAAGAACGTTTTGTTTTTTTAAAGTATCATTGAATTTATGACACTTTTTAAAAAACGTTAGAAATTTATAACATTTTTTTTTATTATAAGTCACTATTTTCCCTACACTTTTTTTTTACGAATAAGAAAACAAATTTAGAAAAAATGTCGCCATATCAATTTACTTTTGCAATTGCATTCGCTAGTATTATTTTCGTCAAATACATTATTTCTTGATAATTTCATATATAAATTACTTTTATAAATAATATAGAACTTTCAAAAAGAGACAAAAACATTTATAAATAATACGTTAAAATATATTAATACATTAAAAGTCTCAAATTCATATTTACTTACAAAATGAAAATATCATAATTCTAGCAATTATGTAACTATATATTTACACATGAAATAATAAAAATAAAGAATACGTGTAACTTTGATATCTTGTAGCTTTACATAAATGAATTGTATTTTTGTTGGGCTTTATAGTAATAAGCCGCCCATGTGGGCTTGACCCAGCTCAGACCCATATCTTTTTATATATAAAGTTATGAAAAAATTTAACTTATAACGAATTGATATAAGAAAAAGATATAACTTTTCATCAAGAGTTTTCTCTGAAATTCAAAAATTCTCTAAAATGAATTTCTTCATCTTCGTTCAATCACAAGAGAATCAAAGCGTTCGTACTGTGGAACCGAGTCAAGTTCTAGTAATTTGTTTCCACCTAAAGCATTGAAAGCGCACGATTCACGCTCAACAAGTAAATATTCGCTGCTCTAGTAGTTTCTACATTGGTATCAAAACCCGTTTTGTGCATTTTTTGTGCTTAAAATCATAATTGTGATGATTTTAGAGAAATTTACTATGCAAATTCGAATTTTCTTCAATTTTTGTTAAATAATTCTTCAATTTTATAATTCAAATTTGGTATCGTTGGAAAGATCTCATTACAAGCTTTCTAACGAGTATTTTTGCATAATTTTCTGATGAGTGGATGAATTTTTATGATTTTTCAAAGTTTATGTATACATTTTTTTGAAATTAATCATTAAAACGATTTTCACTCTCAAATTGGGTATGTGTTGTCCAAACATGGTCAAAATGATGTTGAAACAAAATAAAAATGGTCTCAGTAGTTTTAAAACTGTCAAAAATGTGTAAAATTTTAAAAATCGGTGCAAAAATAACCCCGGAAGACGGCACGTGATGCGCTGACAGTTGAAGAAAACGGTTTTCTGACGATTTTTGCCACGTGTCATGCCACGTGGCACGCTTGGCCACGTGGCATCCTCCGATTGGTCCACAAATGCTGATGTGGCCTGTGGCGCGTGTCGGCGGCTGTGAACGCGTGTCGGTGCGTGTGAGCGCGTACCGACTCATGTCGGCGCATGACGCACGTGTGGGCACTTGAAGGCGCCTAGTGGAGCGTGGGCAGACTTTGTTCGGCACGTGGGGGCGTGTGAACGAATATTTTTGGTTAAAATTTTTTTTATAATTCTCAAAATTTAATTTCCAATTTAATGGATATTTTTCAAAAAAATTTTTTGTTGTGACTGTTTTGATGAGAAATTTGGAGAAAAGAAATATGCAAATAGGAGCATAATTACATGTAAATTTTTTTTGTCACATAACATATATGATATTTAATTGAGTCTAATGTTGGTTTAATTTATTCAAATATGTAGTGAGGAATCTGATGATTCGCGCTTTGGAGCGATTATGTGAATATAAGAAAGATCCGGAACATTCTCTTGAAAAACATATTGATGAGATGTACCATAAAATTTGAACTTTCTATATGATGTTTAGTGAAGACTATGACTTAGCTGTGGAACAACAAATATTAATAGTTTTTGATTCCTTACCTGATTCATGGGAAGAGGAAAGGAAAACGCTTAAAGAAAGATTAAGCGACTTAACTTATGAAAATTTTGAAAAAGATTTGAATCGGAAACTGGAGCGTCGTATACAAGATGGTATTAGGTGATCTAGTAAATAGTTTCCCATGGATGAAAAAGGTATCTGGTACACTGGCAAAAATAGAATTTGCTGAGAATGAACCACAAGTTCAACCAGATGATGAATGAATTAAAATCAATATTAGAAAAATATTTATTTTTATGTGTGACAATATATTTTTTTTGTTTTGAACATGTAATTGATGTTTATCTTATTTTAATATATATATATATATATATATATATATATATATATATATATATATATATTATTGTTGTTATATTACATTATATAATGAATGTATTGTGGGAATATTAGATTGGTAGATTAATGAATCTCATCTAATATAGAATTAATTGGCGCATGTTTTAAATTAAATAATGATAATTTGACTTTGTTAATAGGGATTGATTGAACTGTATATACAGCTTTTTTGTTTCTACTACTTGTGTTAGGTTATTATTGATTAATTTAAAGCATTGTGACTTCAAATTGATAAAAATCAATAAAGAATTGTGTTAATCCTAATTATAATCATTGTTTCTAAATAGTTGAAATGACTGCAACAAAAAGCATTATTGCTGACTTGAATCAAGGAGATAAGTTGAATTATAAAACCTATGACATTTGGCATCGTAAAATTCAGCATCTCCTGGAAGAGTAAGATATTTTGGAAACAATAATACAACCAATGACTGAGTCTGAGCATGGAAACACTGCTCAACATAGGCGAGATATGGAAGCATATCAAGCCTATAAGCGCAAGGATAGAATTGCTCGCATATTGATGCTAAGCAGCATGAGAAATGACTTGATGCTACATTTTGAAAAGCACCTCTCAGCCCAAGCAGTTTGGGATGTTGTTAAGGTTCAATTTGGTGGAACCTCAACAACAAGACTGCGTCAGTTAACTCTAAAGTTTGATGCCTATAAGAAAAATTATAATCATACAATGAGACAACACCTTACTGTCATGTCTAACTTGATAAGTGAACTGAAAGGTGTTGGCCATGAGATGACTGACGAGCAACAAGTTCTGTAACACCCTTATAACACTTACTCTATACGTACGTTACGTGGGTAAATACGATTATAGCCGATGTATGCCAAAAAAAAATTTCTATCTTAATTTAATGACTACAATATTATCAATACTTAATTAATCCTTTTTATTTTTCCAAAAAAATATCGGCAGTATAACGGCTATAAATTAACACACTCATCTGCAAAGCAAACAATCCACAGCCCATTTTTGGGCACAACAATTCATATATAATACAAAAATATTTTACATTCATCCACAAATCATCATTTCATTCTTCACACACATAATACTTCACAAATACCATTTTGTCATAATATGTATAAACTTCATTCTTACAACTTCATATCTATGTATATATATACATGTCATTATTAGTAATATCCTATTACAATTTTGTTCTTCCGTCAGCTCCCAAAATTCGCATACTTGCTCTTGCCTTTTCCGCTACTACCTGCACGCAGTCAAATAACTACGTGCTGAGCATTATTATATTCAGTGGTGACTACTAATCTAAAAATTTCCACTAATTATATTTTCATGCAATTTTGTTTTTAATATACTATTCAATTTTTCTCATTAATATATATAATTCATTTTATTACTTTTAATTACTCTTAATTCGCTATTTAATATTTTAATTAATTTTATCAATTTTTTTAATCATTATTTTCTTTCTTCTTTTCAATTCTTTTTCTTTTTAATCATTCTAATTCACTTTTCATAATCCATTAATCATATTTTAAGCATTAATTTAACAATTACATACAAAACACACAAATTTCTAAATTTCCATAACCCTAAATTATACTTAATTAATGGAAATAATTAGATTAAGGAATCACTAACCTTAATTTCTTATTTTAGGCCTTCCTAATCTTCCTTTTCCTTTTCCTTTCCTTTGGAAGATCCTTCACCTTGCTTTGAACCTACCATGGACAAAAAATTTTCTTCATTAATCCACCATTAAGTTACTTCCTTAGCTCAAATAAACTTCATAATTATTATCTACATATTTTAAATTACCTATTTGAACAATTAAATTAATTTAAAACCATAAATTTTTCTTATCTCAAATTAAAATCCTAAACTTTCTCCTTTGATTTCCTTCCACTTTAGCCTCCCAAATGAAGAATAAAACATATATTATCTATTAGAGAGGTTGAAATTAATTTTGGGTGGTTGAATTTTGTGTAAGAATTGAAGAAAAATGAAGAAATTTTGAAGAAAATGAATGAAGGAGTGGCACGGAAAAGCAAGGGAAAGAAAGAGGAAGAAGATTAATCAGAATTCTATCTAGAGAATTCTGCAATTTTGGGTCTTATATAGTAGGTAAGTTTGGGTGGGCTTGGGCCAAACAAAGCCCAACCCATTTAGGCCCAATTATGCATTATAAATTATTTTTTCACTTTCCAAGCTCAATTTCACTCAAATTTGATTCCATAATTCTTAAAATATTTTTATATGTCTACAAAAAAAATTTCAACTCAATCGGAGTTCATTTTTTGTCCAACTCACTTAAATCGGACAGATAATCAAATTTTCGGTGTTACCGTAAAATTCTGTTTTCACTTTCAAATAATCCTAAATATTATTTAGAGTCTATCCATATCTTAAAATAAATTTTTGGATGTCGTTTTCTATTTTTCATAGCCCGGTCAAATTACGGTCAACAAACTATTTAATTAAATCGGGTCCCTTTTTTTCTTAATTTTGACTTTTGATGACTTATTTGACCTCATTTTCACTTCAAATTTTACCCTCAGACTAGTCATAACCTATATTTTCCAATGATCAAATAAAATATTTTTCATCCACGGGTGTATTTTTGACCCCCGAGTATACTGATCAATTTCGGAAACTACAGTTTACGACTAACCAGGTATTTGGGTTATTACAAGTTCAAGTTGTGATTCGCTCCCTTCCAAAAGCCTGGGAACATATGCGTGTCAACCTTGCCCATAATGATAATATAAAAACTTTTGATGATGTTGCCCGACATGTTAAGCTAGAGGAGGATCGCCTTCTCGCTGATAAGTCTGAAGGAGAGACTTATATGACTGAGTCTAGAGGCAAATGGGCTTCTAGCTCTGGGCAAATGGGCTTCTAGCTCTGGGCAAAAGAAATGGAAATGTAAGGGCAAATGGCAAGGCAAGGGAGAGAATAAGACAAAATTTAGTGGAAATAAGCGCAAGCGTGGGAAACGCAGTGGAAAGAAAGGCAAGAACATGAATTGCTTCAACTGTGGGAAGCATGATCACTTTGCTTGTGATTGCACTGAGCCAAAGGTATTGTATGACCAAATTAGTCCCTCGGATTTATATGTTAGTAGTTGCTTGATGTTAGCTGAAATTGTTCCTTATTGGACTGTAGATTCAGCAGCAACAGACCATATAGCAAGGGACCGATATGCCTTTGTGGAATTTCGTTGAATTCCAAAAGGGAGTAGAAAAATCTATATGGGGATTAATGCTTCGGCTGACGTGCTTGGGATCGGTTTCTGCAGACTAGTGTTGCGGGGAGGTCGCACACTTTATCTCTATGATGTTCTTTATGCTCTTGATATTCGACGAAATTTAGTTTATATTATTATTTTGCTTGGACTTGGCTTCAAAATTATTTTTGAAGATGGTTGTGTTAAAATACTTTTGGACGAAGTTTTTTATGGCTCTAGACATATGTTGAATGGTTTTATAGTGTTAGATACTATTTTTATGGATGTTAAACAATCTATATTTCTTGTTGAAAATTCCAATAATGTTTCATTAATTGATGATACTAAATGGCATGCTAAATTAGAACACATTGGGCAAGATCGTTTAAAAAGATTAGCAAAAACTGGTCTTTTAGGATCTGTTAAGAAAATAGATTTGCCTATTTGTGAGTATTGCCCAACTGGAAAAGCAACAAGATTGTCATTTGGCAAAGCCAAAAGAGCCACATTTCCTTTACAGCTTATACATTCTGACATCTGTGGCCCAATGAATATTAGAGCAAGACATGGTGCTTACTATTTCATCACTTTCATAGATGATTTCACCAGATACGGTCACATTTATTTGATCTCCCATAAATCTGAAGCATTAGATTGCTTCATACGTTATAGTAAATTGGTTGAGAATCAATTGAATTTGAATATAAAATCATTACGGACAGATCGAGGGCGTGAATATCTATCTGATTTATTCAAAAGTTATTGTGATGATAAGGGTATAGCTAGACAGCTAAATATTCCTTCTACTCCGCAACAAAATGGCATAGCAGAAAGAAGAAATAGAACCCTATTGGACATGGTTAGTTCAATGATGGCGCAGACTAATTTACCAAATTCTTTTTGTGGAGATGCATTAATGACTGCTGCCTACATTCTAAATCGTGTACCATCAAAATCTGTTCATTCCACCCATATGAATTGTGAAAAAGTGAAAAGCCTGACTTAAGCCATATGCGCCCATGGGATGTGTGCCTTATATCCACAACACTTCCCATGAATATGGAAAACTTGGTCCGAGGGGGAAGAAATGTATCTTTATAAGATACTCAAAATTCTCCAAAGGATATGTATTTTTGGGGGAAGACGCAAATGGAAGAATAACAGAAATTGAGTCACGAGATGTCATTTTCTTAGAAGAGGACTTTTCCTGAAAGAGGTGAGATAAATAATGATTTCCAATTTTATGAATTGGAAGATCATGAGACTAGTGGGAGTGCAAGACTTTTTGGGGAGACGCATTAATGACTGCTGCCTACATTCTAAATCGTGTATCATCAAAATCTGTTCATTCCACCCTATATGAATTGTGGAAAAGCGAAAAGCCTGACTTAAGCCATATGCGCCCATGGGGTTGCACAGCTTGTATCCACAACACTTCCTATGAATATGGAAAACTTGGTCCGAGGGGGAAGAAATGTATCTTTATAAGATACTCAAAATTCTCCAAAGGATATGTATTTTTGGGGGAAGACACAAATGGAAGAATAACAAAAATTGAGTCACAAGATGTCATTTTCTTAGAAAAGGACTTCCCTGAAAGAGGTGAGATAAATAAGGATTTCCAATTTTATGAATTGGAAGATCATGAGACTAGTGGGAGTGCAAGAATAATTGATTAGCACTCACAGAGCAAGAATTTATTGCTCCTCCTGA
Organism: Triadica sebifera; assembly: GCA_023653625.1. Taxonomy (NCBI): domain Eukaryota; kingdom Viridiplantae; phylum Streptophyta; class Magnoliopsida; order Malpighiales; family Euphorbiaceae; genus Triadica; species Triadica sebifera. Next base: position 27,689,308 of record CM042897.1, read on the forward strand.
ACCAAGTGGGAGTGAAAGAATGTCAGTTTTTGTTCCAATGGAGCAAGACCTTGAACAATCTCAACCTCGACGTAGTAATTGTGACAAGATTCCCCGTCATCGATTTGAGATTGAGGGGGAAGCTTTTATGATTGCTCCAGATGAAGAAGAGCCTGAAACAGTACAACAAGCTATTTCTGGTCTTAAAGCAAAATAATGGATTAAAGCTATGAAAGAGGAAATGGATTCGATGATATACAATCAAGTTTGGGATTTGGTTGAGAAACCGTCTGATCATAAGAATATTGGGAACAAATGGATTCTCAAAATAAAACGTAAGGCGGATGGGACAATAAAAAGATTTAAAGCTCGATTAGTAGCTAAGGGCTATACACAAAAAGAGGGAATTGACTATGAAGATACATTCTCACCTGTAATCAGGTTTGCATCAATTCGCCTCATTCTGGCTATAGTAGCACGAATGAACTTAGAATTATATTAAATGGATGTTAAAACTACTTTTCTCAATGGAGAGCTAGATGAAGAGATCTATATGGATCAACCTTTAGATTTTGAACTCAGAGGACAAGAGCGCAAATTTTGCAAGCTCAAAAGATCCATTTATGGTCTTAAGCAAGCGTTAAGACAATGGAACCTCAAATTTCATCAAGCCATATTAAAGGATGGTTTTACGATGATGAAGGAAGACCATTGCGTATATGTTAAACGTTCTAACAATAGTTTTATAATTATGTTCTTGTATGTCGATGACATTTAATAGCTGGAAATGATAAGAAGTTGATTGATACTACCAAGAAATGGTTATCATCAAACTTCGAAATGAAAGATATGGGTGAGGCTAGTTATGTACTTAGTGCTCTAAAAGACTCCTGGGTTTATCTCAGGAGACTTTTATAAAGAAAATGTTAGAGCGTTACCATATGCATGAATGTAAGCCTATGGATACCCTCTGTCGAAAGGAATCTGAGCCTTAGTCTAGAGATGTGTCCCAAGACATCGGATGAAAAAGAACGAATGTCTAGAGTATCATACTCCAATGTTGTAGGTAGTTTGATATATGCAATGACGTGCACACGTCCAGACATTTGCTATGCTGTTGGGCTAGTAAGCAGATTTCAATCTAATCCAGGTCTAAAACACTGGATGACAGTCAAGAGAATATTGAGATATCTAAAAGGAACTTCAGACTATGTTCTATGTTATCAAGGGAAGGATTTGCACTTAATTGGTTATACTGATGCTGATTGGGGAGGTGATATAGATCAGCGCAAATCTACCTCTGGATATGCATTCTTGCTTAATGATTGTGCAATTTCATGGAGTAGCAAGAACCAATCTTGTATAGCTTTATCGACGATGGAAGCTGAATATGTAGCACGTTTCTCAGCTATACGAGAGGCAGTTTGGTTGAAAAGATTTTTGCAGTACTTAGAAATTGTTAAGTCAGCATCTGAACCTGTGACAATCTATTGTGATAGTATGACTGCATTAGCTTATGCTAAGGATCCAAAATATCATGGAAAGACCAAACATATCCAGATTAGATATCACTATGTTAGAGACATGATTGGGGAAAAAGAAGTGATTCTGAAACACATTTCTACAAAAAAAAATGGTAGCAGATCCATTTACTAAACCAATAGCTAGGGATGTGTTTGCAAGGCACGTAAAATCTCTAGGCTTATGTATAATGTAATCAATATATGTTATGTCAGATCACTTGGTTTTTACAAATGATATATCATTTTAATTGATTAATGTTTTTTCAATTATATGAATATATTGCAAATATCAGTTAGCACAATTCGAATAAGTATGTCGATAGATTTAGATTGACTCACTCACATGAGTAATCACCTCTGACTCTATGGAGTGAGTAGAGATGAGACCATAAATGCAGAGGCATTAAGTGAATGACTAAGATGCAGTGGGAGCGGTCTTAGTTATTATTCATTTTTATAAGGTCGCCTTGATGAAGATCAAGATGAGATTCTTCGTATATATAAGAATCGACATGAATGACTTTCCCACCATTCATGTGTCTATATAGAGGAAGTTGAGTGTGAAATTTGTTATTTAACATTATTGAATGTATAAATAAAAATTTCAAGTTTGGCACATTTGGAGCGATAAGACTAATACTCATATGGTGTTTATTTATTTTGAACAAAAAGCAAGACATACACTCTTTCATCTTTGACAAGAAAAGAGTAGCTCCACCATAGCATGCATTTCATACTGCATGTGTTATACGACCTATTAAGAAGCGAAAGAATGGATCTCTGTTTCTTCGTTATGTGAGTCCTAGAAATCCTAGAAATGGATTTCAAACAACTTTTACTCTTTATGACTTTTGACTATATCATGATGTGATGAATTAATGTTGGCTATCTTAGGATGTATCCTATAGTCATGGAATGATTCGACTTAACGGAACACTTCTAGAAAACGAGTTAATTCAAAGTTGATTGATATGAGGGCAAAAGAAAGAGTATTTTGCTTATGCACTCACAGCTTATGTTCACCGGCCAGAGTTATTACGCTTGATGAAGCGAAAAGTAACTTAGAATACAAGTGATTGTAAGAATGATTTGAGTATAGATTCATGAGGGATTGAATGATACTCGAATTAAGTGTATTGAGAAAGATACTTGGGGTAATTAAGCACATTATCAAAAATAATTACAACTTTGGGTTGATGTCTCCTATATGGTCTATAATTAGGTTTGTATTGGAGCTCCCACAATTAGTGCGTTTTAGGTCGCATTGTTCGTTTGCTTGTATGAAATATTTTTTGTTTAAGTTTGAGATGTGAGATGATATTTGGATAGAGCCAAGCCCACTTTGGGAGAGTGGAAGATGTTGGGCTTTATGGTAATGGGCCGCCCATGTGGGCTTGACCTAACCTAGACTCATATCTTCTTATATATAAATTTATGAAAAGATATAACTTATAACGAATTGATATAAGAAAAAGAGATAACTTTTCATCAAGAGTTTTATCTGAAATTCAGAAATTCTCGAAAATAAATTTCTTCATCTTCGTTCAATCACAAGAGAATCAAAGCATTCGTACTGTGGAACCGAGTCAAGTTCTATTAATTTGTTTCTGCCTAAAGTATTGAAAACGCACGATTCACGCTCAACAAGTAAGTATTCGCTGCTCTAGTAGTTTCTACAATTTTTATATCTTACTCGCCCTACACATCAAATAAAAAGTTAAAATACATTATTACGAAAATAATAAAATAAAAATCCAACGTTAAGACATGAAATCATGGAAAGCAATATTACATGATGCTGGTGTATGATGCAAATTATAAGCATGAGACCTATGGCATCATAACAATTAGGTAGTATTGAATTAAAGTGTTCATCAATAACAGCAAGTGGACTTGACGACAATATAGTGAACATTAACACTCAATATAAACAACAAAACATACAAAAAAATATGACAAAGTTTTATAAATATTTAAGACATCATGATTTTTAATGCCATGCCTTTGTTAAACTTATAAGATTATAAACTTCCACCAATTGTTAGTCATTCATTTGATTTGAAACTCTAAACCATGAATCCTGCTCAATGGGAAGAAAGCGCAATCCAGAAAAATAACTATGCAAATCTAACAAAATTCATCTCAGTATATGAATATTCATGCAATAATTCTGTAAGAATATTCTTCACAATTACCTGTAAAAATTTCGTAAAATATAGATTCTTTTCCAAAGAAATCATTGTTGGCTCAAAAGCTATAATTCTTGTCTTGATGAATTTAAAACTATAATTGAAGTGTTATAATTTGTTATATTATTATTATTATAATTTCATATTTTACTGTACAAAAAGTTGGAAGCAAAGTGAACTTTCAAGAAAGAGAAATATGTGCACCAAAGAGATATATTATGATATGAATGTAAAATCATATTTATTGGTATCTAAAAGTGAAATTTAAATTATAAAATATTTTTGGATAAAGTGTTTTTCACTGCTCAGAAGCGTAACTTTCTAATAGAGTATTTTAATATAATATTTTAATTTTATAGCTAACAGTTTTTAACTAAAAAATAAAATAACGACTAATTTTTGTAAAATGTGAATTTGTCTTTACTGGCTAATTTTTGGCATCAAAACTATAAATATTTGTTGAAAAAATATTTCAATTGTTAGAAAATCAAAAATTTCATAAGAGAAAACTGTTATATTCTCTCAAAATTATTTTCCTTCCATATTGAACTTCATTTTTAGATATTTTTCATCTTTGCTCTAGTTTTTTTTAATGTAATTCATTTCTAAATTTTTGAGTGATTTATTTCTTAGTTAATTTCTAAGTTAAACTTGAAAACTTGACTATTGGGTTGTTTAGTGCCTTTGTGATAAAAACTAATAAAGTGTTTTTAAGTTAACTGGGGTTTGAACTTAAAATAATTAGGTAGAACTTTAAAACTATAATTGAGTTTATTCTTACTTTAAAACTATAATTGACTTAAACTATAAATTTAAGTGTCAAAATTATTCTTCCTTCTTATATTTTCAAATTTGATATTTTGATTTGTTAGAAAAATTTTAGATTTGATTTTTATGAAAATGTGTTAAAAGTATTTTTTTCAAAAATTCATTTGTGTTTAAATTTGTTTAAAATTTTTATTGCAAATAATAGAAGTGATTTATTTGACAAAAACTGATATTAAAAATTGACAAATACTTCTAGTTATAAATTTTGAATTTTTGAAAAAATATTTTAAATTATTCTTGTGCTTGTTATCAGCACAATATTAGCATATCGTCAAAATACTTTAAAAATGTGAGTGATTTTAAAAGGATTAAAAAATTTTAAAATCTTAATTCACTCTCTCACTCCTCTTGAGCTATTTGGGGACCTATAATCATCACAGAAAAGATACTGCAAAATGAGATGTTGAAATGCATACTATTGAATTTAGTATTCACCGATATATACAAAACACAATTGGGGAGAGCATTCTGAGAAGTGGCAGTATCCCCAGCAGCAAATTATAAACATGCAAAAAAAAAACTGAGCTACATATATATATATATATATATATATATATATATATATATATATATATATAACCAAGAAGTCCATAATTTATGCCACTGTTTTTAAAAATTATTTATTGCAAATAGTTAAGAAATTAAGATACAAGACAAACAGATCCTCTACACTCTTCCACAACATTTACGAATTATTGACTGAATAAATGTATAAGAAAACTGCAAAGCGTGAACATCATCATCTTCACCATTACAAACCAAGCAATTCCTATTTACATAGATACCCTTCTGCAAAAATTTAGCTTCGGTTGATTTAAAATATCTCTCAACAATCTTTATAATTAGTTTAGCCAAAAAATTAATGGTTTGCATGTCATAAAGTTAAATAGATTTGAGAAAGAACAATTTGTTAGTTAAATAGCTAGCTAGTTCTTATATATATATATATATATATATATATATATATATATATATATATATATATATATATATATATATATATATTGTGCTGTGAGCAATGCTCAATACAATCACATTTTCAAATGACTGTCCAACACTAATCGCCATATTGGCTGATGAGGAGATAACAAATTCAAAAAATAAGAAAAAATAAATAATAAATTTTATATAACAACAAATAGGATAGTGATTAATATTGTATTGTATTTATTTTGATAACTTTAATTTATGTTATTTTCTCATTTCCAATGATTTAGATATTAAGCTAGATTTGAGCATTCGTCTGACCTAAAAATGATTTAAAAAAACAACAATTTAATAGCGACTCGATTACCTTCTATCAATTACCAAATCTAATTTTTGGCACTTTTTTTTTGTTGAAGAATAAAAATAGAGACATGTATATTTATGAAGAGCTAAAAATATCAATCTGAATCAGTATCATATAATATTATTTCCAGTAATTCATCAAAGTTTCAAGTTGGGTAGTACTACTAGAATAGCGTGAATGCCCTTCAATTCAACAATCATATAACTCTACCCAAAAATGAAAAAAAAGAATAACTTTCCCATGCATATTTTTTTAGAGCTTGTAATTCCATGTATTAATTAATTAAAACATAGGGATTTACAGATACTTTTTTTTTTTTTGCTAAAAACAAAACCACTATTAAATGTTCAATAAAATTTGGTGTCTAATTGGCACTTGTGAGATTATTTATGCCTGAAAATCTAAGTATATACAGCTTCTTCATTTTTAGACATTATGTTAAGCCTCAACACATCAATTTCATGTGGTTAATTTTTTTTCAATAATTTTCTTGTAAACACAAAATTCAAAGTTTTAAACTTGATATAAATTTGTAAACTTTGGTGAAGATCATGAAATACAAAGACTTGCAAATTAATGTTTTAATTTGTTAATTTGTGATAGCACCAGATCAGTTAATTGAAGCATTTGATGTTCTAGCTGAGACAGTATTCGGTGCTTTATTATCCTTGACGATAGAGATTGGGACTGATATATACTTTCTGGAGCTACATAATTGAAAATGGAATTATTTGATTTTTCTAGTCATTATGAGGTTGTTTGGTACATATCAATTTATTTAAAACGTATTTGGAATTACTGTTAAATGTCTAAAAAATAAATTTATAATTTTTTTAATTTAATTGATTAATTTTTTTAATTTTTTATAAACTATTTTTGTTAAATTTATTTCCGAAAAAAGTATATATTTACATGATTATATTCAAAAACAGATTTCAAAACTCAAAAAAATAAAAAATAAAAAAAATTCTTTAAAAACATTTTTTTCCAAATTAAATGACGAACCAACCTTTAGTATTCGAAGCTTGTAGTGACTTATTACAATCTAGCTAAACTTCAAAACTCAGGATCAACACAATAGAATGTTACAATAAACATACCCCTATCAATGCTAGTGCTGTCCAATCAGTCTATTCGATTCTAAACCCAATTAATCGAATTTGATTCTACGGTTCAATTCATTTGGTTTTAAAGGAACATTCCATAATATAATCTCAATCAATCACAACCATAATCACCCGTCTTCGGCTTTAACGATGGCAATTAAAGCTCTAGGAAATATAACTTTAACTTCATGGTAGATGTACTTTCACCAGTATATCAATCATAATGTAAATATATATATATTGAACCTTACTCTTTGAGACATAATCTCAAACAGTTGGTGGGAATCATTTATTAGGGAGAGCAAAACAAATGCACGTTCACGAAGAGCAAACGATTGGCAACAATCACCAAAATAACCGATAAAACAAAGAATCCAAAAATTTTAAAGCAAAATCCATCTTAGTGATCTCATATTTCCAGCACAAAAACATGAATTAGAATCCAAATAAGAAGATAAAATAAAGAGAATTAATAGTTATCTTGCTGGAATTAGATATCAGACGGAGATCACAGACTCGTTTTGACAAAGATGAAGGTCAGTGGTAGTGGAGGCTTGGAGAATATGGATTGGAGGTGACACTGAAAGTGAAAGTGAAGACTGAAGCAAACTCGTTTACAACTTAGGTCTTTCTTAACAATTTTAGAGGAAATACATAAAACATATCTAAAATGGAAATGATATTACTCTTTCAATCTATAAGAATTTTAAATGAACAAATAAGAATCGCCTTATTTTCTCTCCCAAAATATGGAGTCTCTTTCTAAATTAGGGCTTCCCAAACCTTAGATTTTAGGTCTTTCTTCCTCTATGTTGCCTTTTTCAATCGGTCTCAATTTGTGTTGCATTTGTTCTCTTCTGGGTTTTTTTATCATTTGTTTTCCTCCCTTAGTTTTTTAGGTCTTTTTCTCTCGTTCTCTTTGTTTCAATATCGTTGTGCTTTTATTTTTCTGTGGCTTTTTCCCTTTTGTTTTGTGCAAGTCTCCTCCATCTTTTCAATCAGGGTTTGTCAAGTGGGCCTGGAGGTAGGAGGATGGCTAGAGAATTGGAGGATCTATGGAAGAAATTTTCTTTGACTAAGAATGAAGATGTTGCAGTAGATCTGGGATGTGTGGACAGAGGGGGAGAAGAGAAAAAGAATGATATTTGTTTGGTAGGTAGAATTTTGTCTGGTAAACCTTTTACCATCCAAGCTATACGGAATGCTTTGAGTGTGGTGTGGAAAGTTGAAAGAGAATTCAAAATTGAAGTTATTTCCTCCCAAATGTTTTTGTGTGTTTTTCAAACTAAAAGGGACAAACAAAAGGTTCTCCGAATAGGACCATGGCATTTTAATAAACATCTCATCATTCTGAAGGAGATTGATTTGGAGCTGCAACCTTCAGAGATTAGGCTTAATAGTTGTGATTTTTGGGTTCGTCTATATAACTTCCCCCTTAACAGTCAATCAAATGAAGCAGTGATGAGTGTTGGAGCCAATATGAGAATGAAACCCCTTCTTTTGGAAAATATGTAAGACTGAGAGTTGAGATCAATGTTTTAAAACCACTGCCTAGAGGTACAATGATAATTAATAGTAAATGAGATAGGGTTTGGGTATATTTTAGATATGAGAGGCTTGAGAATTTTTTCTATTGGTGTGGATTAATGGATCATATTGCATATGAATGTGAAGATAAACCAGAAAACATCATAACAACAAAGTGGCCCTATAGTAAGCTTCTCAAAGCCACTCCCAATAGGAATGTTGTTAAGAGTGTGGGAATTCAAAACAAAGTAGGAGTTGAAAAGGAGAAAGAGTGCAGGGGAAGAAGTGTAGGGACTGATAATCAGAAAGTGAGGTGAAAACTTTTTGTTGCTCCTAAAGAAGGGGAGGCAGATTGTGAGGGTAGCAAAAACATGACAACTTCATAAAGTAAAAAGGAGGAAGCGTCAACTGGTCCTTCTATAGCTCTGGAGGAAGGAGGTTCAGTGGTCCCAGACAATTTCGTCCAAGTGATAACAGTAGAAAATGGTCAAAAAGCTTGTGAGGTAGAAGACAATGTGACGAAAATGTTTGGACCCAAAACACATCAATTCTAACAAATAATTTCACCTTCTGTAGGGGGCCAAAAGGTTATGGGGCAATGGGTAGTAAGGAGGAAAGAGGATTCAAAAATTTGCTAACAAATAAACCTAAAAAATTAAAACAAGCAGCTAGAGAAAAAAGGGGTTGTGGTACCTTACCTATGAGACACTCGTTGAGTAACCCAACTGAGGGAGTCATAGTTGGTAAACGTGAATAGTGTGATGATATGGAAACGGAAGAGGGAGATGTGGTTTCTAGTGATGATCGCAAGAGAATGTGTTTGGATAATAACTCTATCACCATTAGATCAGCGGAGGTTGTTCAACAGCCCCAGCGGGAGCCATGATTCTATTATGTTGGAACCTCCAGGGTTTGGGCAATCCCTGGACAGTTAGTGCTCTCAAATTCTTTGTAAAAGAATTATGCCCAGACATTGTTTTTATTATGGAGTCGAGATTAAGAAATAGTGAAGTAGATGGTCTTTGTTTTAAATTTGTGGATTTTCATTTGTTTGTTGTTGATTCGAAGTGGCATAGTGGAGGTTTTATCCTAATGTGGAAAAAGAACATTCATCTCTCTATCAGGTCCTTTTCGAGTCACCATGTAGATTTTAGTTTGAATAGTGAGTCGGGTGTTGTTCTATGGAGGGGCACAGGTTGTTATGGTTGGCCGGAATCTAGAAATAAAAAATTGACTTGGGAGTTGCTTACTAAACTCCAGAGAGACAGATCATTCCCTTGGGTGTGTTTTGGAGATTTCAATGAAATCCTCTTTCATCATGAGAAGATAGGTGGTGCAATGAAAAATTATAGGGGGATGGAGGAGTTTAGAAATGTTGTGGACCGTTGCTTGCTCAAAGTTTGGGGTACAAGGGGCCGGCCTTTACATGGGATAATGGTCGTAGAGGTAATGCTCAAGTTAAAGAAAGATTGGACAAAGTTTTTGCAAATGAAGCTTGGCTTGATTTATTTTCAACAGCTGGAGTTAATATTCTTGAAAGGTTTGCCTCAAATCATCATCCAATCGTGCTGAAAGATGAAGCTTGTAAGTTCAGTTTGGGACCAAAGGAACGACCGTGGCGCTTCGAGGCGATGTGGGTTAGAGAGGAGACATGTGCAGATATTGTGCAGAGTGTGGAATAGTTATGGAGGGATTGATGGTTATTTGGTCTTGAGAAAATTTAAGGGGTGTGCTAATGAGCTTAAATATTGGAGTAAAAATACATTTGGGAATGTTAGGAAAAAGATTAAAGATAAAGCTGAGTTGCTTAAGAGATTTCAAGAGCAGAATAGAGCAGAGGGGGATCAAAATGTCGGTCAGGGCTTACAGAAAAAGTTAGATGAGCTTTTGCTTAGGGAGGAGATCATGTGGAGGCAAAGATCTCGTGCGACATGGATTAGTGAAGGGGATAAAAATACAAAATTCTTCCATATGAAGGCTTCATATAGAAAAAAAGAAATTTTATTGAAAAAATTTAAGGATAAAGATGGTTGGTGGGTTGAGGGAGATGAAGGAATAGAAACGGTTGTTATTGATTACTTTAAAAAGCTATTCTCTACTTCCCATCCTGTGAGTATGCAGTCAGTTATTGAGGCTATTGACTCTAGGATTGACACTTCCCTGATTGATTTATTGGAGACTCCGTACATTGCAAATGAAGTTATTTCTACCTTAAAGCAAATGCACCCGTGTAAAGCCCCTGGGCCGGATGGTATGCCTATTCTCTTCTTTCAAACTTTTTGGCATATTATTGGCTTTGATATTATTTCTATAGTTCTCAATTTCTTGAATAATGGTATCCTTCCTAATGAGATTAATCATACTTTTGTTACTCTCATCCCTAAGGTCAAAACTCCTAAATGCATGAAAGATCTTCGTCCTATATTTTTGTGTAATGTGCTTTATAAGCTTATGTCTAAGGTCTTGGCTAACAGATTAAAAGGTATCCTCCATAGTGTTGTTCATGAGATCCAATATGTTTTTATCCCCAATAGGCTTATTACTGATAATGCTATAATTGCTTTTGAGCTCTTTCATAGTATGAAACAAAAATCTAAAGGAAAGAAGGGTTCTTTTGCTTTCAAGCTAGACATGAGCAAAGCCTATGAAAGAGTAGAATGGAGTTATATTCAAAATGTGATGCTTAAAATGTGTTTCCCTTCTCATTTTGTGGATTTAATTATGAAATGTATCTCCTCTGTGTCTTATAGCTTCCTTATCAATGGGTCTCATAAGGGTTTTCTAAGGCCAGAGAGGGGTTTACGCCAAAGGGATCCCCTTTCTCCATATTTATTTGTGTTGTGTGTAGAAGGTTTCTCAGCTTTTATTAGGCAAGTAGAAGCCAGAGGTAGTATTCATGGTGTTGGAGTTAAAAGAGTCAGTCCCAAAATTTATCATTTGTTTTTTGCAGATGACAACATTCTCTTTGCACAAGCCAATATGAGAGAAGGTCGAGAGATCAAGAAGATCATTAGCCAGTACTTTGATGCATCAGGGCAAATTATAAATTTTGAAAAATCAGAGATTTCCTTCAGTCAGAATGTTCAAGCTCACGAGAGAATCCATCAAAGCTATATTTGGTGTTCATGAGGTAGACTCTCATGCACGATACCTTGGTTTACCTGGCTTAGTTGGGAAATCAAAGAAGAGTATTTTTAGTTTCCTCAAAGAGCGAATTTGGAAGAAATTAAAAGGTTGGAAAGAACAAATCCTCTCAAGAGCAAGTAAAGAAATTCTTATCAAATCAATAGTCCAAGCTATCCCTACTTTTGTTATGAGTTGTTTTGCTCTTCCTAAATTTCTATGTCATGAAATTCAGAGTATGATTAGTGAATTCTTGCGGGGTGGTGGGCAGAAGGAGAGGAAAATTTCTTAGGTTGGATGGGATAAGATGTGTTTAGCTAAAAAAGCAGAAGGACTGGGATTTAGAAATATCAGATGCTTTAACCTTGCTTTCTTAGCTAAACAAGTTTGGCGGCTTATTCAATCCCCTAATTCTCTTTGTGCAAAAATTCTTAAGTCGAAGTATTTCCCTAGAATGGGTTTTTTGGAAGCTGACATAAAGGGCAAATCTAGTTTCTTTTGGAGGAGTATTCAAGAAGCCATGTTTATCTTAAATAAGGGTTTAATGCGGCGAATTGGAAATGGATCTAAGGTTAGGCTGTGGCAAGATAATTGGTTGTTGGGATGTCCCTCCAAGAAGCCCTTAGTTCCTCGTATTCTCCCTTATGATGCAAGAGTCAATTGCCTTATTGATCCAGACTTGAAATCCTGGAATGGTGCTCTAGTGAAGGAAGTTATGCTACCTTTTGAAACTGACATGGTACTCAAAATTCCCCTTAGTTCTCGGCTTCCTGAAGATGTCCAATTTTGGCCACTAGAGAAAAATGGAAAATACTCTGTTCGATTGGATCATCACTTGGCATGTGAATTATCTTTGGGTTCTTCAGGTCTGGCTTGCTCATCCAATAGTCGTCGGTTTCACTGGAATTGGGTTTGGTCTTTGAATGTGGCTCCTAAGATTAAACTTTTATTTGGAGGTTTTTAAGAGATTCCTTACCTACTGGTGAAGCCCTGTTAGAAGAGGAATTAGTTGCCCCCCCTCTTGCCCCCGTTGTGGTGAGGTAAATGAGACTGTTCTTCATATCTTTAAAGACTGCACTTGGGTTAGGGGGATATGGTTTTGTAGTCCTCTAAATTTCCGCAGTGGGTTAACAAATTTTCACTCTACGGAGGAATGGTTTGCTAGCATTTACAATTTGCTGGATGTTAATTCAATGATTGTATTCTGTTGTCTTCTTTGGGAAATCTGGAATGACAGGAACCGCGTTGTCCATGGTAAACCTGGTAAAAACCCATTTCCCCTTATCAAGTTTGTTGTAGATTATAGCCTTGAGTTTTCTACAACTAATCTAATTCCTCATCCTAGTAATTACCCGATACAAGTAAATTGGTCTCCTCCAAAGGTGGGTACTTTTAAGCTAAACACAGATGCTGCTTTTCTATAAGTGTCAAGCAGAGTTGATTTGGGTTTCGTGATCAGAGATGCCCAAGGTTTTGTTCTTCTTTCTGGAGGGAAATGCTTGGAGGATGTTTGGGATAGTGAAATTGCAGAAGCAATGACTATTTTGTTTGGCTAACAGCTGCCTTGGAATGTGGATTTTACTGTCTTGGTGTTGAATCTGATGCTGCTTCGGTCATTAATCTCCTCAAGTCTCCCGATGATAGTATTAGTCTTCTTAGATATGTTATTGATGATGTTATTAATTTGGGCAGCAATTTCAATTTCCTTTCCTTTCTGTTTGGTCGTAGAAATGGGAATAGAGTGACTCATTATTTAGCTAGTTGGGCATTGTCTTTTTCTGGGGAGTAGATTTGGGTTGAGGAAGTCCCAACCTCTGTTTCTTCTCTTGTATTGGATGATGTTTCCCTGCTTTAATGAAGTTCTTCCCGTTCAAAAAAAAAAAGAATTTAGTGTAAAGTGAATTTCCAACTCTACCCTTACAACAGATACCAAAAACAAAACGCATTTAATTTTTGATTTTTAGCAATATTACTCTCTCTGCTGTTTCATAACTTCAATGGAACTCCACATTTTTTGGAGTTTATTTTTTTCAAATAAATTTGACATTATTCTCTCTACTTCATTACTTTTAATTGACCCCACATTATTTGGAGCTCCTTTCTTTTTAAGCAAGGTCTGCTCCTACCTAATCAGCCCCTCCCTCACTTTTTTTTTTAATTTAAACTTGAATTCAGAAATAAAAAAAATCTAATATATTATATATAATAAATTTTAAATAAAGCGTATTTTTCCTGGCGTAAGGTAATTGTTTTTTTTTTTTGAATAATTTTATAATTAATTAAAAAAATTTACAATTGCTTAAAAGATCAAAAAAATTTATTTATAAATATTTTTTATGAATGAACTTATTTTTTTATATATTTTAATTTAGGAATTTATTTTGTCTTTCCTCTTTCAAATTACTCTTATTTTTCTAATTTATCTATTTAAAATTTAAAATACTCTTTCTCTATATGATTAAACTTATTTTTCCTATTTTATTAAAAACGTATTCCTCATTTTATTATAAATTTATCATTTTCTTTGTTCATTAATGAATTAATTTTATGTAAATTATAATTAAATATCTTTTAGTCCTAAAGGTTAAATGTTGATTAAAGACAATATAATGAAAGAGACGTTTTCTTCAGTCATACTAATATAGAAATTTTAATTGTTTTTATGAATTCTAATTTTATTATTCTATCAATTTATTGAAAGCCATTATTTTTTATTTGTGGTAATTGATGTTCTACTTTTTTGTCATTATTTTTTGTATTTTCATTTTTAATTGGGGTTTTGGGTACATCATTAGACACGTGATTTTGTTGTAAATCATTTGAACTATTTTTTAATATTAGTGTGACATGATATGATGTAGACCATAAAACTTTTTTACATTAATCACTAATATTATTTTATTTATGTATTATTTACTTCATTTATTATCTGATTTTTTTTCTCGATAGAATGCAAGATATATATATATATATATATATATATATAATGGTAGTTGGGTAGGTTCAGTGTTTGCTATTTTCTGATATTTCTAGCCGCATCAAACCATTCAAACCAAATTAAATATAGATAATCAAACCGATTGAACTAAAACATTGATATAACTTCACTATTTAGATAAAATTAAATCTGATTTGATTCGATTTTTAGTTCTGATTCGATTTTATACCCTTGTACGTTTATAGTTATTAAAATTTAATATCTTTATGGGTAGGATAATGAAACCGACTAATTGGGTGCATATGCGTTGGAGGAAATCTTTGGGTGTGCCCTAATTAATGAAGCTGGTGATATATATATATATATATATATATATATATATATATATATATATATATATATATATATATATATATATATATATATATATATATATATATATATATATATATATATATATATATATATATATATATATATATATATATATAATAATAATTATTAGGCTTCTACGTGGAAGCTCCTATATATTTATTTAGGAGGGGAAAAAACAAAGCTACCTTTGATATTTTAATTTTTTTGAAAAACTATATAAATATTTAAATTTATTTGTTTATTTTCTTAAATACTTTTTTAGTTCATCTAATATTTTACATGGCGAGACTTACAAAAATTATAACCATGTCACTACTTACACATAATCCATGAATAAATTTAAATATTAAGCTTAACAATTATTAACTAAACTATATATTAATGATAGCTCACTTGATCATATTTTCTTAGACAAGATCCATGAATAAATTTATACACTAGATTCATGTATCAATTTATATATAAGCTATTCTATATCATAACAACTTGTTATTGTTAATTATGTATGCCAAATTATAAGTAGTTTATTTTTCATATATATGTATCCCAATTGAATTAATTCATAAATTTGTTTATAGATCCAATTTAAGTAAAAAAAAAAAAATTATACATGAGAATTTAGGGAAAAAAACAAAATGAAATTAGTAACTCAAATTGGAAATTATACTGTATATAAATTATTTTATTTAGGCGATAAGAAAAGACAGCATAATCTAAATTCATAATCTTTTAGTTTTAAATAATAATTATTCTCATGTGCCAATAATCGATTAATAGCAAATTAGAGCTTAGTAAGTTAAGTAGTATGTATATTAATTAATTTCGTGCTCCAGAAAAATGGAGCTAACTGAGAGTACTATAAACGCATAGATTTCATATTATTTGTGATATATAATACTAGTGATTAAAGGAGGATTAGGGTTTCTTTTATTAAAAGCAACTCCTTAATTGCCTACTAATCTGGTAACTTAACTTAAACCATATGACCGACAAACTCTCAAAATTTGCTTTACAAATATAGACTTTCCACTCTTAATAATCTCATCATACAGATTTTTATTAAAAGATTCTGTAAAACATGACTGCTGCGAATTGATCATCTGATGGAGAAGTTTTCTGTCTTTTTTCAGGCAAATTCCCAAGTTCATTTCCTGTTCTCTTTCAGCCAAAATTCAATTTTTGACCCTTGAATTATACATATATATTTTTAATTATTTAATTTTTATTTACTCATAATAAATTAATAATGAAATCATTTTATTTTTATTTTACTATATATCGATCTTTTTTTAATTGAGTGTTACATGGTCTAACACACCTTAAACATGGATTTCAACAAGATAATTAAAAATAATAATTTGGTGATAAATAATTTATTAAAAAAATATGAAGATTATACTCAATATATATTTGAGTAATTTGATTCAATTGTCTTAAATTAAGATTCAATTGATTAAATTACTAATTGAATTTAAAATGATTAAATTGAATATAAATTAAACTTCAATTGAAGAAATTGGATTTCAATTGATTAATGTGAGATTCAATTGAATTATTTGACTAAATTTAATTAAATTGGAATTTAATTGATTAATTTAATTTAAATTGAACTTCAATTGGTTAAATTGTGATTTAGCTTATTAATTTGATTTAATAGTCTTAAATTAGGTTTCAATTGATTAAATTAGGAGTCAATTGGTTAAATTACTAATTGAATATAAATTAAACTTCGATTGATAAAATTGGAGTTCAATTGATTAATTGAACTTAAATTGATTAAACTATTTTTCAATTGAACTCAATTGATTAATTTGATATTCAATTGAATAATTTGATTAAATTTAATTAAATTGGAATTTAATTGATTAGTTTAGGAGTTAATTGATTAATTAAAATTAAATTGATTCAACTTAGCTTAATTAATTTGATCAAATTGGGGTTCAATTGATTAATTTAATTTAAATTGAATTTAAATTAATTAGATTGTGATTTAGCTGAATAATTTGATTTAATAGTCTTAAATTTGGATTCAATTGATTAAATTAGAGGTCAATTGGTTAAATTGCTAATTGAACTTAAAATGATTAAATTGAATACAAATTAAAAAAAATTTAATTGATTAATTGAACTTGAATTGATTAAACTATTTTTAAATTGAACTCAATTGATTAATTTGAGATTCAACTTAATAATTTAATTTGAATTTAATTGATTAATTTAGGGGTTAATTGTGGTTCAATTGATTAATTTAAATTAAATTGAACTTCAACTTACTAAATTGCGATTTAGCTAAGTAATTTGATTTAATAGTCTTAAATTATGATTCAATTGATTAAATTAGGAATCAATTGGTTAAATTACTAATTGAACTTAAAATGATTAAATTGGAGTTCAATTGATTAAGTAAACTTAAATTGATTAAATTATTTTTAAATTGAATTTAATTGATTAATTTGTGATTCAACTGAATAATTTGATTAAATTTATGGGTTAAGTGATTAATTAAACTTAATTTGATTAAACTGAGCTTAACTAATTTGATGAAATTGTGGTTCAATTGATTAATTTAACTTAAATTAAATTTTAATTGATTAAATTGAGATTTAGCTTATTAATTTTATTTAATAGTCTTAAATTTGGATTCAATTAATTAAATTATGGCTTAATCGGTTAAATTAGTAATTGAACTTAAAATGATTAAATTGAATATAAATTGAACTTCAATTGATTAAATTAGAATTCAATTGATTAATTAAACTTAAAATGATTAAATCATTATTAAATTGAATTTTAATTGATTAAATTGAAATTCAATTTAATTGACTTAAATTGGGGTAATTAGGGATTAATTGATTATATGACCATAAATTAGTTAGATTGAGCTTAAATTGGAGTTCAAATAATTAATTAAAATTAAATTGATTAAATTGAACTTAATTCAAACTTCAAATAATTAAATTAAGGTTTAATTTATTAATTTAAATCAATTCACATAAATTAGGATTCAACTTATTACATTAAGGTTTAAATGATTACATTGAGCTTGATTTGATAAATTGAACTTAAATTCATCTTCAATTGATTAAATTAAGATTTAATTGACATAAATTAGGGTTCAAGTGATTAAAATAAGGTTTAACTGATTAAATTGGAGTTCAATTGATTAAATTGAAATTTAACAGATTAATTTAATTTAATAGTCTTAAATTGGAGTTCAATTATTTGAATTAGGGTTTAATTGATTAAATTGAAGTTTAATTGCTTAATTGAAATTAAATTGATAAATTATTTTTAAATTGAGTTTAATTAATTTCATTAAATTGAGATTCAATTGATTAATTGAATTTGAATGGAATAAATTGAGATTTAGTTGATTAATTTAATTTAATTTAATTTAATTTAATAGTCTTATATTGGAGTTCAATTATTTGCACTTGTCATTATTGATTATTTTATCTCTAGTATTTATAAATACAATAAACTCTTTAATTATTCAATTTTGGATTCAATTAATCACAGTATGCCAACATAATTAATACTGACATGTAGCAATGTTTATATTCGCCAAATCACATATCAGTTATGGGGCAAAGAACACAGAATAAATTGAATGGAACTTGGAAGCCAACATGACATAAAAGCAAAAGCTTTTCATAAAATAGATTTATTTTATTTTTTATTTGTTTTAAATATTATGTTTTTTCTTATATTTATATTTATATTTATATATATATATATTAATTTTTTTATATAATTATTTAATGGATTTTATTATCAACAAAGATGAGTTATCATTTTTTTTTGGTCGTTTTAATGTTGTTCCTAGCTAATTGATAATATAGGTGTACATTAAGAAATATGCATAGTTCTAACTTCTAACTATATGTGAATTAAAAAGCCTATAGCTATGTTTACGGAATTAAAGAATTGGAAGTTAAGTCAGTATCTTATTATTTGACATAAAAGAGCTCTTTATTACTTTTTACATATGATAAATGACATGGAGCATTCACTTTTAATGTTATAGGATCATGAGAAGAAAATAGAAAGTACATATTATTCAAAAAAAAATTGAAAAAGTAATAGAGAGGTAATAAATGCTTTTATTTAACAGGAAAAAAAAAAGAAAAAGAAAAGGCAACTTCAATTATGTGTTGAAAGTTCTAAAGATAAGCTAAATAATTCTGCTATTGAAAAAAAAATTAAATAAATAAAGAAAGAAGATTTAGAAATTAAAGCGCCGATTTGGTTAGCTTGCATTCATTAAGATTGCTTCAGTATCCATCCGCCTACCATCTTTCTTTATAGCTCAGCTTGCACAAATGCATTTCATTTTTGTTTTTTTGTTTTTTTTGTTGGATAATTATTATTTAATTTCACATAATTTATTTTTTAGGGCGAGGGGACTGCACTTTCGAGGTGATGGACACTATATATATATATATATATATATATATATATATATATATATATATATATATATATATATATATAATTCATAGGAAAGTTAAAATTTCATGTAAGAATTGGTAAAATAAAAAAAAAATAGCAAAAATTGAAATTTTATGCTCATTTTGATCATTTTTTTTATTAATACAATCAATTTTCATACTATCGATTCCAGCTTAAATTATTTCACTATATTTTATATTTACATATACAGGTTACTTTAAGGACAACGAAAGCATGAAACAAAGTATTAATTAGCTGAACTTATTCTTGGATACATAATTAAGTTATTAAACAGGGAGAGTAAAAATAAGTAAAACCTAATAGTAATTACGTACGCATGCTGCATTATTATTTCCAAATCTAATTCACGCATTTTCTCATTGACAACTTACTGTTGGGAAATGACGCCAATTTCCCTATAGTCAGATTTATGAGAAAGCGAAGAAAATGCGAACTAATAAGACAGACAAGTTGATAACGGAGTTCGGCCAATTATGCCTACGTCTCCGGACTGCTGCAGATCTTTTACTGAAAGAAGAGAAATTTACCGAGTGTTTACAAACACTCACAACTCACAACCTCTCACTAATGCTACTCTTTCACTTTTTGATGGAATACATTACAAATGAATTTCTAAAGCTATATATAGGCCTACACCTCCTCAATGGACGGTCAAGATTAATTCTCATCTACTTTGATGGATGGTTGAGATTATTTCTCACCTACCGTTTCACCTACCAAATGTATGGTCAAGATTAATCTTCACTTACCATCTTACCAACCAAATAGATGGTCAAGATTAATCCCCACCCACCAAATGGATGGTCAAGATTAATCTTCACCTACCATCTTACCTACAAAATATTTTGTCAACAAAAAATGCACCATCCATCTTTATTGTCATTTATTTTATGGTACATGTGTAGTTTGACCAACAATCTCCCACTTGAAGACTGGTTTCAATCTGTCTTCACACCTCGATCAATGCAGCAGCCTTTCTGGTCTTGTTACTCTAGCAGACCAACTGAAGTTGAGCATAACTTCAGTTTGTCGATAGTCACCGCCTTTGTCAACATATCCGCTGGATTCCTGCTTCCTTGGATCTTCTCCAGTACTAACACATCATCTTCCAATAAAGATCTGATGAAGTGGTAACGAAGCCCAATATGCTTGGTTCTGGAATGAAATGCTGAATTTTTCGCCAAGTGTATCGCACTCTGACTATCACTATGCAAAATATTCTTCTCCCTTTTGAATCCCAACTCAGTTAACAAACCTTGAAGCCATATCATCTCTTTACTAGCTTCAATCACTGCTACATACTCAGCCTCTGTAGTGGATAAAGTGACAATCTTCTGTATTTGTGACATCCAACTAACAGCTGTAGTTCCAACAGTGAATATATAACCGGTGGTGCTTCTTCGGTGATCTACTTCTCCTCCAAAGTCTGCATCTACGTAGCCTTGTACTTTTAACTCTCCTTTACCAAAGTACAGACACTTCTCTGTGGTGCCTCGTAAATACCTCAAAATCCACTTGACTGCTTCCCAATGAGCTTTTCCTGGATTTGACATAAATCTGCTAACAACTCCCACTGCATGACCAATATCTGGTCTAGTACAGACCATTGCATACATCAAACTTCCAGTAGCTGAGGCATAAGGAACCTTAGCCATGAATTCTCTCTCTTCCTCCGTTTGAGGGGATTGATTTTTAGATAGGCGAAAGTGACTGGCCAAGGGTGTGCTAACTGGTTTGGCATTGTTCATGTTGAATCTCTGCAAAACACGGTTGATGTACTCTGCTTGAGATAACTGCAGGAACCCTCTCTGCTTATCTCTTGTGATTTGCATTCCAAGAATCTTCTTTGCTGGACCCAAGTCTTTCATGTCAAACTCTTTTGACAATTGCTGCTTCAACCTTCTGATATCATTCATATTTGAACCTGGTACTAACATATCATCGACATAAAGTAGCAAAATGATATAACTAGATTTATATCTCTTGAAGTAGCAACAGTGGTCAGCATTGCACTTCTGGAAATCTTCCTTGTGCATGAAGCTGTCAAACTTTTTGTACCACTGTCTTGGGGCTTGTTTCAGGCCATACAAACTCTTTTTAAGTCTGCACACCATGTTCTCCTTCCCTTTTTCTGAGAAACCTTCTGGCTGATGCATGTATATTTCTTCATCTAAGTCTCCGTGAAGAAATGCGGTTTTCATGTCCAGCTGTTCAAGATGAAGATCTTCAATAGCCACAATACTCAATACTGTTCTGATAGTATTGAGCTTCACAACGGGAGCAAAAATATCGGTGTAGTCAACTCATTCCTTCTGCTGGAATCCTTTGACAACAAGTCGGGCTTTGTATCTTTTGAGACCATCATGCTCTTCTTTTACCCGGTACACCCATTTGTTATGAAGTGCCTTCTTTCCCATAGGCAACTCAGCTAGTTCCCATGTCTGGTTAGAGATCAGAGACTTCATCTCGTCTTTCATGGCAAGCTCCCACTTACTAGCATCTCCAGTCTGACAAGCTTCATCATAGCATTCAGGCTCCCCTCCATCAGTCAATAACAGATAGTTCATGTATCTCCTGTTAGACACATGAGGCCTAGAAGACCTTCTTAATACAAGAGATGGAGTAGGAGGCTGTGGTGTGTCGGATTGATGCGCACTGCTTGGTCCAACAAGTTCCTCTGGCTAAGGACTTGCTACAATGGGTTCCGTCACGGAACTAACTGGGACATCATCTGCATTTGCAAATACTGACTCATTCTGTTCTGAGTTGCTGACGACTGTTTTATGCATGTCCTTGTACATCACCCTTTCATCAAAAATCACATCTCTGCTACGGATGACCTTTTTGTTTTCGTCATCCCAAATACGGTAGCCAAACTCATCCTCACCATAACCGATGAGAGTGCATTTCTTGGATTTGGGATCAAGCTTATTCCTTCCTTGATCACTGATATGCACATATGCTACACAACCAAAAACTTTTAAATGTGATAGTTTTATCTCTTTTTGGCTCCATACCTCCTCTGGTATTCTGTGCTCTAATGGAACCGATGGTCCTCGATTGATTAAGTAAGCTGTTGTGTTTACTGCTTCTGCCCAGAACTGCTTCGGTAGACCTGACTGTATACGAATGCTTCTGGCTCTTTCTGTCAACGTTCGGTTCATACGTTCAGCTACACCATTGTGTTGAGGTGTACCTGGCACGGTTCTCTCTATTCTGATACCGTGCTCATAGCAAAACTTCTTGAATCTGGTGTCTTCATATTCACCACCATTGTCAGTTCTGAGCTTTTTAATCTTCAGACCTGTCTCATTTTCAACCATAGCTTTCCATCTTCTGAAAGCCTCGAACACTTCGGACTTATGTTTTAGAAAGTAAACCCATACCTTCCGAGAGTGATCATCGATGAAAGTCACAAAGTAGTGTTTCCCACCAATGGATGAGACAGTCGTTGGTCCCCAAACATCAGAGTGAACAAGCTCTAGCCTTTCTTTCTTTGGGGTTCTGCCACTTGTCTGAAAGCTTACCCTTTTCTGCTTTCCAAGTATGCAATCTTCGCATGTGTCTATCTCCACTGGCTGTAGACCTGGAAGTTTCCCCTTTGAATGCATAATCTTCATTCCTTTTTCACTCATATGGCCTAGTCTCTGGTGCCATAGATTGGGATTTTCATTGCTAGCTGCAACTATGATTGAACAGCGTGCTCCCGCTGTCATGTAAAGAGTGACATTCTTTTTGCCTCGAGCAACCGTCATTGCTCCCTTTGAAATCTTCCAATTATCACCATGGAAGATCGTAGTGTAGCCTTCGCTAGCCAATTGCCCTACTGAGATTAAGTTCTTTCTCAGGTCGGGAATATGTCTGACATTCTTCAACTCCCAAACAGATCCGTTCAACTTAATCTTTACTACACCTTTGCCAATAATAGCACAAGGTTGATCATCACCAAGATATACCTTTCCAAGGTTTCTAGGGACATACCTTTCGAAGAATTCTTTCTGTGAAGTAGCATGGAATGATGCTCCAGAGTCTAACACCCAAGACTCCTCTTTGCTTTCCAAAGAGCATATCAATGCGTCATTGCCTCCAGAGGTGGAAGCAACATTTGCCTCTACCTTTGCTTCCTGGTTCTTCGATGCACTCTTGCACTGATTTTTGTAGTGTCCAGTCTTTCCACAATTCCAACATTCGACAGTTTTTGAACTATGGAAATTACTTAGATTCCTGGATTTGGACCTTCTGTCCTTTGATTTACCTCGGTAGTTTGACTTGCCTCGTCCATTACCTCTGGTTGAATTTCTTCCTCTTGACTCTGTATGCAAAACTGAAGAAGTTGATGATTCACCCGACTCTCTCCGTCGGATCTCTTCACTGAGAACCAAATCACGAACATCATCAAATTTCAACTTAGTGCTTCCCGACGAACTACTCACAGCAGTGACAGTAGCATTCCAGCTTTCTGGTAGAGAAGACAAAAGTATTAATGCTCGTACTTCTTCATCAAATTCAATTCCAACCGAACTTAATTGGGTTGTGACTGTATTGAGTTCATTGAGATGTTGAGCTACAGATGCACCTTCTGTCATTCGCAAGTTGAACAAGCGCCTCATGAGGTGCACTTTGTTTGAAGCTGAAGGCTTCTCATACATACTAGAGAGAGTCATCATAAGACCTGCCGTGGTCTTTTCCTTTGCTATGTTGAAAGCAACATTACGGGATAATGTCAATCGGATAACTCCGAGAGCTTGTCTGTCGAGAAGACTCCAGTCTTCTTCCTTCATAGCCTCTGGCTTCTTCCCTGAGAGAGGTTGATACAGATTTCTTTGATAGAAATAATCTTCTATTTGCATTTTCCAAAAGCCAAAGTCCGCTCCATCGAACTTCTCAATTTTTACCTTTCCTTCATTTGTGGCCATCGCTCCCACTCGAATCTGACTTCCTTTGGATCGTTTCTGACAATTCTTGTGAACCTCTGTGTATTAGAACACCTCCGTGGATAATTTGGTACAACTGACCAAATTTCACTATTCACAAAAATTTACTATTCATGTGAATAGTAATCGCCCGAAAAAGGACAGAAAAACGCAACCAATGCTCTGATACCAGTTGTTGGGAAATGACGCCAATTTCCCTATAGTCAGATTTATGAGAAAGCGAAGAAAATGCGAACTAATAAGACAGACAAGTTGATAACGGAGTTCAACCAATTATGTTTACGTCTCCGGACTGCTGCAGATCTTTTACTGAAAGAAGAGAAATTTACCGAGTGTTTACAAACACTCACAACTCACAACTCACAACCTCTCACTAATGCTACTCTCTCACTTTTTGATGGAATACATTACAAATGAATTTCTAAGGCTATATATAGGCCTACACCTCCTCAATGGACGGTCAAGATTAATTCTCATCTACTTTGATGGATGGTTGAGATTATTTCTCACCTACCGTCTCACCTACCAAATGTATGGTCAAGATTAATCTTCACTTACCATCTTACCAACCAAATAGATGGTTAAGATTAATCCCCACCCACCAAATGGATGGTCAAGATTAATCTTCACCTACCATCTTACCTACAAAATATTTTGTCAACAAAAGATGCACCATCCATCTTTATTGTCATTTATTTTATGGTACATGTGTAGTTTGACCAACACTTACTGTGTGTTTGGTTGGATAGAAAACTCTTTAGATAGGTAAGAAAACTATTTTAGCTATTCCTTGAAGCCATATTAAACTAAAGGCGTAGATAATTAATTTAAAACTTTTGCGAGAAAATGCAAGAAAATTAAGCTCAGCTCTTAAAAGGAGGTGTGGCCGGCGCCCAAAAACTAAAAAAATAGGCTAATTGAATGTTATATAGGTGTTGCCATCGACTTCCAACCATTTTAGACCCCAACTGCCCTAATTTATACGTCAAATATCACACATAAATTCAATTAAAATTATATTTTTATTTAATCATAAATTTAAAATCAAGTTAAGAATAAACACAAATGCCCAAAATTTTCAAAAAAAAAAATTATATACACAAAAAATAATTAAATAAATTGTCTTTTTATAGGCCTAGGCTTCTCTTTCTTTTACAACCACATAATATTTTCATGAGCACACAATGCTTCTTTCCTTTCCTCTTCTTTTATAAACTCCCTTCTCCTTTCTCTCTTCAATATCACACCACTGCTACAAGCTAGCTAATCACTTCTTCTTCTTCTGAATTCTTCTTCTTTTTCTTCTTTTTAATTCTTCTTCAAATGGTGGTAATGGGGGCTCCTCGAAATTTCGAATCAGTAGATAAATGTAGCAATGAGGGAAGATCAAATCAGACGGTAGCTGCAGACTTAGATGGCACACTTCTTGTTTCAAGAAGTGCTTTTCCCTATTTCTTTCTTGTTGCACTTGAAGCAGGCAGTCTCTTTAGAGCTTTAATTCTTTTAGCATCAGTTCCTTTTGTGTATTTCACTTACTTGTTTGTGTCAGAGGCAATGGCAATCAAGAATTTTATCTTCATTGCCTTTGCAGGGCTTAAGGTAAGAGACATCGAACTCGTTTCGAGGTCGGTCTTACCCAGGTTCTATGCAGATGATGTTCACCCAGAAACTTGGAGGGTGTTCAATTCATTTGGGAAGAGATATATAGTCACTGCTAATCCTAGGATTATGGTGGAACCATTTGTCAAAACATTTTTAGGTGCTGATAAGGTTCTTGGTACTGAATTAGAGGTCACAAAATCTGGAAAGGCTACTGGGTTTGTTAAGAAATCTGCCGTTTTAAAAGAGTTTGGTACTGATTTGCCAGATTTAGGCCTTGGTGACAGAGAAACTGATCACGATTTCATGTCCATTTGCAAGGTTAGATCACAAATTTTCTTCTTCTTCTTCTTCTTCTTCTTTTGTTTTTTAATCTTAATTTTATGAATTTACGGGAGTTGTCTCATAATTAGCTCAAAAAAAACGACAGCACAGTCTAACTGTCAATTTATTTCTCTCTTTAATTTATATTTATTGTTAGTTTGGCTAGAGTATTAATGGCTATTATATTTTCTCTGTGAATTTCTTTTCTGCTGTCTTTCGTGTCGTTTAGGACTTTTTTTATTTAAAACTAATTTTCTTACTATTTTTATTTAGGACGACAAGTGTGATTTTAATGTTGTATTTTGCTAGCCAACGGTTTCGGTTTTTCTTTGGATTATGATATCAACTGAAGTGTTTTAATTAATAAACACAAATAACATTAATTTCACACTATATTTTAAAAGCCTAAAAATACATACTTCATGTCCAAACTACTCCATAATTGAAATTGAAGTTGTAATCATATATGGACCCTCATGTATACTATATGAACAATAATTTATTCTTCATTAAGATATCTTTGATCCTGCTTGCAACATCCTCGTGATTTTTGTAAATAAAATTTCACTGTGCAAACTTGGTTTGATTGTTCTTTTCTGGAATTAATGAAAGTTTGTCGGAATTATTGTTGCTGTTTGATACAGGAAATTAAAGATGATGCATAGTGCATGCCCATGCATTATATGCTATATATATTCTGCACATTTCAATCGTTTTCATAGTTAGATGAACTTGAATTATTTGAAAATGACATTATCTGAGCCGTCTATATAATGAATCAAATCAATTTAAAAAATATCATATAAATATTTTATTTATATGGGCAATCTCTCGTTACTTGATTTACCCTGTAACTTTTTATTCAATTAATTAAGCATATGATAATTCGTTCTAGTTTGACAATATTGCTTTGATTTTCAAGTCAATCTTATCAAATTAGCTAGCTTAGTTGCCTTCTGCTTCATGGAAAAATTAAACATATGGGTACAATTAATGCGAAACGTGTTATGGTTATTTAATATTATGAATTAATAATAAATCTGTTAATTAGCAGGAAGGATACATTGTACCAAGAACCAAGATTGAGCCACTGCCAAGAAACAAGCTTCTAAGTCCTGTAATATTTCATGAAGGAAGACTAGTTCAAAAGCCAACTCCAGTAGTTGCTCTCTTGACATTCTTATGGCTACCAATTGGTATAATTCTCTCAATTCTTAGGGTCTACACTAACATCCCTTTGCCAGAGAGAATCGCTCGATATAATTACAAGCTCTTAGGCATTAAGCTAATAGTTAAGGGCACACCACCACCGCCACCAAGCAAAGGCCAGAGCGGTGTCCTCTTCATCTGCAACCACCGCACAGTTCTCGACCCAGTAGTAACAGCAGTCGCACTAGGAAGAAAAATAAGCTGTGTTACATATAGCATAAGCAAATTCTCAGAAATAATATCGCCAATTAAGGCAGTTGCGTTATCAAGAGAAAGAGAGAAAGATGCTGAAAATATCAAACAGTTGCTTCAGGAAGGTGATTTGGTGATCTGCCCTGAAGGAACAACCAGTAGAGAGCCATTTCTGCTTAGATTCAGTGCTCTTTTTGCTGAACTTACTGATAGAATTGTGCCTGTTGCTATTAATACTAAGCAAACAGTTTTCCATGGAACCACAGTTCGTGGGCATAAATTGTTGGATCCTTATTTTGTGTTCATGAATCCAATGCCAACTTATGAGATCTCCTTCTTGAATCAGCTGCCTTCGGAGCTCACTTGCAGTGGGGGAAAATCCCCCATTGAAGTAGCAAATTATATACAGAGGGTACTCGCAGGGACACTGGGGTTTGAGTGTACTAATTTGACAAGGAAGGATAAGTATGCTATGCTTGCTGGTACAGACGGCAGAGTACCATCGAAGGAAAAAGAAAATGCTTAATTTAAGAGAAAATTCTCTCAAAATAAAACTTCAATTTTTATTATCAATTTCGTATTTGTTTTTATATGTTTGAAACTTTGTCATAAAACAATAAGCATTATTAATATTAATTATTATATTTAGTTTCAAATTAATAATTCACTTTCTTTTTTTTTTCTTCTTTTTATGTAATTGCTTATTTATTTTGGATACAAGGATATGATACAAAATTTTACAAGAAATTATAACCGAATAAATTTTTGCATGAATCGAATTTATATAAATCAAATCAATAAAAATATATCATATAATATATAATATTCACTCATTCATTTGGTTTTTATAAATTAGATCTATAAAAAAATTTCGATATTTAATTTTCACCTTCAGCAAGTAATTAATTTGTGAATTTAAACAATACTGCATTTTATAAGGCATTTAATTAATTTTTTTGAAAGAAAACTTTTAACAACCTTTTTCAATAATATAGGATTAACATTTTTTTCATGTTCACTCTCTATAATATATTATATTAAGATCATTTTTAATAATTTATTCATAAATAAATAGTTAAAAATATTAAATATTATAACAAATTTAAAAAATAAATTATTTAATAATGTGTTAATTTTAACAATTTATTTTTGAATTAGTTAATATCTTTTCTCACATGACTTCGTTATAAATAAACTTGACAAGTTTCTAATTCATTCTACATATTTCTCTATTTAAAAAAAAAAAAAAAGAAAAAGTTGTGGCATGTAATGCCAGCCGAAAAGATAAAGGCATAATAAATGTGTACTCAATTAGTAGCATTGGGGCATTATCCTTCAAGTAATTTAATGATCGTATGTCACATCAGATAAATATCTGCAAAATCGGTTCAGGTGCAATTCGTTTGAAATTTACTGCCATGTTGAGTCGTTGACATGGTCCCACGCCCAGAATCTGATCGGGTCAGAAGAGGCGAAATTTTTTTAATTATTTATTCAAGGTAATAATTTATTGTAATGTTAACAAATATAGTTATAATTATTTTATATTTATAAAAAAAAACCTGTTTTTATATTATTTTTAAAAAAACTGAATTTTTTATATTATAGTAATATTATTAATCTGATCCATAATTGAAAATATATTTTTTATTATACAAAATTCAACCTTATTCACGATCATTCCAAAAATAAATGAAAGTAGAGAGCTTTAGGACTTTTCAGAAAAAATGAGTATCCAATTAAATTAAATGGTTGGATCCAAATCAATTCAATATTTAAATTTTCACCACAACAATCTATTAACCTCAACCTCTCCTCCTATAATATCTCCATTTCTCCTCTGCGAGCACCACTACAGCACTCCTCTCCTGCATTGATCAGTCACCACATAATTAATAATAATAGTAATCAATTTGAAAATTGATATAATACTTCAAGAACGTATTTTACGTTAGCAAGAAAGCATTTACATAATTTTAAAATGAATTTTTACGTAATATTTAGGATTTAAATTGCAATAAAGAAAACAAGGTTGGATTTTTTACATAATTTTTTTTATAAAAAATTTATATAGAATATCTTGGGTCTATTTAATGGAAAGCTAGATGGTACCTTTTTTTAATATATTTTTATAAAATGAAGGCATGCAGCCTTTTTGAGGGATGTCAGAAACAAAGATGATGCTTCAGCAAATGAAATTAATCCCCGTCGGTTGGGAGTAAAATTTTCTTAATAAAAGGGCATTGTGGCCCTATTGCCAAAATGGGGACCCTTACCTCATTCAATTATCTATGATAATTAATTACCATATAATCGTTAAATGTACACTGCAAAAATTGCAGCGACAATATAATTTATGGGAATTTGATTCATTGCTTTTGAGTTTTGAAGACAGAGCCTGCTTGTAATTTATTTTATGCTTCCATTCTGCTCCACTTGAGAATTTAATTTTAAGTTTAAAAAAACACACTTTAATTAATATCTAAAGGTGAACTAAATTTGTTAATTTGTTAAGTTTATATTTGCTGAAATTCATTTATAAATTTCTATTCAATTTATCGAAGCAATGGTTCTTCCAGAAACCTTCGATTTGGCATAAACAAATTAATCTCTATCGATCACGCTGACATTGAAATGGATTATCAGGAGGTTTGTTTGGCTTTTTAATAGCTCAAAAACTTACTAAAGCTGCCATTCAACAATCTAATCTTGACAACTAGAAGATTCCTCATTTTGTTCTTAGATTTCGGATGTACATGGAGAAAGCTGCTATTCTGGACTAGCTTTGATGATTAGCTTTGTTTGGTTTTTTTGGGATTAATGGATTTTTTTTTTTCAAAAACAAAAAGAAAATTATCAATCATTATTTTTCAGTTTTTCTTTCATGCAAATTTCCACTTCTTATTAAAAACAAAAAAAATTTATAGGACTTTGTTTTTGCATAAAATAAATAAATAAAAAGAATGTGTAACTGCCCACAATACCGGTGAGGCCACTTGAATTTAAATTGGGAAGCAATTTCCTTAAGAAAAGAAACAGAAACCCTATTTCTCTCTCTGCTGTTACGTTCAGACACATACTAAGAAAGAAGAGTATGGTTTTATTTTTATTTAATATTTACACTGTGACTTCATTTTGACGTTTCATTACTTTGTATAATGTACTTTTTTTTATTAGGCATAAGTAGAATAATTTTAGGTATAAATTACCTTTTTTGTGGATTGATGTGTTGTTGCTAACAATTAACAACCCATGCATAAGCATGGGTATTTCGCAATATTAATTTTTTTTATATGTAAAATTGAGTAAATAAATACTAAATATAACAAATTCGCCCCTCAAATGTCATGTTCATTTTCTAAATATTGTCAAATTAATCTAATTCATATTTATGCGTGCTTTCCAAATGCTAAAAAGAATTTAATTTTTTTTCTCCACAGTACAGGCACTCCTTATAGCATTAGGGTAAGATTTGAAATTTTGTTTAATTAGTATCATTTAATTTTTTTTTTAAAAAAAACAGAATAATAGCACTGATTTTTGTAGAATAATATGATCTGATCACATGGGTGACAAATCTCAATACAAGCAATACTTTTTTGGAAAATTATTTAAGATTTCGGACATTTTGAAAAAAGGATTAACTAATAAGAATGTATTTGCATAGGTAGTAGTTATAGCAGAACCTGGATCTACGTATGCGAATGAGATAATCCATCATCTGATTTTCTTCGTCATTTTGACATGCTAAAATGAGAACAAATTAAGATAGCTTAACAAATATTTATATGAAAATATTTCAGAAATATGTTGTCATTTGGATTTGAAAGGGATGGCCCTTATCACTATCCGATAGTATAGTGCTGCAAGCGCTGCTTCAGCGAAGGGTCTAACCCAGAATATCCACTGCATCCCACACAAAATTTTATAATTAGCAATATCTGATCCCCATATTTCTTTTTTTTAAAAAAAGAAAGAAAGAAAGAGAAATGGAAAGTTAATTACACGATCGTCCCAGGCCTGGTATTTGTTGTAAATGAGAGCAGCGCCAAGACTCCTAGCTGGGTTAATACCTGTCCCTGTGATAGGAATACTTGCCAAGTGCACCAAGAACACTGCAAACCCAATCGGCAGTGGAGCCAATATCTGTTTTTATCCATATATTCATCCACATTAATCAATTGCAATTACTTACAAGATAATACTACTATATAAATAGAGTTTATGCAACAAATTCGTATATGTAAAACTATTAGCAACAATTTAAGACCGTTGCAATAATATATTCAAACTATAATAATAGCTTAATTATAGAAGCATGACCTACAGCGGCTGTCAAATTGCTGTCATATACCGATAGTAACCATTTTAATTAATACATATTTGTAATACTTTTTATGCTTCTATTGTAGGTATTTTTGTGGTAATGTAAGCATTAAAGATTAAAGAAAATTGCTTACAGGAACATGGAAGTCTCATGCGCTACTCAGCATCAGTAGCAGAGAAGACAGTGTAGACGAGAATGAATGTGCAGACGATTTCGGCACCAAGTCCATCACCCTTGCTATAACCTGAACTCACCATGTTGGCTCCACCGCCAAGCCTCTGGAACTGCCCATTCTTCCCAAAGGCCTTAACAACAGCAGCTCATTTCTTCAATTTTCTAGAGTATTCTACTAATAAAATCTAGTCTAAAAAACAATGTGCTACATAAATAGGAGAAGTTCAGAATATTTTAGAAAATAAATAATATTATAAGTCTCTAGAATATCCTAGATTTACTTGAAAAACATGCATATTTGTATAGTTAATAATCCTTCAATAAAAAAAAGGATCTAGATCAAATAAAATTACCACAAATGTAACTTGAAATCATCATTACTATAAACACTCCTCTTGTATTACAAATGTGCAAGGAAGAATGATGTATAACATCAAACAGTTTCCAAACTTCTCTTTTGTCCCATCCAACATATCCTAATACAAAATAACATAACCTATCACCTTTTACCCTCTCCATATTATACAAAATAACCATCAGTGATGTCATAGCCTTGTCCGATCATTTGTCGGGTTTAGTAAAAATCTAATCAAGTCCTAAACCAATCAACCCTGACATTTCAACTGCTCTTCCGTTCCTCTTCTAATTTTCCATGGAGAAAACTACGATTTTTGATCCATCAAAATGAGGACCTATTTTTTATCACAAAATCTGTGGAAGATTATTGAAGAAGGATTCAATAATCCTGAAGACATTTACACACTCTCACCAAACTAAAAGAAGACACTAGAAGAGAATCAACAAAAAGATTCTCAAGTGTTATTTTGTTTGCAATAAGCAATGGCAAATGAAATTTTTCCACGAATCATAGGTGCATCAGCGGCAAAAGAAGCAAGGGACATATTGCAGGAGGAGTTTTAAGGAATAAAAAAGGTATTCACTATCAAGTTGCAGACACTTAGCAGAGATTTTGAAAATATTAAAATGAAGGATAATGAGACGGCAAAAGACTATTTCTCTAGAATAAAGGAGATAGTTAATCAAATGAGAGCATATGAAGAAAATATTTTTGACAAAAAAAATAGTTGGAAAAATACTAATTTCTTGTACAGAAAAATATGATGTCATATTTTCTGTAGTCAAAGAATCAAATGATATAAAAATTATGTCACCAATAGAATTAATGGACTCTCTTGAAGCATGTTACAGATAGGATAGTTGTAAATATAATAGTTTATTCTTAGAGATTAAATATATTAATAGTTGATTATAATTAGGAATTAGATTTGAATTTTATTTCCTTATTAATTAAGCTTATCTAACTTGTATAAATACGTATGATTAATGAAGTGATAAATATTATCAATTTTTCTAAATTCTCTGTTTCTACATGGTATCAGAGTTTGGTTTGAAATAAATTTGGATTTTATTTTTTTTGCCTTATAGAGCAAAAGTTTTGAGTCACCATTTCAGGGTGATTTTGGTTTGTCACCTCCTATCCTAAGAGGAACACCACCTGCAGATATGTGTTTTTCTAGAATCCTCTTACGTGAGTCGCACGAACCACAGCCTACCCATCTTCGTCAATATCTTCTGTGATGGTTGGTTGGCCTTAGGGGTTGCTCCGGTGGTGTTGGTTTTCCTATCAGTAAAGTATTTCCACCATATCCTCTTTATACAATGATTTTTGGTGCTCTGTTATTGTTGTCTAGATGTGTTCGAGTGACTAATCTACTATTGCTTGGGAGTTTAGTGTGTTTGGGTGAGTGAGGATTATTGGATTTCATACTCTTTTACTATTCAAAATAATTTTAAGTGGTTAGCTGAATTATTTTGACCAAATATGGAGAAGTTTAACATGATATCTACTGATGAATATGCCAAGTATCAAGAATTTCTTAGATATCAGCCTAGTCAATCTAGTTTTGTCACTACTCTAATCAAATCAGATAAACCCAATACATGTCTTGTATCTTCCTCTTTCAAATGGATTATTAATTCTGATGCCACAGATCATATGACAAGTAATTCTAATTTATTTTCTATCTTTTAAAAATACACATTTAACTCTAGTGTTACTTTAGAAAATAAATCCACATCGTCGGTCCTTGGGTCTGGAACAATTATTCTCATTTCATCGCTTTCTTTGTCATTTGTTTTTAGTTTACTTCAATTATCCTTTGATTTAATTTCTGTCATAAACTTACTCATACCTTAAACTGTGTGTCTCGTTCTTTTATGATTTTTGTGTGTTTTAGGATCTTTGTGATGAAGGTGATTATTGGTAATGGACATGAGTTTAGGAGACTATATTTTTTATACAAAGGTATCAAGATCCATAACATGTTCTAGAATAGTCACCCATTTTGAAGCACATTGTAGGTTTGATCATCCATCTCTTTTTGTGTTGAAGAAACTTTGTCATCGGTTTCAAAATCTTTCTTATTAGATTGTGAGTTATGTCAATTTTCAAAATATTATCGTCTTAGTTGAAGTCCAATAGTCAATAAGAGAGTTAGTGCTCCTTTTGAGTTAGTTCATTCAAATGTTTAGGGTCATTGTCCTGTTACATCCAAAACTGAGTTTAAATATTTTGCTACATTTGTTTATGATTATTCTCGGATGACATTATTATATTTAATGAAAAATCAATATGAGGTATTTTCTCATTTTTCTATATTTTGTGTTGAAATTAAGACTCCATTTCGTGTCTCTGTTCAAATTTTGAGAAGTGATAATGCTATAAAATATTTGTTTGTCACTTTTAAAATTTTCATGCTTCAACATGGTATTCTTCATCAGAATTATTAAATTTTCATGCTTCAACATGGTATTCTTCATCAGAATTATTGTATTGATACATCATCTCAAAATAGAATTGTTGAATGAAAAAATAAACACATTTTGGATACTATAAGAACATTATTATTCCAAATGAAAGTTACTAAATATTTTTGGGAAAATGTTTTCTACAACTTGTTTTTTTATTAATTGAATGACTTCATATGTTTTTAATGGTGAAACACCTTATCATGTTATTTTTTCAAATAAAGCATTATTTTCTATTAGACTTAAGATATTTGAGTGTACTTATTTTGTTCGAGATATTCGTCCACATGTTCAAAATTAGATCATAAATCCTTTAAGTGCATTTTTCTTAGGTATTCTCTTGTCCAAAAGAGGTATAGGTGTTATTATCCTACTCTTAACATGTATCTTGTTTCAACTAATGTCACAGTCTTAGAAAATACTCCATTTTTCTTCAGCTACATCTTACACAAGTCAGAGAAAAGATGATGATTGGTTAATCTACACTATTACATCTTTAGTTTCTAATTTTGTTAAGTTTATCCTTGATCAGCCTAAGCTCCCTATAATACAAGTCTATTTTTGGCAATTCTTTCTTATAATCATGTTTGAGCCAGCTACACTCACTCATTCATTGTCAAATCCAATCTCTCAGTCTATCAATTTGGATGACCTTCCTATTGCTCTTCGAAGAGGTAAATGTTAATGTACTTTTTCGGTTTCTTCTTTTGTGTCTTCAAATCTTTTGTCACCATCATTTTATTCTTTTATTGCTTATTTGGATTCAATTTTTATTCCTAAAATTATTCATGAGGTATTATCTCACCTTGGTTGACGTCAGACTATGATTGAGAAAATAAATACTTTAAAAAATACTGGTACTTAAACTGTGATGAATTTATCTGTAAAGAAGAAAGCAATTGGCTTATCTACAGTTAAAGTAAATCCTGATGGCTTAGTTGCACATTTAAAAGCTCGTCTGATTGCTAAAGAATATGTCTAAACTTATGGTGTTTATTATTCTAATATTTTTTCTCCTGTTGCTAAACTATTTGTCTCTATGTATGCCATTTATAATTGGTTGTTGTATCAATTAGACATCAAAAATGTCTTTCTTCATGGTAATCTTAAGGAAGAGGTTTACATGAATCAACCACCTAACTTTGTTGCTCTTGAGGAGTTTGAAAAGGTATGTCATCTTTGTAAATCATTGTATAGGCTCAAACAAAGTCCTCATGTTTGGTTTGGAAAATTTACTCAAATTGTTGAGGAGTTCAAAATGAAGAAAAATCAATTTGACTACTCAGTATTCTACAGAAATTCTGCAGATGATATTATTCTTCTAGTAGTGTAACGGCTGGGTCCCACTGGAATTTCTGGTCTCAGCCAATTGCCACAGTAAGCCCACCCGCCGTCTCACTGAGACCAACGGGCTGCCGGGGTCCATGGCCCAATACCTCCAATCCATCTCCTGGAATCACAGTCAACGGTGTTTGCCACAGGTAGGTTGTTGAAGGCAAGGGTCGAACCCTTGACCTCCCTTTAGCCTCAGCAAGAGACTACAATTTGTATATACTTTTTGGGTGTTGAAGTAAATAGAAGCAAAAACAAAATTTTCTTATCTCAAATAAAATATGGATTTGATCAATTGTCAGAAACAGGAAAATTGGGGGCTAAACCGTATAACACTCCAATTGTTCCTAATTTGTAACTCACAAAAGAAGGTGAATTGTTTGAGGATCTTGAGAGATATAGAAATTGGTTTGAAAACTCAATTATCTTACTGTAACACATCTATATATTGCATATTCAATTAGTGTTGTTAGTTAGTATATGTCTTCACTAACTATTCTTCATTGGACATCAATGGAATAAATCTTGTGTTATTTAAAAGGGGCATCTGGGAGAGACATTTTGTATAGCAATCATGGTCATACTAGGATTAAGTGTTTTTCTAATATTAATTGGACGAGTTCTAAGGATGATAGAAGGTCTACTTTAGGCTATTGTGTTTTTTATAGTCGAGAATTTAGTTTCATAAAAAAGTAAGAAGCAGAGTGCGGTCTCACGTTCGAGTACAAAATCAGAATATCAAGCCATGACATAATTTGCATGTGAAATTATTTGGTTTTATCATATTTTGACTGAAATAGGTCTTAAGACTTTAATAGCTAAGCTATAGCGTGATAATTAGGTTGCTTTACACATTGCATCCAATCCAGTGTTTCATGAACGAACAAAGTATATTGAGCTTGATTGTCACTTCGTTCATAAAAAATCAAATGAGGTCTCATCTCCATTGGTTATGTTAAGACATGAGAACGATTAGGGGATATCTTTACAAAGCCTCTTAATGGGGTTCGAATTGAGTGTCTTTGTAACAAACTGGGCATGATCAATATCTATGCTTTAGCTTAAGAAAAAGTGTTATAGATATGGTAGTTGTAGATATGATATCATATTCTTAGGGATTAAATATGTTAATAGTTGATTATTAGGAATTAAATTTGAATTGTATGTCCTCATTAAACTTATATAACTTGTATAAATACCTATGTATAGTGAAGTGATAAATAATATCAATTTCTCCAAGTCCTCTGTTTCTACAAAGCACATGAAAAAAGATTGAATAAGAGAAATAAAAATTCTACTGAAAGTGATTTTCAGTTTAAAATAATTCAATGGTCTCATAAATCAAAAGAAGGAGGCAAAAAATTATAAAAACAATTTAGAGATAAGAATAATCAAGGCAAACAAAATGGCCAGTATCCTTTATGTGGCATTTGCAAAAGAAAAGACCACTTAGAGAAAGAATGTTGGTTAAAAGAAAAACCACAGTACCAAAATTGTAAAAAAAAAAAATTAGAGGTACATTGAAAGTACTTGTCGTTTTAAGAAAAATCATCAAGCTAATTTTTCAGAAGAAAAAAATGATGAAAATAATCTCTTTTATGTTTGCGAAGCTGCTTCAAAAGAAAAAAAATATTTGGTATCTAGATAGTAGTTATAGCAACCACATAGCAAGAAATGAAAATATTTTATGTAGTATTGATAAAATCAAGGCAATAGTCAAAATTGGAAATGGTAATTTTATGGAAGCAACGGGCAAAGGTACTATAGCCATTGATACAAGAAAAAGGAAGAGATACATCAATGATGTACTCTTAGTCCCTAACATTGATCATAACCTACTGAGCACGGGTTAGATGATGGAGAGATGATTTTTTGCATTTTGAGGAAGATTCTTGTACCATTTATGATAACAAGATAAATCCCTTAAAATTTCAAAAATCAAAATGAGAGAAAATAGATGTTTTCCTGTACAATAGAGATACACAATTAATGTAGCAATGAAGGCTCACGTGGAAGAGTCTTCGCTATGACATAAACAACTAAGACACTTCCACTTCCACTTCTATGGATTGAAAATCTTTCACTAGAAGAACATGATGAGAGACCTCCTAACAATAAAAGATATAGACAATGTTTGTGAAGGATGTCTGCTTGGTAAACAACACCGATAACCATTTCCATCCAGAAACACATGGAGAGTCGAGAAATCATTAGAGCTTGTCCATATAGATATTTGTGGCCCAATGCATGCTTCATCACTTCAACAAAATAGGCATTTCATCCTCTTCATTTATATTATACAAGAATGACATTTGTTTATTTCTTCCATTAAAAGAAAATGTCAATATTGCTATGCATTTTAGCAATGCATTTAGAGTTATAAGCAAGGATTAGCAACATCAAGTGAGAACAATCAAATATTATGTAATTAGCGATGCGTTTAGAGACATTTCAGTGACGTTTGACGACACAACCATTTTGTGACACTACATAGGTGTCGCTAATTTTATGTCTAAACATTGGTGGGTGATATAATGACAAAAAGGTATCACAAAAATGTGTTGCTAACTAGCGATGACTAGAATTGGTGTCACTAATAATAAATTAAATAAAATAATGTTTGTTTATATAGCGACGCCGTTATTGGCGTCACTGAGTCTATTTTAAGATGCACCGTTTTAATTTTTTGCTTTTAGCGACGGTAATTTAATGTCACTAAATGATAGTATTTAAACCCAAATTTTCTAAAATTTCTAATCCCTAACTAGCTCCTGCAGTCCCCTCTCCCCCCAATCGCAGACCAGTGACCCACTCCAAATATTAATAAAATTTAATATTAATAATTAAATAAAATATAAAATAAATAATTAAATTTAATAATTAAATAAATAAAATAATAATAATTAATTAATTAATTAAATTTAATAAATAAATTTATTTTTAATTAATAATTAATATTAATATTTAATTGATAATTTCTATAATTTAAGAATATAATTTAAGAATTTGAATTTGAATATATTAATATATATAATATGTTATGTTAATAAGGTATTTATGTCATTTTAATCTTCCTTGGAAAGGTTTGACTGACATCGACTCCAATCTCGACCGAACAATAGACATCAATGCCAACTCCCTCCAATAGCAGCAAAGTATTCCATCTCTATCTCTCTTTTTAAGTTGGGTCCTAAAACTATAGCAAATTATGCTATTGAAACTTTATTTTTTGTGTTGTTATTGAAAGTTGATGATAAAAGAATAATAAAAAAATAAATAATGAGGTAGAAAATATGAAAAATTATTTGTTGTTAGGAAAAAATTATTTGTTGTTATGTAAAAAAATTAAACGAAAATTCTTCATATATATCAAATGAGAAATTATTTGTTATGAAAAATTATTTATTATTATGTAAAAATTTAAATGAAAAAAATTAATATTAGGAATACATCTAACATATAAACTAAATAAATAATAGTGTATGTCCACATACATCTAACATCTAAACTAATTCCTAAACTAATTCCATAAAAATTTATTTTTAAATTTAATGCAAACTAGCTATGGCTTAATAGACATAATGTCATATATAAAACCTTAATAAATAAAAATTCAGATATATAATATATATAAAATACATATATAATTAATTTTAAAATTAATATATATATGTGTGTGTACTATGAGTTGAAGTATCTATACTATGTGTATAATTGTAAACTTTAAAAGCTAAGTTTAAAGCTGCTAATTTTAAAGTTAATACATATATGTATAATTTTAAAGATATAGTTATAGAATATCATATTTTTAATAGGAAACATAAAAGAGGAGAAATATGATTGTAAACTTTTGACAATCTACACTATGAGTTGAAGTCAAAATTATTTCTCTCATCTTCTCTACTCTTTAATTTTCTTTACATTTTTTTTTTCTTATTTAATTATACAATTTGGAAACATATCAATTAAACAAATAATGCATGAAAATGATAATACATTTAAAAAAACATATATTTTAAAAAATATTCATAAAAAAAGAGAGAAAACAATAAATCTTAAATAGTTGGATAACATTAATACCTAAGCCAAAACAATTAGCTGTTAATGATATAATTAGGAGACAAAATAGTTTGAGTTGCATATTACTACAATTTGTTGCCATTTATGAATAAACTATATTAATGTGCCTCACAATATTCTTATATTTTCTCTCTTTCACAAATATAGATTTGCTTGTCTTTTTTATGAATTAAATAATTGAAATTATAACTTTTATTTGTATAATAATAATAATAATAATAATAATAATAATAATAATAATAATAATAATAATAAGGCATATTATATAATTTTTAATGGAGGGATTTGATGGTATAAATTTCTTAAATTTAAAGACTGAACTATACTTTTTTTATATATAAATTAGATTAATATTATTAGTCTAATAATGTAAAGGTATTCACCATAATATTTGTTTTTATCTAACAATTGAATTCTTTCTTGACATTTGTTTTATATGTTTTGCTTTAACCTAATGAAGGCTTTGAAATTTTATACCCAATGAAATTATAAACTCCAAACTTACACATAAAAAGCACATACATTAAGCAACTCATGTCTAGTGGTACATAATAACATGCAAGTAAACTATATGACAAATAAAAATATGCATGAGATACTTATCAGCCCTACCATTATCTCGAAACCACACATGCGTTAGCCCACATTGTATATGTGATTCCATAATAATTTTATACACTACATACACATCGAATATGGCATAAAAAATTATTACTAGAAATCATACAAGTGTATATCACATTTAAATAAAGTTAATTATCTTACATTTGTCCACCTTACTCATAACCAGATTAAAATGGATACGGTAATCTACGACTCTCATTAGAGCCTTCAGTACACTTGCCTAAGCTTCCCATAATACATGTCTAAGGAAAAGAGTTTGTATATAAACCAACCGAGTAATCTTTCATTGCTTTCCTTTTGGCCTTCAAAGAATCTCAAAATGACCAATCTAGGTCACTCGATACTGTTCTCCCCTCAATGACAGGTCATATATCCGAACTCTAGTTCTAGTGAGATTATTGAGCTTAATCATTTATCTCAAATGCCATAATTCACATTAATCATTCCATAATGTGCATTATTGTAGCATACTATAATCGTATCATAGAGGTATACCACCTCACGACGAATCAACTTTGATTCACAAGTAACATAATAGATTTTCAAGTTAAGCAGCTTCACACTTGTGAACAACCTTTCATGGCCATGAAGCATTACTTCACATGTAGTTTTTCCATAAACCAAGTCGTGATTCATCCTGTGAATCAGCACACGTTCATGGGCATGATCCAAACCGTTAACCTAACTACGAAGCTGCCCATGAACGGGTCCACTTCAATAACAAAAATTTATTTTCACGATATTCATGCCCATGAACGGTCACGACCGTGAGTCTGAAAATTTTTTCAGAAAAATAAAGTATCACATTTCATACTTATCTCACATGCAATATTCTCTATGGTTGACCAATGTCAGTCACCCTGTCAACACTCCAGCATGTATTTTAACCATTTATTACAATCATATACTTTCTTATCATGTAAACAATCATTTCACATAAAAACTCTCATCATGCATTTCAATCCCAAATATCATAGATTTCATTAACCAACAATTATACGGACATGCATTCAAGTCACACTAATATACAAATGCAAGATTAAAGCTTGAGATATTGTTATATACAAACTTTACACCTAGGATGGAGATTAGCTAAAGTTTGAGTTCTTCAAGCTTGTCCTCTCCCTTGATATGAACTCCCTACTCTTCTACTAGATCCTAACAAGATGAAAAATATTCTTTTAGCCTCTGAAATTTAAACCAAATCCAGAAACATGAAAATTGAGCTCTTCCCTCAAAGGTCACAAGCTCCCTCTCACTATTCCTTGTCACTTTATCTATTGAAACAAATGTCTCTCCAAGCTTCAACAATGGAGGAAGAAGGGATCTGCAGGAAAAATAAGATGCAAATGGCGTGTTAGGTTGGCTAATAGGGAGTGGAAATCATATTGAATATTTGACGATATATTCTGTGCCTTGCTAAAAAACCGATCCTTGTTTATCAACCACACATTGTCTAACCAAATCCAATTCTCTCTCGATATGTTCCTCAAAAAATTGATTTAAAAGAATGGTAGCAAGAAAAATATGGTTGTCTCAACTGCCCATATTATCCAGCCTTCACGACTGTGAAAGAGTGGTTCACGGGCGTGAACCAGTCCTTTACGGTCATGAAAAAACTCTTCACAGTCGTGAAGAGCCTTATTACAGCTGCTATCTAAAACCCAATATTCACGGTCATGACACCCATTATCATGGGTGTGAAACATCTGATTTCAAGAACTCTCAAACTTCCAAAACTTCACTTAACCTCCAAATCTCACTAACTAAAAATATAACTTATAGGCTCTAATTATAGGCATTACATGATTGGATTGCCATTATTGAATATCAATAAGTTCCCTTTATTTATTAGATTGCCATTATAAAATGAGAGTTAAATTTGATTGCATATATTATGTTATGCTTAGAAGAGTTTAAAATTTTAATTGTATTCTTTTCTAATTTTATACTACCCTACTAGATTTTTGCTTTTGACTATATTAGGTTATTTGTATGAACTATATTGTGTTATTCTCTTTCAACAAGG
Source organism: Triadica sebifera (assembly GCA_023653625.1). Classification (NCBI taxonomy): domain Eukaryota; kingdom Viridiplantae; phylum Streptophyta; class Magnoliopsida; order Malpighiales; family Euphorbiaceae; genus Triadica; species Triadica sebifera. The sequence goes on from CM042897.1 coordinate 27,732,313, forward strand.
AAAACCCATTTTTAGATGCTTATGTTATGCTTGGTAGATTTTAAGTATTTAATTTTAAGTATCTAATCTTATTTTATGGAAAACAACTAAAATATGTGCATTCGATTTCAGAACGCCTTCGATAGCTATATCTAAAGGTTGAGCAGCTCCATCAGCTCATTCGAAACCGTCATCTACAACTCAAAAAGAGCTTGTGAAAAAGAGATATTTAGATTGAGCAGTGAATATAGTCACTGATGAAGGAGTGAATGCGTGATTTCATACGTGATTGGACACAGAGCACACAGTCCCAATTTGGAGGTTCAGTTCCTCACTCTTCATTGTCCATAGATCTTCCTTCTACTTTGTGATGTATTTTTTTACTTATTATGAGATAATTATTATTATAATGACTGTTTAGACAAAAACAATGAATTTTGTATTATAATTAATGTTTAATGATTTGAATTTAATGAATTGCATGATATTCCAATGTTTTATAAGCAGGAATATTTTTAATGAATAAAATTATTTAATATATATTTCATAAATAAAGAAAATTAGCAACGCCATTAGGTACTGCTAAAAATAAAATATTTAAATTAATTTCGACCCTTTTAGAGACGAAAATTGTTGTTGTTAAATTAGCGACGACAATTTGCATCGTTAAAACTAGTTATGTCGCCACTTTTTCAGTGACAATTTTATTTTTAGCAATGTAGTTTGTTGTCACTAATTAGAGATTACAAATGGTTTCGCTATATAGCAATGCAGATTTTTAGCGCATTGCTAAAATGTTGTTGCGACAACATTTTTTGAGACACTTCTGTGGCAGTGCTAATTTTACATAGTGACGTCATTCTTCCATTTAGTGACGCCATTCTTCCATTTAGCAACGCCAATGTGACATCGCTAAATGCAATTTTTCTTGTTGTGTTGCATGAAAGATTTCAATTCTTTGAAATTATTAAAAAAATTCAAATCCTATGTCGAGAAACAAAGTGGCTACTATCTTAAAACAATAAAAAATGATAGAGGTAAAGAATACACCTCTAACGAGTTCCACAAGTTTTATGAAGACGAATGTGTGGAGTATTAACTCATTGTAGGATATGCTCCATAACAAAATCACGTATCTGAATGGAAAAATCAAACTATGATGAAGACTGCACAAGCAATATTGATGGAAAAGGTCTTCCAAAATGCTTATAGGCAGAAGCAGTGCACGCTACAGTCTACTTATTGAATAGATGTCCAACTAGAGTTGTTTGAGACAAGACACCAATTGAAACTTAGAGTTGACGCAAGCTATTTGCAAAACATCTCAAAGTCTTTGGTTGTATTTGTTACATTCATATTACACAAGAAAAAAAGTAAATTAAATGAAAAAACAGAAAAGGGAATTTTCTTGGGCTATAGTACTTAATCAAAAGGCTATCGAGTGTATACCTCAAGAACAAAAAATCTCATCATCAGTTGAGATGTGAGATTTGATGAAGGTGTTACATACAATTGGAAGATTGAAGAGGTTGAAAGAAGCAAAATAATGGTGACTCCGTTAGACAACAGCAAAACACTCAAGCTTGAAGATGATACACCAAAGGTAGACAACTCGATCTATAAAAGTCTCATTGGAAGCTTGTTCTACTTGAAAACCATACGACTTGACATCGTGTACAAACCAATTTACTATCAAGATTTATGCAAAGTCCATGCCAAATTCATTATGGAGCGGCCAAAATAATGATCAAATATCTGCAAGGCATAAAAAACTATGACGTATGGTATAAATCTATGTTTGACTCAAATTTTTTGGTTACACTAATAGTGATTGGGCATAGACGACATGAAAAGTATATCAAGTTATGCATTCACACTTGTCTTGGGAATATTCTCTTGGACAACTAAGAAACAAGCAATTGTAGCATAATCATCAGCTGAGGCAGAGTATGTTAAGGCAAAAATGATAACAAGTCAAGCTATATGGATCAAGTGCATATTTGAAGATATGGGTGAATCTTAAGATGAAAGATGAAACTATAATAATTTACTGTGATAGCAAGTCAACAATTATAATGGCGAATAATCCAGTATTTTAATAGCATGACTAAACATATAAGCATTAAATATCACTTCATTAGAAAAGCTAAAGGCAACAAAGAGATAGAGCTCAACATTGCAAAATTGAATAACAATTAATAAATATATTCACCAAGGCACTTCTAAGAGGAAAGTTTTATTTTATATGTAACATGATTGGAGTTACTGAAATTCACATCAAAGATGAGTGATAAAATACGATACTCATTTCTTCATTTTTTTAAGGTATTCTACTAATAAAAATATGTTATAAAGAAGAATGTGTTATATCATAAGGAGAAGTCTAAAATATTTTAGAAAATAAATAATATTATAAGTCTCTGTAATATCCTAGATTTACTTGAGAAATATGCATATTTGTATAGTCATTGATCCCTTAAAAAAAGAATGATCTAGATCAAATAATGTTGCCCATAAATGTAATTTGAAATCACTACTATAAATACCCCTATTGTATTACAAATTTACAAGTAAGAGTGAAGTATAACATTAAAGAGTTTCCAAACTTCTCTTTTGTCCCATCCAACGTATCCTAATACAAAATAATATAAAATATCACCTTTTACACTCTCCATATTATACAAAATAACCATCATCATGTAAAAAATTATTTCTATGAGTGACAACTTCCTCGCCAATAATAGCCCAAATACAACTGTTAGGTTAATATGACCACCCAAAATGCTAGCAGTAAAATACACAAGCACAAAGATCATTTCCCTAAAATCCCAAGCAATGTCTTGAATGCCGATAGAGGAGCATTTGGTTGGGGATTTAGTGACACCCATCATTGTTAAAACTGTGATGTAGAGGAATAAAAAAAGTAGTAACGAACTAGGCAATTCTAGCTCAATAAAAAGACCAAAAGGACAATTCATTGGGCTCAAAGAGAGATGGTGGTGGTGGCTCATTGTAGTCTTTTACATCTTGGGCTTGAGCAGATGTTCCTATTGGTTGCCTTTCTCTGTACTTGTTGGCTCCCACTTTCACATCTTCTTCTTTCCCCTCTGCTGTTCTCTTTGTAATCGAGTATCTACTAGTTCTGGTTTTAAATTAATGTTAGAAAGCTTAAGTTTGAGTGATGGATTGAGATTTTTGCAAATTTTGAGATTAATAATAGCAATGTGATATTTGTAGCATGAGTTTGGAACAAAGTTTATATGGGAGTTAGGTGTTGATTTGATTTGATTTAATTTTATTTACTTATTTGCCTATGATAAAATATAAAAATCCATCTAATTATAATTATTATTTATAGCTTATATAAGACCAATAAGGTGGAATTCTAGTACTAAAGTATTAGTCCATATTTGAAATTCGATGGTGAAAACCATCTTAATTATTAAGGAGGGGATTTTGAAATTTGGTGGTTTAAACCATCTTAATTATTAAGGAGGAATTTAATTTTTGGGAGAGGTTTAACATTTGTCTAGTTTCTTGTCCAACCAAATTATCTCATTGGCAAAAAGTACAATTAAGTACCTAAAGTTAGGGATAAAAATTGAACTTGCATCCATAGAGCTCCAGTCCATTTGGAACGGTGTTTTTACCATTTCTATGTCTTGCCCCTAACCAGCGCCAATATATATATTTATATAACACAATTAATTTCTAAAAATAACAAAATAAAAATACAATACTTATTTAAATTAAAAAATATTTTTTATTTAAAAAAAGTATGTAATTAACGAAATTAATAAAAAAATATTTTTTTTAATATTATGATAAAGTAAACTTTTTTAATAAAATCAGTGATTGGATAAGGGTCGATGATCCTTATCCCTGTATGGTATGAGGATGAGGACCAATAATTTTTTTTCTATCGAGGAATAAGGCGAGTTGGAGACGATGTGGAATTTTCAAGAGTAGGAACAAGAATGGTGAAATCTGCCCTGTTGCCACTCCTACCTAAAGTTAGAACCAATAAGTACATTTACCCCTAAGGTAGAGGTGAGTTCAATTAAGCCTCCAAAGTCTAATTTTGGAAAAATTAACCCCTCTAATGTTATGGTTTGTTCCACTCCTAAACATACATTAACATGGATTGGTTATTCTATAATTTTTTGACACGTGGCAAGTCAAATTGTCAACACCTTTTTTCTTCCTCTCCTTCTCTCTTTCCCTGCTTCTCTCATTTCTTCTCTCTCTTTCTCTTCATCTCTCTTTTTTCCACAGCTGCAATAGTGGTTTTAGGCCCATCACCAGATGGACATGGTATTTATCGAGACCTCCATAGCCATCCATCAGATCCTCAATGGCGTTGTTTTTCTCTCTTACTCCTAATCCACCACCACTAAAATGACTTATAAAACTTCATATCCATTCAATCAACAAATTCCTAAAAGAAAAAAAATCCCTGATTAATTTGATCAGATTTCCGATATAAGGAAGCACACAACAAAGTTTAGCCTAAAAGTAGATCAAGGGGATGACTTTGACCTTAATTGTCATATCATGGAGTTGGATTTAGTGGAATTGTTAGCAGAGCACGTTCATTTCTACAAGGTGTGTGAAAGGATTCAGGCGAGATGCAAATCTATAAATGCACATGCGTGCCCATAGAAATCAATTCAAAACATCGAAGGCACTAGCTAAACCTAATAAAGGAAACGAATCATTGTCGATGAAAAAAATATGGTTTTCATGTCCATTTGAAGTGTGTAAATATGTATTGTCACAACCATTGCAACAAGAAGAGCTTTTTAGTGATGGCGGATTTGAGAAGTCATCTTGAGCATTGTGGAAAGTCAAGATGGAAGTGCTTTCTGATACTACCTATTCAAGAAAGGACAAATTATCTAGGCATATTGCCTTGTTTGAAGGCCACATCGAAGGCACTAGCTAAACTCGATAAGGGAAACAAATCGTTGTCGATAAAAAAAAATGGTTTTCATGTCCATTTGAAGTGTGTAATTGAAACAAGAAGCAAAAAAAGTTTCAACCATTGAAGTTGGTGATTTTGCATGAGGAATCATTTCAAAAAGTGTCATTGTCTCAAGATGTATTCTTACAACCGTTGCAACAAGAAGAGCTTCTTAGTGATGGCGGATTTGAGAAGCCATCTTGAGCATTGTTGAAAGTCAAGATGGAAGTGCTTTGTGATACTATCTATTCAAGAAAGGATAAATTATCTAGACATATGGCCTTGTTTGAATGCCACATGCCTATTATTGTTGGGGAAGATGATGATAAGACCATGAATAAATTCGCAGCCACTTAGGAGGATGAAAAAGATGGAGTAGTAAGAAAAGAGGAATTTCTGGAGAATTTTGTGGATAACGGATTTATTGAAGCTTGCTTGATGTATTTGGTTTGATTGATGAGTATAATTTATATGATGTTTTCGAGTCTCCTAACAAGTATTGTGATAGTGGAATTGAAGAATTTTCTGGTAATTAGCAATGTTAATCAAGATATATTTTTAATTTCTATCCTATTTGATTTTGATTTGTGACTTAGTATCTAGTTACTTATTATTTAATTATTGGGTTATGATGTTTAGATTTACTACAAAGAAAGGGTGCAATGAATATAAAGAAGAGAGAGATAAAAAGAAGAAATGAGAGAATAAGAAAAAGAATTAAGGGTGCTAGATATGACAATCTGGACCCATCTGAAACGGGGCGAATTTTTTTGTAATTTTTTCCCTAATCCTGCCTTGATTATATATATATATATATATATATATATAATTAATATTTATTAAAAATAATAAAATATAAATATAAAGTAAAAAATGTATTTTTTACTTAAATAATTATATAATTAATTAATTAAATAAAATATAAAAAATATAAAAAAAAATATTTTTAATATTAAAATAAAATAAAAAATTTAATAAAATTTGGGGAACGAGATGAGATCAGGAATCTCTTTTTCCTGTGGTGCGAAGATGGAGACTCCAAATTTTTTCATGGCGGGATCGGAGTCAGGGACAGGAATGGAGAACTCCGCCTCAAATTTGATCCATTGTCATTCCTAAATGGTGCTAATAATTTGACTTGCTCAATTTAGGCGTGTAATGGAGTGCGAGTTAGAAGGGTTAATTTGTACTAAAATTAGACCTTGAAGTCTTAGGAAAAACTATTTTTTATCCTAACTTTAGGAGTTTAATTGTGCATTTTCTCCTATCTCATTTAATCATAAAATTGAATAAGAAAATACTTGGTGGTTGAAATAAAATAAAAAAAAATTAATGTGTCAAGTAAATTAGTGTCATTATATTAACCCGTCACCTAGTACTTCTTTTCTTATGTTCATAATCATCAACCCTATCAATAATATATATAGAACTGCCATATTAAGATCCTCTCGAGTATTTTATACTTGTAAATTTCTTATGCCCATTGACAAACTTCTCCAAATATATGTTGAATGCATATATATTAATTACTAGCTTTATATATAAAGAAACAATTGGAGACAGTCTAAATAAATTTTTCATTAATGAAAATTAGCTAATCAAATGCGATGGTTGTAATTTGTAAATTAAATTATAACAAATTACAAATACAAAAGCTCAACACACACGCACAATCAAATTCATACTCAAATGTATGAATGAATACAGAAATTATTATCTCATAATACCGATATATACCTTTGATGCTTGTGGCTGAGTTAATTTGTAGGATTGTAAGTGAAATTGTTTGGCGTTTTGTCACTGATTGAGCCAATAAACTGGACAATATTGCAATTAATTTGTCGGCACACATGTGACCCACTAATCAAATCCAATTAAAAAAAGGTTGCTTTTGCTGGAAATCATGGACAAGATTTAAGATGTCCATTCCTTTGTCATGTGTAGTTTTCACTTTTGCTTGGGTGCATTGACTTTGAATCTTATCTTTTACTGAAAATATAATTATTTTATTTTATTTTATTTCAACAAGTAGTGATGGAGAAGAGAGCCAACTCATATATTTGTAATTTACAGGATGAAAAACTAATGAGAGTGGCACGACTAATCGTTACGAGAAGTATCCAAAGCAACTACTAATAATATTTAAAATGTTTATTTTTTTTATTATTAGAAGGATTGATCTAATATTTTCTTTTCCGATTGTTTTTTAAAAAAAAATCTAAAAAACAAAAAAATATATATTTTTAAAAAATTTTCTCTATATTACTAACCAATTAGAAAATGAGTGTTAAAAAATTAAAAAATTAAAAAAAAAGAGAATTCTTTAACATTCCTTTTATTCTTATAATTTGCTTTTTTTTTTAACACAATAAATAACTATATCTCTTTTAGTGGCTCTATCTTTTCTTCTTTCTCTTGTCTTTTATTTTTGGTTAAGATTTGTGATGTTTTAATGCTCTTTTGGATATTTATTGAAATTATTTTTCTCAATTCAAGTAATAATTAAGATGAGATTCTTATTTTTAGAAGTTCACATATTGGTTGGATAGCTTTAAGAATGGCAGAGACACTTATATCTCTGATATTTCTGAATGAAAAATTAATATTTCCTACAAAAAACATTATGCTATAAGAAAATATTACGATCAACTTGAATTCAAACAATAATTTTGGTTAAGAGAGAGCTGGTAAAATTTTTTAATTTGAGAGTTTTATTTATTCATTTTTTCCATCCACATCTTTCAAATGACAACAAAAGGATGTAGATATAATAAAGAGACAGACATTATAATTTTTAATTTAAATTTTGAAAAAAAATTATAAATGAATTTTACTAATTTAACCAAATTCATTTTCATTAAACATAAATATCATAACAAGTTACCAACAAAGTTTCATTTGTATTTCGTACAAAAGAAAATAAATTTCTCCCAAAAGGTAAATTCATGGTGGTGATGACTTTTAACTCAGTATCATAAAATTTATTTTTAAATCCAATTGAAACTTTTATTTATTTATTTTTAAAAAAATATCTGCATATGGGCTTTAGTAAGCTCATAGTAGGCTCTTAAAGACGATACAAGTAGCCCAATCCCAATATATGATAAAACTTGTGGCTCAATGCTTATTTTCTTTTTGTTTTTGCATATGCAAATGTTGAAAATTGCTTTTACCTTTTTTTTCAAAATTTAATTAAATATTTTTTGATAGAAAAATTTAGTTTCATATTTTGAATTTACCTGAGACGTTATATTCATGTGAATTTGCATTGGAAGGAAAACATAATATTAATATTATGTAAGACAATTCAATTGAACGAAAACATTTTCCTATCAATTTGAAGCATAGTACTGATTAAAAATGATATGTAATTTTTTAAAAAAAAATAATGGAGTGAGATTTTTTTTTCTTTTTTTTTTTGTTGTATATCTGTGTGGAGTAATTTTGCTAAAAATAAAAAAAAAATAATAAAAAAGGACTTCTCTAGCAAGAAAAACAAAAAATTACGTTGCCACCAAATACCAACCATAACATTTCATTCCCGGTCTTCAAATTTTCTAGAGCTCGATGGGTTTCAGATTTTTCTTCTGAAAATACAAAGTAATATAAAGAAAAATTGAAGCCTTTTCTTTTAATAAGTCAAAAGTAAATATAATTGATAGTTTGATAATATATTATAGTGGAAGAAATTCAAAAGGCACTAATTAATAAGATCTCCCTGTTGAGTATATGTCTTCTTAATGTCTGCCACTACCTGTTCAATCCATTCGTGCAATGTCAAAAGGAAGCAAAAGCAAGTGCAAAACAAAAGCCTGACATATATTTATAGTTCGATTAATACAAAGTTAGACTTTAACTTACAAATTAACTTAATTTCCTTCTTGTCTTAACTCGAAAAAAAAAATTACCGGAATATAATTCATGATTTTTTTTGTTTTAGTTATCTATTTAGATCCATGCCAATCAGATCAATTGAGAGATAAAATATTATCTCTCATGTTTCATATTCAAAATTGAATTCGAAACTGTTAGTAAGAAAGAATTGAGCCTACCATCTCATATCATGTCACCCTTTGAGAATTGATATATGATTTTATTTATAGATTGAATAATAAACATATAATTTAAGGAATGCACTCATTTTCATTGGACAAGTTTTAGTTATTTTCATATTATTTTAGTTTACAATATTTGAATTGAGATATTATTAAATCAAAATAGATAATTGAAATATGAAAATTTAGCAAATCCACTAGTAGGGAATCGCAAAGAAGGAAATAAATAAAAAGCAGAAGAATCGAAGAAAGGAAAAAGAGTTATTCACGTGTAAAGGGGAAAGCGTTTCCCAATTCCTTTTGCAAGTCTTTCTTTTTGTAATAAGATTTTTTCAACTTTCAACAATGTATACTGCATGACAACAGCTCCACAATAATTTGAAGTTTGGATTCTTAATTTCCATAAGGAAATTAGGAAAAAGGCTTTATTAAATAAAGGGTTTTTTTTATTTTTTTTAAAAAAAGGAATTCCTGTAGCTACATTATCATAATAATATAGCTGGAGTACTTGACTTTACTAGCCAACCAGTAATAGTGTTATTGGAGCATGTTTCTCAAAAAAGCACCTTTTGGTGCCGGAAAGAAAAATACCCAAAAACTAAAAATGTTAAAACAATAAAAAGAATCCTCAATCAGGTCAAAAAGATTCCACAAATTCAATGGTTCATACAATCTCAAGGGACAATTGGAGTTCAGATATAATCAACTTGAAAATCAGTTCATTCATTGAATTATATATATCCCATCAATTAATTAATGGTTTCCCAATTTTTGGAAATTCCAAGTAAATGACTATGGTATGGGACTCCGACTAGTTTATTTTAAGCATAGGATCGAATCCGAATCAAACAAGTAAATTAAGTGAACATGTTTTCATCCCCACAACACCATTGAGCAAATAGACCACAAAGACTTGTTTTACGCAAAAATTATAAAAGTGGAGAGGGTTGTTTTGTTAGGCAGCTGTCTTTTATCTTAGGACTTCTAGCACATGACAGGCACTGGGGTGGCCCCTCCCCCTCTCGAATGTCTGTCTTCTATACCTTCACATTATTTATTAAAACATCCCTCTCTGCTTCGTAATATCATCCTCACTCATCCACCACATTTAATTCTTCAACGACTATGATCAACATACTAATTACAGAATTATCTATCATCACCCTTCAAACCATCCATCACCACATAGTGCAAATAATTTTATCTTGTAACTTGTTGCTTTCTATTTTTAGTTAGTTTATGTTTTAAATGGTTTATGTTTATGGTTTTAAAATAATAATTTTTTTAGGTTAAGTTAAATTATTTTTATTTTTTCCTAAGATATTTATGACCTTCTGTTATAAAAACTGTTGCATGTAATATATATGAATATAAGTACATATAACAATGTTTAACTCAACCTAAATGCAGCCTTGAAATTATTTTAGTAAAATTCGAATGAGTTCATTTGAAATTAATTTATATTTAAAAATCATTTAATTTTAGCTTTTGAAAGTTAAATTAACCCGATAACTCGCTCCATAACTTGATTCGAGATCCAAATTTGATCTGAAATAATCAAAATCCAAAATGACTCGATTTAATTACCGCAAAATCTAAATATAATTGATATATAGTAATTTATTTGGGTTGGTTGTTCTGTTTACAGTCATTATTTTGTTAATGAATGATATGAGAGCTTCTTACTTTTAAGGGACCTATGGGTGCGGCAAATCTGATTTTGAATGTGAAAAAAGTAATTATGTGTAATTTTTGCCTCAATCTTATTTACAAATTCTTTTCATAAACAAAATCAATGTTAAGTAAAATAGTTATTACTTTATATATATAATATCAAATCACTGATTTGATCCACCTATATGTCTACACGAGTAATCTTATATACTGAAATCTAACGAGTATAACTGGTCATCAGTAAAGACTGACGAGAAGAGTAGGGTAGCCTTCAGTGCTTCCACAGCTAAGAGTGAGACCAAAGCTTAGGAAAAGTCCAATTGTAGGAGTTAAGTATAAACTCCAAAATAACCTTCATCTTCAATATCCAAGTGGATCCCACAAGACATTGTGCCCCCTTTAAGATCCAACGGTCCCACTTACTTCCCTACCAGTTATCCCACGGCTAGGTAAGCTTTCGACATATTGCCTCTCCCCTTTTGACTCCATAATACCAAATGGGTTTTCTAGACTGTCCAAAACTAACCCTACGTTAATCCAATTGTTAATTAGTTTAATGCTACAAATCAACAAAGTGAGTACTTTATCCTATTTACATATGGGCATTCTGTCTGTTAATTTTTTATATATTTATTTTTATGAAATAAGAATGGAGAAATTCTGAAATTAACATCTTGAAACCAAAAATGGCTAATTCAGGAGTAGACAAGGATGTGCAATGAATTCCCCTTTAAGCAGACAGGTAAGAGACAGACCTCATTTGTATTGCAAATTGCAAGTAAGAAAGAGGAGCAGACTCACTCATGCTTTTACATTACTGTCAAAGTAGGGACTACTACTTGTATTGTATTTTAATAAAGTTGCTAATGTAAGGCTCGCGATTGCATACGTCATTTTTTCATATTTTAATTTTTATTTCAATTCCGAATTTGTATTTTTCCCTAATTTAAAAATATTATGATTAAAATATTCTAATAAATTGTGATTATTTATTAAATTAACCATTATCAACATGTCCGGTGTGGCACTAATTCGTCAGTACTAATTCAAATTAACATGAACGTTATTTCTTACAATAATACAAAATCTGAAAATTTGTGAGCAAGAGAAACGAACCTCTATAGTCCAAACCCTACAAACAGTGTCCAGCTTCTTCTTTAATTTTTGCATTGTTGATAATAATCCTAACAGTTTTCCTGGCATATATTACAGAGTTGGCCTTTTTTTTTCCAAATCTGAAACCGGACGAAATTAATTCGAACACAATTTGAAAACTTTTCAAATTAAATAATAGTTAATTTAAACCCGATTTATATAGTAAAAAAAAAACCCTATTTAGTGACTTGTCCTCCTGGCCAAAAATAATTTCGAAGCTATCCGATTCAAGCTGTTAGACAAATCTACAGGCTGTGATTGTTTTTTTTAGACAAACTGTGGGCTTAGCTTTTCTATCCAGAATTTTAATTAGCTCTGTAAAAGTTGAGTTGTGTCCTTGTCTAATTCTTATTGATCGAGCTTAGCTATTAATTCTTATGGTGAGGAATAGTGATGAAGCTAACATAAAAGCTAATCTGGGTCAAATTTATGGATTCTAACTTTTCTTATTTACACCCAATTCATAAATTTTAGATTTATAAATCAATCTGATTATAATTTTTTTTAAACATAATTTAGATAAGTATTTTTTAAGATATATCCATTGGCACTGAAGCAGGACATGACCACATGGACAGCATATGGCCTATTGTATCCGTAGAAATACAACATGTTTAATAATGACGTGAACAATCATTTTATATCTTTGTTGCCTAGCTAAATGACTAGCTACCAATTAATACCATGCAGTTCCTGATCATTAATAATCTGAATTTTCCATCATACTCCTATTCCATTAATCCCAATAATAATATTATAGGCCTAATTAATTGCATAAAAGGTGGAGATCAATTAACAACTAATTTGATTGAATTATGAGAGTATTTTGAATTTAGATTATATATGATCATTGATTACTTGGACACTCATTAAATTGCGACGAAAACTTGCTTATCAAAACGCCGACTCATATCATTCAAGATTTCTGAGCAAGTCGTGCAATTCCTTAATAAAATAATCTTACCCCATATTAGTGGCATAATCAAACTGTCTAATTATAAAAGGGCGTGTTTGTAATTGTTATTGAGTATGCAAAAAGTATATTTATAATTTTTTTGATTTAATTAACTGATTTTTTAATTTTTTATATACTGTTTTTTTTTAAATTTACTTTTTAGAAAAAATATTCATTTAACTGTTTATTTTTAAAAGTAGTTTTAAAAATTCCAAAAATTTAAAAATAAAAAAAAAATCCAAAAATATTTTTTCCAAATCAACGTAAAATAGACCCGAACTAATTACGTTATGTACGCTTTGGTAAAGAAGCATACCCTAGTTAGCTAATCTAATGTTGCTCTATTATATGCAATCATCTCCATGCCAAATTTTTTGAAATAGAAATTAAATTTTATTTATTTAGCAAATTAAAATTCGACATGAGATGCAATATTGCAATTTGCACTGATTATAGAAATGGTTCGTGAGTCTAAAACTAGGCTGTAAAATTCGATTATTCTCAATCTAATGATTACTATCGAGAATGTGAATTAGAGAACAAGTTTGACTGCGAATTCTTCTAGTTAAAGATAATGGAGTATTTCTTGGGATTAAGCAAATTTGAATGTGATATCATTCTAAGAGCATTGATCCTATTAACTATTAAAAAATGATTAACTTAAAACATATATAAATACATATATAGCAATAAAACTTCAAGATTAAGATAAAGGGCCCCATGTGGTTTCTGAGCAACATAATCAAATTAAAACTCGAAAACCCCTCTCTTCTCACTCGAAAAATATCTCTCATTTATTTTAAGATTATAATGTGAATGGATGATTCTTACCGGTAATAATTTTTTTTTAATTTAAAAACTTAATTTTATTATTTATATAAAATAATTAATCTTTACATATATGACAAATTATTATGGGATTGATATATAAATTTTATTATATTGTTGGAAGCTTTGATCAGATTTAGCAGCTTTTGATTCAGCGTGCAATAAGGCCTAAAGCCTAAACGATTTGTAAATTCATAAATAGGAAATTTAAAAAAATAGGCAATTTGCAGGATACGCCGAGGAGGATTGAGAACAGAACTCACATGCCTATGTTACTCTAAAGCCAGGCATCTGACAATTAATACACTCCTAAATAATCCCATCTCTTATCATTAATTAATTAATTAATTTCTGTAATCATGTAGTTAATCACTTTCTTAACCAAACTAACTGCTTTGCCAAACCGTCACCCTTATATTTGTCAGTAGTATTATATACTCTTGCTCTTACATTTTAACTGAAGTGTAAAAAAATAGAATTTGTTCAACTAATTCAATCACATTTTATATTACCAAAAAAATATTTTTTTTCAACTTTACCACAATCTTAGTTTTGGAATAAAAAAATTACACGTATTACAAATAAGTTTAAAGAAATGAGATTTATTGAATTAATTATACTTGTTTCTATTTTTAGCTTTTCTAAAAAGAGATAATAATGTTATTTTATATTTATAATTATGCATATTAGATGATATACTTAATTTTTATGAAAAAATATTAAACAATAGTTAGAACGGAATGAAATGGGTAAGAATTTCATAAATAAATAAAAATTCATGAGTAACAACTAACAAGTAATGACCAAAAAAGTGGTTGTTTCACAGATAAGGAATTTACTTCTTTTCCACTAGTAAGTAAAAAATAGCTAATAAATTGGCGTCTTCAGATTGGTCAATAAAACAAGCCACCTTACGACTCAAAATTATTCCATCTTCCAGTATTATTTTATTCTAATCTTTTTTTTCCATGTCCCAGTTATTGCCAAATAAAATCAATGGTTAATATTTATGGGAGAATATATATATATATATATATTACTTAATTTCCTCTGTCTTGATTGATTTATTATAGCTAAAATATCAATAAACCTATCTCTTAAATCTTCATTGATTTATTATGGCTCAGATTATCGTAATTGTGAAGAATCAGACCTAATCTGGAGTCTGTTGTCAATACACATTATAAATCATCGCCTTAAAAACCCTAAAGAGATAATACTGCCCGCAATCAGTCATTGACTGAATAAGGAATTAAAATGAGTTCTATGGGGAAATTAAGAATTTGCATAATAATTAGGGATTTTCCATTTGCAACAAATGTTTTTATTTGTACATTCATACTAAGCTAGGCAATGGCCAGCACAATGATTTAGAGGATGTTAATCACATCACTTTGTAGATATCAATGTCTTCAGTACGCAAATTTAGTGGTTGAGATTGGCGTGTCCACCATTATCTCTTCGACGTACGCGCTTGCCCAGTGGAACATATGCCCCACCATATATAACCATTGTGCTTATGCATGGCTCAACTCAGTAATTTCTGCTACTAATAAATGTTTGCTGGGTTTGAATATCATTAAAATTTTCTCCTCAGCCAATCACCTTTCACCACCGCACAAGCTCCTTGTGTCTACGGGTTTACATCGACTCAAACCCCAACTTAATCTGAATGACCTTATAAGAAACAAAACAAAAGCAAAATGCATTATTTAGAATTCAAGTAAATAATATGAGTTTTAAACCTAATTCACCCAAAAACTAGTTTAAAGAGTAAAATTATGTAAACCACTAATATAAAAATTGTAATTTAAATTTTATATATATTTAGTTAATGTGTGATATTTTCAATACTCTCCTCATGTGACGTCCACTATGGAGTTAGAACAACCTAGAGTGCAGAGGTAGCAGATCGTAATATTCACACAATAATTACATGGTCTCATACCATATAAATTTAAATAAAAAAATATGAGTCTCATACCTAACTCACTTTAAAAACTAATTCAAGAAATGATGATGGTCCATGCTATTGTAAATAGTAGTATAATATTATAGCTAGCTAACCAATATAATATATACCAAAAGCTTCGAATTGAATAATATAGAAAAATAAAAAAATTATTCAGTTTAAAGATCAAAATTTTGAGTCAAATATTACTCTCTCCATCTTAAAAAAAAAAGTTTTATTTCTTTTTTCACATAGACTAAATAACGTTAGGTATTATAGTTACATAACAAAATTCTCTCTACTATTTATTAATTATGTCCTTCATTTAGATTAAATGACTAATTATTATTACAAGAATCAAAATTTAGCTAACATTAATAAAAGATGAGAAATTAATCTAAATTTCTATCAATAAATTTGGCAAATGTCAAATATTAAATTGATAATATTGAGTGTCACATAGATTAAAACAATTTTCATTTAAAAAATATAAAAATAATAAATGAAATATTATTGATTAGGCAACTAAATAGTGGTTTAAAAAAATATTTAAGAGTTAATTATAATGTAAAAATAATAAATGATTAAAATTGAAAAAAAAACGATATTATTTTTTCGCATGAAGAGAGTAATAAAAAATTATCAAAATCCAATCAAACTCAAAATGTAACATTATCCTATAAAAAATCTCATTGAAAATTAAATTCGAATAACTTATTAAACTAAATTTTGAGTCAGCTAATTGGGATTATATATATAAACCTTAGTATTAAATAACATTAAATTATTATAATTATTATATAATTAATTAGAACCATTAGATTTTTTATGTAACGAATGAAAAATAATATCCATTTAGTAAATAATATAATAACTATTATATTAAAATATATATATATATATATTAGAAAAGGCCACTCATCTTCGATAATAATTTAAGTGCCTCCTTAATGTTACAATCATGATTGCTTAGCATTAATGTAAACATAACATGCATGTCCCTTGACTAGATTAATTCTTTAATTATTAGCTAGGTGAGAGTATTAATTTTATTTATTTATTTTTGTTAACAAAAGGTGTGTAGACTTTGTTATTTCCAAGTGAGTTCTTCCATGGAGAATAATGCTTGAGGAGAGTATCATGTCGATGGTCTTTTTTCTTAGCCCCATCAATAAATAAAAAGAAAAAGTATGGAAAAAGAAAAAGAAACAAAAGTAGGAACTATATATTGAGGTTTAAGAAGCCTCCAACTTTCACTTTTTTTTTTCTTATCCAAACAATCATACGACAAATTGGAATAAAGTAACATAAAAATGTAGATATTCTTTAAGTTTGAGCATCATCTATTTTATTTGATTTTACTATATATAACTAATGTTATAAAAGCCTACTTATTGAAAATCAAAATATGATTGTTAAAAAATTTCAACGGGTTATATTTTGAAATACAATAAATAAAGTTGAGATATCTTATCTTTTCTTCTTCTTGGAAAGACAGAACTTAAAATATGTTAGAATTTAAATATTGCTACCGACTCATACTGTTACTAATATAAAATGATAATTCAAATTAAAATTCATTTTTGTAGTTATATAGAAGTTTAAAAAAAGAAAATTATTTATTAGGATGTGGGCCTATATATTTATAATTGGAAGAAAGATATTACTTCTGAATATATATGATAAATTGAAATTTGAATGGCTTAATACATATCCAGCTTCTTGTAGTTATCTGTTTTTACCAATTTGTTTCCTAATACTTTTTTTTTGGTTCAGTTTACCCTTTCTACTTAGTTTTTTGCCCATTTTACTGCTTATAAGTTCATAAAAAAAAAAAAAGCTACACCAGACTACTTGTTGCTTACAGTAGATACAAATGAAATTTTAGGTGTGTGAAGAGGTTATTATTTTTCAATTCAATTAATTATTATGTTTTTTTTACAACAGTCATATTGATTGTTGCCCAAATAATGAACCAAGAATGGGGGTTGAATTGATTATGAAAATAAAAAATTTTTAACTTTAAATGCAGAATAAAATCAAATAGAGTAAAAATGAAGAGATATTACATACGAGATTTATAGAGGTTCGGGTATTAACAAACTCTACTTCTCTCCCCAATTTCAATTGGGAGTTTTACTAACACACTAAGTGTTACAATAGAGTTTTTACAAGTTCATTCCCAACTTTGGTGTTTTTCATAATGGCTAATATCTAACCCGGAAATTCCCTTATACTTTAATTGCTCACACAATAAACTAATTTCTTGTATTTTATGGCTCACACAATAAACCAATTCCTTGCATTTTATGACTCACACAATAAACTCTTACAAGTGTTTCAATCTTAATCCAATATACCCAAACTCACTTAAGTAATAGATTACAATGAAAACACTCACCAACCTATAATACTCAGAAATTATGAGCAATTAGGTTTTTACAAAAAATAAAGGTTTTATTGAAAATAATTAATGCACAATAGCTACAACAAGATTAAAGATTCAAAGTAATTGTATTCTTCTTGTTATGATTCATAAATAACTTGTATTTGTACTTCCTTAGCGAATTATAGTCGTTTGGGTGTATTTAATGCAAAAATAGTTGTTGAACTAACTCTTAACTTCGCGTCTGACATGTTTCTCTGTCCTCATTCACGGGCGTGACTATATGTGTCACGGTCGTGAATGTTCTTCCAAGTCGTGGTTCAAGTGGTGACTCTGACCGTAAAACTTTCTAGAAGAACTTGAAGTGTTTGATCATGGACGTGACTTTATACTTGCACGGGCATGAACATTCTTCCAAGACGTGGTTCAAGTGGTGACTCTGGCTATGAGGCTTTCTGGAAGAACTTGACATGTTATTTCACGGGCATGTCTTTCTTTTACGGGCGTGACTGATTTGATTATTCACGGTTAGTATGATCCTTCATGGCCATGAACTTTAAATTTTGGAGAGTTGGCGCTAATCTATATCACATGCATAACATAAGTAATCACGGGCGTGAACATGCTATTTGTTCCTATTTTGATATTCAAAGGTTGTATTTCATTTTTGCATCATATTTTATTCAAGATATATCTTGTTCAATAAACTTAAAATACAAGCATTGTTAAATGCATTATTGCTATTTTATTTGTTAGCATCAAAATGACGGAAATACCCCTCAAGGTTCAATATTGATACCTTTAAAATCCAAAATTTCCAAATCCCCAAATCTCTAAATTTTAATAGAGAAGAAGAGGGAGTTATATGGGGATTGAATTGATAATAAGCGGTAGAAGAATAGCGGGTTGTATTTTAATTTATCATCATCTTGTTTAGGCTCTCGTTTTTTCGAATAAATTGATTTTATTAATAACAAAGTGAAATTACATCAAGGATTGAACAAAAAAAATCAACACTCAGAAAATAAATTTATTTGCTAAAAGGACATTATAAAACAATAAGAAAAGACAGAGAACAACCTAGTAGCAAATGAATCTTTCTCTACTTAAAGCTTGAATTGAATGTAATTCTACACCATGGCATGTAACCAAGGGTCTTAAAGTTCTTGGAGATGCTATTTTGAACCATCAATTTGAGCACTATAAGAATTAAAATGGTGTATGGGATAAATTTGGGGGTCGCTTAAAATGGGATGATTAAGTTGTTGTTGCAGATTATCCATATTTTCAGGTGCCTAAATGTTTGATTCCTGAGATCTAACATCTATTTGTTTTCCTAGACTTGGAATCAAATACATGTCATGGCATTAAGGATTTCTACACCTGCATTTAAATATTTCTCTGCCTGAAGTTTTGAGTTGGACCTCAATCAAGAGCAATAAGTAAGGGAAAAATGAAAAAGGTATCCCCATAAAGGAAAATAAATCTCGAAGAAAGGATCAAGAAAAAGCCACACAAGGAGGAAATAATCAAAGGGATAAACACAATAAAATAAAATAAAAACAAACTAGTAGAAATGGAAGAAATATATCTCGAAAGGGGAGGGATTGTCGCCAGCAGCAATAGCTACTAGTGGCACTTAAATTGGCACCAGGAGAGGGGACAGCTGTAGAGGAGTAAAAAGTTCTCTTTTAGGGCTTTTATCTAATATTTGTTTCAGTTATTAATTTATTTTAATTTTTTAATTGTTTAATTTAATTTTTTTTCAAAAATAATTAAAAATTATAAGCTATTTTCCATATCGACCATCATATATAATGTGGACTAATGCAAAAAGAAAGTTGAAGAATCTATTATTCAACTTAAAACAGAAAAAGCTAATACAATACTCATATTTATACATATCAAGATCATGTGAAAGAGAAGAAAATAATTGTCATTAATTAACTCCTTCAAATCAGGAGAAGAAGCCATTTAGTTATAACTACATCTATTATAGATAGCAACTGTGATAAGGTTCTTCACGGCAGTGAAAAGTTTTTTCACAACCGTAAAGGAGTAGTTCATACCCGTGAATAAGTAGTTCACGCCTGTGAGAAAAGAGTCACGACCATGATGTGAAAGAGTAGTTCATGCCCATGAGAAATGAGCCACATCCGTAAAGCATAGGCAGACAGAACATGTGAGGCAATTACATTTTTCTCTCTATCATTCCCTTTAAATCCCTCCTATACCCCTATAACTGACCTAACATGCAACATCTCCATCTCTTTTTCCACCAGAAACCTTTATTCTCCATTGATGAAGCTTTGAAGATCAAGTTTTAAGAGAGTAAAGTGAGAAAGTAAGCTTATGAGCTTGAGGGTAAAAAGTAGGCTTTTGAGTTTTTCTGGATTTTGGTCGATTTTCAAAGACTAAGAAAAGCTTTCTTCATCTTGGTAAGACCTGGAGAGAGAGTTAGAAGACCATCTCAAGGGAGGGGACAAGTTTGAAAAGCTTAAACTTTAGTTAATCTCCATCCTGAATGTAAAGATTGTACATAATAATACTTAAGACAATTATTTGATGTCTCTGTATTATTTGCTTTAAATACATTATGTAAATGATCAGTGAGTATTTAAATGATAAAATGTGGGATTGATATGTATGATGAAATTTTTTATGAACATCGTTAGATTGAGATGTTTGATGAGTTATTTTGGTTAATATTGATGGTTAGGAAGTATATGTTTGTGATAGATGGCTTAAATGCATGTTGAAATATTGATAAGGTGGCTGACATTGGTCAACCATGGAGAATATTGCATGTGAGAATGACATGAAGTTATAATGCTCTGTTTTATGGAAAAATTTTCAGATTCACGTTTGTGAATGGTGGGTTCACAAGCCTGAAGGTTGTGAAAATGAATTTTTGTTACTAAAGCAGACTCATTCACAGGTAGCTTCACAGTTGGGTTCACAATTCAATTCACACCAGTGAATGAGTGATCATGGCCTTAAACGTGTGTTGATTCATGGATTTAATCACAAATTGATTCACGGGAAGACTACCCGTGAAGTAATGTTTAAGGGTTATTCACGGGTGTGAAACTGTTTATGTTAAAAAACTTATATGTTTGCATGTGAACTAAAATTGATTTGTTGTGATGTGGTAGGTCTCGATCGTATGCTTATAATATGATATGGAAATACATGTTGTGGAAATGATTATGGGAATCATGGTATATATGTAAAATATAGAAAATGGATAATATGGAAATATATGTGGTATGTGATGTGAAATTTTACGTTCAATACTCCAACTAGGACTAGAGCTATGATAGATAGCATGCCATTAAAGGGGAGAGATCAGTACAGAGTGATATATATTAGTCACGATTGAGATATTTTTAAAATTAACGAGATATTTTGAAGGCTTGAAGCCTAACCAGATGGGCTTCCCTCGTAGTTATTTTATGCTCTCAATTTTCTTCAGTTTATTTATGTTGATATATTTGAAGGCCTAGAGATAAGCAATGAAAACTTTTTCGATAGGTTATTTTTGGCTCTAGCGAGAGTCGTAGAGTACTCATATCCATTTTAGTCTAGTTATGAGTAAGATGGATAAAGGTAAGATAGTTAATTAATTATATCATATGTGGTATGTACTTGTATGATACTAAGTGATTGTTTGATATACCATGTTTATGGTGTGCATTATATATATGAGATCTTTATGGTATGTCATGTAGTATGCGAGATAGTGAATGTGCAGATTTTGAGGTAAGTCATTATCGTAGCTCGGTGAGTATATCAGGCATATTATATATTTATCATGTGGTGTGTTTTCGTGTTGTTATGTACCACTAGGCACGAGTTGCTTAGCGTATAAATTTTCCATGAGCTTAGGAAATGATCGACAGAGGAGAATGTCCAGTGATTAGAGTTTTGGATATACACTTAGGGTGGGTGATACACGGTTGTACTTTTTGATTGTTTTATGGGTTAGGGTAGTTATAGTTTTACATGTTGTATTTCAAAGACATATAGTTTTATAACTACTCGTTTTGTATAAACTTTGGGCTAGTGCTGTTCGTTTGATTTATGTATTTAACTTTAATTTTATTCAAGTTTTTAATGATATTTTATTTTATTTAAGTCATCATAGTCATGGTGCATGAAAGTTTAGTTTTAAATTTGTGATGGTTTAACTCATGTGCTTCATAGCATCTTTTCGTATAATTGGAATTATTCTTAATTATATCGAATGGTATTACACTTGGAGACTGTTGATTGCTTCTTAGATTTCCATGATACTAAAGAGGACTCTAGGAAAATGTAAAAACCAGTGATAGACATTCAAGTGAGAAGGCATGTAGCCCAATCTGAGTTAGAAAAAATCTCAGCTCTAAAAAGCCAACAAAAGGAAAAAAACACCTTTACATGATTGTATGCTTGAGATATCTCAAAATTCTATATGCATTAGCAATATGTGATTCAGTAGGTTTGTCAAGCAACTGACTAAGTTATTGAACTGCAAAAGCCATATTTAGCCTTTGTATTAGTGAGATGTAAGAGCTTACCAATGAGTCTCTTGTAGGATGTAACATCTAGCACAAATGGAGCAGAAGTATTTGAACTCTTTAGCACTATTAGACTTTTGGCAGGTTTACAACCAAGGAAACTTATCTTGTCTAATAACTTCAATGTGTACTTCTTCTAGCACACATTGATGCCTAACTTGGTTTTAGCAACCTTAAAGCCTAAAAAGTGCTTTAATTTGCCAAGATATTTGATCTTAAAAGTCTAGTGCAAATAAGATTTGAATGTGGAAATTTCAGTAGATGAATCATATATACTAGTACAACAATGAAAGATAAGTTTGTAGCCTTTATGAACAATGAGTGATCAACTATAGCTTGAGTAAAACTCTTTTGGAGCAAAATATCAGATAAGTTTGCTAGCTTGTTTTAAGCCAATGAGGGAATTCATCAATTAGCATATTGCATTTGGAAAAAAGAAACTAAAATCCTTGTGGCAGCTTCATGTAAACTTCTTCATTCAAGTCGCCATAAGAAGGTGTTAATGTTTCATTGTTGCAACTGCTAATAATACTCTAATGGTTGTCATCTTGGCTAAAAGAGAAAAAAAGTGTCGAGATAGTCTACCCCAAGCTACTGAGTAAAGCCTTGTGCTACTAACCTTGCCTTAAACCTTTCAGTAGAACCATCTGTATGATATTTAATTCTATGGACCCATTTACAACCAATAGGGGTTTTGCATGCATGTAGAAAAACTAGTTTCTAAATAGAATTGTTTTGTAAAGCCTAAATCTCAGTATCCATAGCTTGTTGTGGTTCTTTGAATTTTACTACTTAAGTGTATGTCTTTGGTTCAATTGGCACAGTAATGAAAATATAAAATATTTTATGTGAAGGTCTAATATTAAGGTAAAAGAGAATATGATAAAGTGAATGAGGTGTGCTTGGTTGAGAAGACAAAACTGTGGAATGAAAATTGGTTGGCTGCAAAGTTCTAGCCAATGCACAATGATATTCCAGTAAGTAAAATGAAAAGTGTCTAATTATATTGGATATTCATAAATTGGGTCCAAGAGGTGTGGAATCAAGCTAGACATTAGAAGTTAAGTGAGAAGAAATAGGTTCAACCACTAATCAAATGAGTACAAAATTAGGTTTTAGATTTGCATTGTTATAAGGGAGGGGAAGCACTAAACTTGAATTATCAAATGTAATGGAAATGTATGAGAATTTATGTTCATAAAAAAAATCATATGTCTAGAAATGAAAATGTTATTTATATGTAAATCCAACGACTTGCACTCTTTAGTTCCTTATTTGTACCCAATAAAGGCACATTTATGCTTTATTATCAAACTTTGTTCTATTTTAGAAGAAGAAGAAGAAACAAAAGTCCAAGGATTCTAAGGACCAAAAGTGTTTTTTCTGTAAGGATCCTTCTCATGTGAAGAAAGACTACCCTAAGTATCACGTTTGGCATATGAAAAAATGTATGCCTCAGAATATTATTTGTTTAGAGGTTAATATTGTTTCAGTGCCTAGACATACTTAGTGGTTAGATTCATGAGTCATTACTCATATAAGTATATCTGTATAGGGTTGCCACCGTTATTGTCTATCAACTGATTATGAGAGATTCATCTATATGAGAGACAACAGTAGAGTTGAAGTTCAAACAATATGAGTATTTAAATTATCTTTGAAGTCTGGTTTGTGTTTATATTAAATGAGACATTTATTGTATCGTTGTTTATATGGAATTTGATTTCAATTTCTGTTTTGGACAAATAATGTCATTTTTGTTTATTTGGTAATAGACAATATTGTCTCTATTATAATTTTAAATTTTTTAGTATCAGCTATTTATCTTCAGCTAATAATCTATATTTGTTTAATACATTAGCTTCAAATGAAACCTTGCATGTCAGTACACGTGGTACTAAATAAAAATTAACCAACAAAAATTCTTATTCATTATGGCACAAAAATTTAGTTCATATTTCTAAAAAGAGAATTGAATGGCTTGTGTTGCAAGGAATACACAATACACTTAACCCACTCATCTTTCAATGAGTCAACATTACCCTAACATTCATTAAGAAAACCCAAGTAAACCTACTAAAATTTCTACAATGGTGAGAAAACATGTAAAATCTCTTAAAAAGTATTATGTGGGACCCTATATATCTATGTGTAATAGATCAAAAGAGCTCAAAGAGCTAGTAGTACTAACTGGAAAAGGTAACTTTCTTTGTTTTCCATAGTGACACACATCACATACTTTATTTGGTCTGTTATGTACTATAAGATCACCAGTTTAAAGCTATTGAAGTTGTTGGTAAGATGCATGGCCCTTTCTATAATGCCAGATATCAAAAGAATTGGAATTTTTATTGGTTGAAAAGGAAATGTTGTCGTTGAATTTGGAAGCTGGAATTTGAGAAGTAGGAATAATCAGTTTGTAAAGGCCTTAACTAAGATCAGTTGTACTAATCTTCTTCCATGTATGCAAATCATGTATTACATTGGTCATTAGTAATCATTAGGCAATAATTATTCTATGAAGTTAATTTGATTGTTGATATCAAATTAAAACAAAAACTTAGATACATAAAAGACGTTATACAAGTTGAAACTAGGTGTAAGTTGCTTTGGCATTGTGTAAGAGACAACTATATATGATCAGTTGCTTCAATGTCAATAATACATGGCTTATGAGTTAATGTAGTGACAAAAAAGTTTTTACCATAGGCAATTGGATATGATAATAAATTTGTGTTTAAATTATGAAAAGAAGTGAGAAACATGTCTACCAGTTGTGGTAGTTACTGCTGTTATTGAACCCTGTGATTGATAAACATTAGTTATCAATTGACATATTTGTCTATGTTGTATTAAATTCACATTCTGATCATATTCTTCTTTGTCCAACCTTGGTATGCATGTTTGTTGAGTGAATGGTTGTGTCATTGCTTCTTTAGAGGTAACAGCTATTGAATTTTTTTTATGAGTTTCAACTTGATTTGCATGGGACTATGGCTTTGGCTTTAGTTTCATTCCTAGTGGAAATCCAACGTTTATTATAGCATATATCCTATATGTGGCCTAACATGCCACAAAAAATATATAAAGATATTTCCACATTTGAGTCATATCTGTTAAGTGCTCTGCATATAAAGGGAGAGATATGGTGCTTCAAATTTGTTGGATTGAAGCCTTTCTCTTAAAACTATTACATTTGCTTCCATTGAAGTTGCCTTTACCAATACAAATGAAATGTTCATTTAAATTGTTTATTTGGTTTAAAATCCCCCTGTCATACTCAAAAATTGCCTCTTGTGTTGTAAAATTAATGAGAACACATTGTTTATGGCTCGAAGAGAATCTATATTGTGATCTAATCATACCAAATCTTTCATTAAGACCTTTTAGAAATCTTAGCACATAATCATATTGTTGATATTGTTTAATTATGTCCAAAGCTCCACATGAATAGATTGGATCATAGGAACAATTTGGTATTAGTCTCAAATTTGTCAATTCATCCCAAACAATCTTTAATTGTGTAAAGTAACCAGAAACTGAGTGTTGACCTTGTCAGAGAAAGTATAATTCTTGTTGCAAATATGCAGTCCTAAAAGCACCACTTTTGTGAAAATTTGTCCTTTAGATCTTGCCAAACATCTAAAACATTACCGAACCAAATTACAGATTAAGTAATCAAATGTGAGAGTGAATGAATAATCCATAAAAGAACTATAATGTTGCATTTTTTTTCTAGACTTCGTACGTTTCATCTAATGAAATAGGCACTAGTATTGATCCATATACAAACTGGATTTTATTCTTCGAAAACAAAGCCATCTTCAAAGCTCGATGCCAAGAATAATAATTTATACCTAACAAAATTGGTGTAACAAGAACTAAGCTTACATGCAAATAATAAGGATTTGATGGGTGATTTCTCCATTCTCAAAACCATTAATGAAGTTTTCTCATGTATCTAATAACAAAATCAAGAATGAAGAATGTGCTATGATACCATAATGCAAAAAGAAAATTGAAGACAAGTTGAAGAATATATTATTCAACTTAAAAAAAAAATTAATACATCACTCATATTTATACACATCAAGATCACGTGAAAGAGAAGAAAATAATTGTCACTAACTAACTCCTTGAAATCAAGATAAAAAGCCAATCAACTACAATTACATTTACTATAACTTAATTACTCAATCGATCACTTAAGTTTTAGCTCCTTGAATGATAGGCTTTGTATTCTCTATCAATAGCTTCATTGTTGTTTTATTAGTCTCTTTATTGATGAATGTTGCCTATGCTAGGTTGAGTTGCATTTCCCACTTGATGATGCAGTGAAAGCATTATTCCGGTGGTTATGGCTGTTGATGTACGTGTATTATGGACAAACCCGTAAATGAATGTCAAAATTTTATCGGTCATTAAATATACATCAATGCGCATCTATGTATGTGTTAGCATATTCTGCATTCTTTATGTGACAAGTGGCCCAATGTAGTTTTTTTAAAAAAAATAATAAATGGTAAAATGGACCAAAAACTAATAAAAGTAGCAAACTAGACTAAAAATGATTTTAGGGAGCAAATTAATAAAAAGGGACAACTACAAGAAGTTTGATATGTGTTAAGCCAATTTGAAAATAATAAAAACAATCAATTTATTTTTGTAATGATATGGAAAAAGATACTTTGTTGAGCACACAAATTCTTTACCTCAACGCCAAAAACAATCTTTATGGAATTTAGGAACCCACAAGTTAGACCTTTTTTGTGCCATTTATTGGCACACTTATGATCCTTTTGTAATCAATTTCTTCTTGTTTGCGTATTAATAAATATTCGTGATGAGGAGCATTACTCTATGTATAAATGACTTCACAACTTACTCCACATTAATAACATTAAAACCCAAATTGGATGGTATATTGGGTCCAATCGTCATGCTGATGCATCCCCATCCTAAATTGTATGAGATGGGAATAAAGAATTGCCTAAGGAGCAAATGGCAAAGAGAATGGTACTTTTTATTTGTCATTGGAATTTGGGACCCCTTCCTAATTGATGCCTAGACATGCACTACTGATTTTATTGGCACAACCCACATCAATTTTCTACTCCACTTCAACTGGCACTACAAATACAAATGCATTCACGAAATTAGATTTGTCAATTTGCCATATATCCAATTTTTCTGTTTTTATAAGTATATATATTTAAATTTTTAATATAATTAGATATTTGTATTTGTCATTTACATAATATTTCAACACTTTTATATTAATATGGACAAGTATATTAAATTTTAATCCATGTCAGCATAAAAATATTTCAATCTTAAAAAATAACAAGTACTTATGTCTAAATGTTATAATATATATATATATATATATATATATATATATATAAGAAAAATTATCAATCCTGTAGAAGACATGGTAATTCATACAATCACTTGTAAAATAGTAGCTTAACTCATTTTGTATAGAGCCAACTAGAAACTTAATTTATATAAATTATAAACAATTTTTTTCTTTGAAAATATATTTCCAATTTTAGATTACCTAATAAAATTTGAAAGTTTTTTTTATTTGAATAGGATATCAAGTTGCAAGTAGCCAAGTAGGTACAAAGGCTATATATGTCTTTTTAGTTTTTCCCTAGTTGATGGATATGATTATATATATATATATATATATATATATATATATATATATATATATAGGTTAAATAGACAACTATCTACCTAGTATCTACAATTAATCAATTGTGAACATAGACCAATCAAGCTACCTAGCTTATAGCTGCATGAGATTCATAATTTGTTATGTTTTAGCTTTTTAATTTATTTTGGTTAAAAAAGTATAAAGTAATTAAGCAATCTTGCATGTTATTGCATCATTGCATGGTACACAAACTCTGGTGCAATACTACACACACATGAAAATTAGATGGTACATCATTCGATGAAAATGTCAACATGCCTATTGTCAATATATTAGTTGAATATGCCTGACTAAAATTGGTACTTTTAAGTAAAAAATTTATGTGTCGAAGTTGATTTTTATTTTTTATTTTTGTCAAAAACAAAAGTAGATTTTTCTTGACTATATATTCAAGAAAATAAAATTATTACCCACTTCCACGTATATATTGTCACGTACCGCGAAGGTTCATCCGAGATTCCCCACACATGTACATTTTTCCAAGCATGTATTATTTTCTAGAAGGCCATTGTACACCGTTAGATTAAATGGATCATGGTCGTCCATTTTGTTAGGTAGGAATTAATCATAGCCTTTGATTTGTTAGGTAGGAATCAATCCTAACCATCCATTTTGGTAGGTGGGAATTGATTCTCACCATCCATCTGGTAGGTGGGAATTGATCTCGGTCATCCATTGAGGAGGTGGAGGTCTATATAAGGCTTATGTAATTCATTTGTATGCATCCAAGAGTTTATGCAATATAAGTTCTCTTTAGCATTCTCCAAGTTCTCCTTTCTTAAAGTTCTTTAGTATCTTTGCTTGCTTGCTAGCTTCATCTAGCATTCGTACGAGAGGCTGACTAGCATCCAATCGAGTAAAGTTTGCTAGTGCCGCACGGTCGTTGGCATCAAAAGACCAAGCCCGTGACAGTTGGTATCAGAGCCAAGGTTTAAGCAAAGATGGCGGGAACAAGTGACATCACGAAAGTAGCAACTGACGAGAGCAACCAATCCAAACGGGGGAGATCAAGGTCGAGGGATGTCTTGGTTGACATGAATGCAAGGCTCACAAAAGTGGAGCTTGCTATTGTTGAAGGGCAAGAAAGGTTCGAAGAGGCGGACCAACGCATCGAGGAGCTTGAGAAGGAGAAAGAAGAGCTCCAAGGCGAAATGCAAGGTGCCGTGAACATTGCCCTAACAACATGTCAAGACCAAGTGAAGGCCTTGGAAGAAACCCTTCAAGCTGAGATTGTGAATCTCAAGGAAGAACTTGCAAGGGTGATTGCCGAACTTGTTGAGACAAGGGAGGACTTAACCCTCTGCAAAAAGGCCGTTGCTCAAAGCAGGAATGTTGCCAATCCTATGGTCATCACCGCTCCTTCAAAGGTTGACGTTCCTAGGCCAAAGGCATATAATGGCTCAAGGAACGCGAAGGAGATTGATAACTTTTTCTGGAGCTTTGAGCAATACTTCAAGGCACTTGGCCTTGATGAGGTGAAGAAAGTCGATCATGCCTCACTCTACCTTGTGGACACCGCAATGGTATGGTGGAGGAGGCGATGTGGCGACATAGAGAAAGGGACTTGCACAATCGACACGTGGGATGAGTTCAAGAAGGAACTCAAACGACAATTTTATCTCGAGAATTCCGAACATGAAGCAAGAGCCAAACTTCGACGACTTAGTCAAAGGGGGAGCATTCGAGAGTATGTGAAAGAATTTTCCGAAGTGCTCCTGGAAATTCCCGACTATCCTGATAAGGAAGCACTCTTTTCCTTTATGGATGGCCTACAACATTGGGCCAAGCTTGAGATTGAAAGGCGTGGAGCACAAGATCTCGCCACTGCAATTTCCATTGCCGAATCTCTAATAGAGTTCAAAAGGAGTGAGAAGCCAAAGTCTTTCAAAGACAAGAGTGGCAAAGGGAAGAGTGGGGGAGACTACCACCAACCCAAGGAGAGCTTCTATAAGCATGATAAGGGGAAGAGCATCAAAGATGACAAGAGTGGTAGCAAGTTCACAATTAAATGCTTCTTTTGTGACGGGCCACACAGGGCAAGAGAATGCCCGAAGAAAGGCAAGCTATCCGCCCTAGTTGAAGAAAGGGAGGAACATCAACATAATGAGACAAGGGTGGGATCCCTACAACTCCTTAATGCCATCAAGGCTAAAGTCGAAGTGCCCAAATTCGAAAAGAAAGGCCGACTATTTGTGGAAGCCAAAGTAGGCATCCACACCGTGAAAGCATTGGTGGACACGGGAGCAAGCCACAACTTTCTTGAAGTTAAAGAAGCCGATCGGTTAGGCATCAAGTACTCCAAGGAGAGAGGATGGCTTAAGGCAGTTAACTCGGAAGCAAAGTCTACCTTTGGAGTTGCACATGGCATCGAGGTGAGTTTGGGAGAATGGCATGGGTTTGTAAACTTTTCCGTTGTTCCGATGGATGATTATGCCATTGTGCTGGGCATGGAGTTCATGGACCAAGTCAAGGCCGTGCCTATTCCTTGTGCCAACACAATGTGTATATTAGAAGAAGGCAATGCTTGCATGGTGCCTTTAGCGAGGGAAGCAAGTCTACAAGCCAAGCAAATTTCGGCCATGCAAATATCCAAAGGAGTAAAGAAGGCACAACCCACCTTCCTAGCCACATTAAAGAAGGAAGATGACATGCCAAAAGATGAGGTGCCTAAGGAAGTCTCCCATGTTCTTGAAGAGTTCAAGGATGTCATGCCCCTCGAGTTGCCAAAGAAGCTCCCACCTAAGAGAGAGGTGGATCACAAGATTGAGTTAGTTCCTGGTGCAAGCCCACCTGCTGCAGTTCCTTATCGAATGGCGCCTCCTGAGCTTGAAGAATTGAGGAGGCAATTGAAAGAGTTATTGGATGCCGGATATATCCAACCTTCCAAGGCTCCATATGGCGCACCAGTGCTTTTCCAAAAGAAGCACGATGGGACACTTCGATTGTGTATTGATTATCGAGCGCTCAACAAGATCACAATAAAGAATAAGTATCCAATTCCATTAATCGCTGACCTGTTTGATCAACTTGGAGATGCAACATGGTTTTCCAAGCTTGACTTAAGATCGGGATACTATCAAGTGAGGATTGCGGAAGGAGACGAGCCAAAGACAGCATGTGTTACGAGGTATGGCTCCTATGAGTTTCTGGTAATGCCATTTGGACTTACAAATGCCCCTGCCACATTTTGTACTCTCATGAATAGAGTTTTCCAACCGTTTTTAGACAAATTTGTGGTAGTCTACTTGGATGACATTGTTGTCTATAGCAAAACGCTTGACGACCATGTTGATCATTTGAGACAAGTCTTCCAAGTATTGAGAGAGAATGAATTGTATGTCAAAAGGGAAAAATGTGCCTTTGCTCAACCTGAAATAATGTTCTTGGGGCACATCGTGGGCAGAAGTAAAATACAAATGGGCAAGTCCAAAGTACAAGCCATTGTTGATTGGGAGCCGCCAAAGAAAGTAACTGAGCTACGATCCTTCCTTGGCCTCATCAATTACTATAGAAGATTCATTTGTGGCTACTCTTCCATTGCCGCGCCCCTCACTGATTTACTGAAGAAAAGCAAATCATGGAGTTGGGATGATACATGTCAAAAAGCATTTGAGTTGCTAAAGAAGAAGGTGACCGAAGAACCTGTTTTGGCCCTTCCTGATCACACTAAGCCATATGAGGTACACACCGATGCTTCTGATTTTGCACTTGGTGGTGTCTTGATGCAAGAGGGTCATCCAATTGCATATGAAAGCCGAAAGTTGAATGATGCTGAACGTCGCTACACGGTTCAAGAGAAGGAGATGACCGCTGTAGTACATTGTTTGCGGACCTGGAGACATTACTTGTTGGGGTCCAAGTTTGTGGTGAAAACGGACAATGTTGCAACAAGTTACTTCCTCAATCAAAAGAAGCTTACACCAAAGCAAGTTAGGTGGCAAGCTTTCTTAGCAGAATTTGACTTCGTGATGGAGTACAAACCGGGGAAGGCCAATCTGGTAGCTGATGCACTTAGTAGAAAGGCCGAACTAACTGCCATCACAAGTCCAAATTTTCCATTGGTGGATCGCATTAAGGCAGGAATGGAGCAAGACCCGCAAGCCAAAAGTTTGATTGATTTGGCACGTCGTGGGAAGACACGCCAATTTTGGCTTAAAGAAGGGATGCTCACCACCAAAGGAGATCGTGTGTATGTGCCAATATGGCAAGGCTTGAGGAAGGAAATAATTAAAGAATGCCATGATTCTCAATGGGCGGGACATCCGGGAACAAGGCGCACATTGGCACTAGTAGAACGTGCCTACTATTGGCCTCAAATGAGAGATGACATTGAGCTCTATGTGAAAACTTGCCTTGTATGCCAACAAGACAAGATAGAACAACATCAACCTGCGGGTCTATTGGAGCCATTGCCCATTTCGGAGAGACCTTGGGAGAGCATCTCCATGGATTTCATCACATGTTTGCCAAAGTCCGATGGTTGTAGCAACGTTATGGTGGTGGTTGATCGATTCAGCAAGTATGGGGTGTTCATCCCCGTGCCTACAAAGTTCACCGCCGAAGATGCTGCACGCTTATTTTTCAAGCATGTGGTGAAGTATTGGGGCATACCAAAGACAATTGTAAGTGATCGAGACACTCGCTTCACCGGTAGATTTTGGATGGAGCTATTCAAGCTAATGGGGTCCGAGCTTAACTTCTCCACAAGTTTTCATCCACAAACCGATGGACAAACGGAGAGGGTGAATGCATTGTTGGAGTTGTATTTGAGGCACTATGTGAGCGCCAACCAAAGAGATTGGGCGAAGTTGCTTGATATAGCCCAATTTTCGTACAACTTACAAAAGAGCGAGTCAACGGGAGCAAGTCCGTTTGAGATAGCAACGGGGCAACAACCAATGACTCCTCATACATTGGCCATTGGCTACAAGGGTCCTAGTCCATCCGCATTCAAGTTTGCCAAAGGATGGCATGAGAAGGCCGACATGGCACGTGCCTATCTAACAAAGGCCTCGAAGAGAATGAAGAAGTGGGCCGATGCAAAGAGAAGGCACCTAGAGTTCGAGGAAGGGGACTCAGTGATGGTGAAACTCCTTCCACATCAAAATCGTAGATTTGCCAAAGTTCACAAAGGCCTAGTGAGGCGCTATGAGGGCTCGTTTCCAATCGAGAAGCGTATTGGCAAGTTAGCTTATCGCTTGACCTTGCCCTCACATTTGGAAATGCATCCAGTATTTCATGTAAGCTTGTTACGGCCATTTCATTCCGACAAGGAGGAACCAAGCCGAAGCGAGTCAAAAAGAGCACCTACGGCCATCACAACATCTCCCGAACGTGAAGTGGAGGAGATATTAGCCCATCGAGCTATTCCAAGAAGAGGCTCCAATCCAAGCTACATTGAGTACTTTGTCAAATGGAAGGGGTTACCCGATAGCGAGGCGAGTTGGAAGCATGAGCTTTCACTTTGGGCTTACAAGGATGTGATCGAAGCATACAAGGGGGACGCGACGAGGGCGTCGCCAAATTAAGTGGGGAAGAATGTCACGTACCGCGAAGGTTCATCCGAGATTCCCCACACATGTACATTTTTCCAAGCATGTATTATTTTCTAGAAGGCCATTGTACACCGTTAGATTAAATGGATCATGGTCGTCCATTTTGTTAGGTAGGAATTAATCCTAGCCTTTGATTTGTTAGGTAGGAATCAATCCTAACCATCCATTTTGGTAGGTGGGAATTGATCATCACCATCCATCTGGTAGGTGGGAATTGATCTCGGTCATCCATTGAGGAGGTGGAGGTCTATATAAGGCTTATGTAATTCATTTGTATGTATCCAAGAGTTTATGCAATATAAGTTCTCTTTAGCATTCTCCAAGTTCTCCTTTCTTAAAGTTCTTTAGTATCTTTGCTTGCTTGCTAGCTTCATCTAGCATTCGTACGAGAGGCTGACTAGCATCCAATCGAGTAAAGTTTGCTAGTGCCGCACGGTCGTTGGCATCAAAAGACCAAGCCCGTGACAATATGCATCATGCTAATCATTTCACATCTTATTAATTGGCTGTAAAAATAAAATAAAATATGTGTGAAAGCCTCTTTTGATTGCCTAGAATATAGTGGCGCTATAGAAGTCATTACTGAAATTCTCTTTATTAGGTTTTATTCAAAATGCTACTGTACTTCAGTTAAAAGAAAATTTAGCTATGTATCTTAAATTTTATACTTTGAATTAATATTAGTATAGGCACTAAAATATCAATTGAGACTAATTTAATTGATATACATATTATAAAATAGTTATGACAAAAGTGAAAGATCGTAAGTTGAATATCCAATCTCTACAATTCATTATACGAAGAATAAGTATGAAAATCAACCTTTTCAAAAAAAATATGAAAATCAACTTTAAACTTTATTCATCTCAAAAATTAGTTGAAGAAAACTGAATAAGCCATTACAAATAGTGTTTAAATCATATAATCAGTTAATTAATATGAAATATTTTCATAGATACCATGAAAAGAAATATATTAATTTTATAAAAACAATTCATTATCTAATTTGGAAAATGGAGATCGGCAAGGATGTGACTTCCGGGAAGATGCATAATACATTAATACTGTGACCTTATAAGCAAAATTTTCAAATCGTCCAGTATAGTGCACATATTCTAAAGGGTTAAATCTACAATTTGTCGATTCATCTTGATTTTGATGTGTACTGAACTTACATAAAGTCTAATTTGCTATTTTCTTTCTAGTCCACTTAATAAATAAATCAAAGATGCACATTTAAAAGAAAAAAAAAAAAGAAAGAAAAGAAAAGGATTGAAAAGACAATTGAAATTGATGATGACCTAATTTAGGAACTTATTTGAAACCAAAATTTCATGGACTGCTAGAGGCTACAAATTACAATCAGTACATTAAATTAAACAACTGAGAAAAAAAAAATAGCAATATTGATTATTGAAGCTAAACTAATAAATATTATTAGAAAATACTAAAAAATAAAAATAAAACTAAAGGCTAAGCTTGCTCAGAAATTAATTGCAGGTATCCTGGTGGCAAGTAGATATTAAAGGCAGTGATGTTATGAGCCTCCCCTATATATAGGGACCCAAGAGTTGACAGCTTTGGTACAAAAAAATAATAATAGAAAAAAACTATTTTTAGTCCTTCGATTATTATTATTTATTTTTCAAATTTATATATATTATTCTGAGTTCTCAAATAATTATTTTAACATATATTGGGTCTAAATATAAATTCAATAGGAAAATAATATATCTTTGAATTATAATTTTTTTTTACTAAGTTTTCACTTAAATCCATTCAATGTGGATTAGAATGAATGTTTAGGAATTTAATTGAATACAGATAAAAGTTGATGGGTAAAATAAGAAAAATATAACAATTAAAAGGCTAGAAGATGTTTTTTGGCAAAGATAATATTATTAGTGGGGCTAATGACAATTCTATTTCTTTTAATGGGTCCATTCCGAACCCAGCATTGGTTCTTCTCTTATCCGAATTCCCTTTATATGTCTGGTCATTTATCACCAATTATTAAAGCCAATAATAAAAAATAATAATAATAATATTCCAAAGCTCTTGCAAACTAAAAATTAAAAAAAAAATCCCAATTCCAGGCTTTGGATCCCTAATCATACCCACATTTTTTCTTCTTCTTCTTCTTTTTTTTTTCTAAACCTAAACCCATTTGTTGAAGGACTAATGTTTTTGCCTTTTAGACTATATATACATACACATATATGGCAATTAATGCTTCTCCTAATCATTTCATCCTCTCCTATTATAATATTCTTAACATGAGAAATTGTTAGAATGATTAATTCTATCCCTGTAAATTAATTCGATTATACATTTAAATTCATTAATTATTATATTTATATCAATCAATATGAATGAAATCATTTATATGATTGAATTAGTTTATATATAACATGGTAAATGAAATCTGCCTAAATTTTTTTCTCTTTATTACAACTTCATGATTATTTTTAACACAAAAATGATTTTGTTTGATTCTTAATAGATTGTATATAGCATGTTCAATGTTTTCCAAAAAGAGAGAGATAGATATATATATAGAGAGAGATTTTTCAACTTATAGTGTTCGTTAAAAGAAGAATTGAAGTGTTAAAAATAAAATATAAGTTAGATTATTTATTATATCCCTGTTTAATTTATTTGATTGTTGGAGTTGGGGGGGACCTCACAAGTTGAGTTGATTGGGTAATTTATGGGATTAATTCAATTAATATTCTCCTCTCATCCACATCAGGTGTAGAAGGACCACAACCCAAACAGACCCTTAATTAATTCATACTTCATTGGAACCAAATTAAAGACCAACAAGTTCTCCTCCTTGATTAATTCATCACTTCCATTTGTACCTTTAATTTACCAATTATTTTTTAACTATGCACCCTAAATTTTATAAATTTATGTACCTAAGCCCCTCAATTTTTTTTTTAAATTGTTCAATTAATTTCTCTAATTATCAATTTTATTCGACTCTTTTTCACTATAAATTTTCATCAATCAAGTCTCTTAACTATTAATTTTATAATTTTTGTTTTCTAAATTTTATATTTTTCGTTGACACCATCTTGCATGCTTAGTTGCTTACCGTGCTTCACGTCATATGAGCTCTAAAGCTCTCATTGAAGAAACCCTTCTATTTTCTTTGGTGGTTTTTTTTTTGGTATTTTATGAAGGTTCATAGAATAAATGTCTGTTTCTTTTTTAAATTATTTTCATGTGGAAAAATGCTTTCCTTAAATATTTAAGTGGTTTTTATTTTTTTAATTAGATATGAAATATTCGAATTTTTTAATTCAACTTATTTTTTAAACATTTAAAATTTTGTAATTGAACCCCTAATGTTTGAAAAAAAAAATCATGATTCATTGTTTTTTTTTTATTTGAACTTTTTATTATATAATATATTTTAAATAATAAGATTATTGAAATTTATATATATATATATATATATATGTGTGTGTGTGTGTGTGGAATTAATTTGATGAAAAATTATATCGCCATCAAAACCTAAACTACTGCAAGTGCATGTGGCTCGAGAGACGTGTCAATTTCTTAATATAGTGTACTACTTTTGTCCAATTTATTCACTTAAAATTCTTTTACAATTAATATTATGTAATTGCAATATTGGCATGAAAATGACCAAATAATTTATAATGATATAATATAATAACATCTTTCATACTTTGTTTTTATGTGAATGGAAAAGAAACAAAAAAGAATTTCTGTTTTTTTTAGATTATTTGGGAGTTAATTAGAAAAGATAAAGAAAAAATAAAAAATTATATTTTACAATTTAATTCCCTTGAAGCTCCCTTTTAATTTTCCACCAAAATTGATGGAAAATGAAGGGAATTAAATGGAAAACGACAATGTCAATAAAATAAAATTAATTATTAGTATATATCCTTCATATTTATCACACACAAAGGTTTTTTTTTTGGGTAATAGATTAAAATTATACTTTAAAACTAATTTTACTCGCACCGGATAAAATTTTAAGAATAATAAATATTATTTTATGAGTTTTAAAATAATTATATACTTAAAACTCAAATTCAAAATCACTTATTAAGTTAAAGCAGACTCTCATTATCTCATCATACTCTTATTGCACAAATTTTTTAATATAAATAGAATAATAAAAATCTATTAAATTTTCCTTCCTCTAAACATGCATCCAGAGTCCAGACTAAAGAAACAAAATTAAACAAACTTTTTTTTTTATTTTATCAAACCAAAATAAAGGCTTAACACATAATTAAACCTTATATTTTTCTAAACATAAAAATTTAAAAAGTTAAAATATTATTAACTTATAACTATCGTTTTTATTTATTCAACTCGAACTTGAAAAGTTAATTTTTTAAATTCTATACATTTACTGTTAAGTATCAAGTATTTAAATATTATAATTATATAAAATGTTAAAATATCCTATTTGACTTATAAAATATATATAGGTGTAGTTATATATATTCCTAATTGCCTGTAAATTAATTTTCGTCACATTTATAAATAACTATATATATATATATATATATATATATATATATATATATATATTTATATATATATTGGCATATACGATATATGGCTAATAGGCTATCAATATCATTCATTCTGTGTTTATTTATTAGTAATATTACATATATGAATTCATTATTTATTCTCAAAAAAATATTATTCATTTATACTACATCATTAAAAATGATTACAATATTAAAAAAAAATATTACCATCAGTGCACAATTTTAAATGGGTAAATTACCCCGATCTCTCTGATATTTGGTTAAATACACTAGCCTATCCATCTATTTTTTGAAATACATTATTAAATCTCTTAGATTTAGTTCCGTTAACTAAAAAGACTATTCATTACTTTTAAATAAAATATTCCGTTAGTCAATTAGAAATCTTGTTGAAATTGTTAAAATTAAATTTTAAAATACCAAAATACCCTTATTTTATTTTTTTGACATTTTGTTAACTTAAAAAATATATTAAAAAAGAATGGCAAATTTGATATTTTGGTATGTAGATAAAGAATGATAAATTTAACATTTTGTTCATCTGTAACGGCGGAATGACTAAATAGTGTATTAAAACAAATCTGAAAGATTTTATAATATATTTTTACAGGATTAACTAGTATATTCAACTAAATTTCAGGAAGGTTAGAGTAATTTACCCATTTAAAATTATTAAAAAAATATCAAGATTGCAAGATATTAGAAAAAATTAATGATTTCATTAATTGGAAAAGATTATACAAGAAGTCCTATATATAGGATGTCAACGAATAAAGTATCGTGAAAAGTGTCATATTCAAATCTAAATCCGATTATGTATATTCCTATTCAAATTCATTCTGAATTTATTTAAAATTATAATATTAATATACGTATCCATTCCAAATCCAATTAATATCTAAATATGCATAATTACCATTTATCATTAAAAAGTAAAAATAAATAAAT
Organism: Triadica sebifera; assembly: GCA_023653625.1. Taxonomy (NCBI): domain Eukaryota; kingdom Viridiplantae; phylum Streptophyta; class Magnoliopsida; order Malpighiales; family Euphorbiaceae; genus Triadica; species Triadica sebifera. Next base: position 27,771,593 of record CM042897.1, read on the forward strand.
AATAAATTAACTAAATAGTTAAAAATTTAAAAATATATAAGCAATTCCCCACAAAATTCACTACAAAGTCAAATAAAAATAAAATATAAAAATCAATTCATCAGATTGTTCAAAAATAATAGAATATAAAAAATATATATATTTCATACTTCCAACTACATTTATAATTCAACTTATAAAAATATAAAAAATATATAATTAATTTTATTATTATATTCAATAAATTATAATAAAATAAATTACACATCCATATTATTACATTCAAATTATATATATTTATATATTAAAAATTCTATTAGAATTATCTAAATAAACACGGTAGCCACAAAAACCAAACTGGTTGCCACCTCTACCTATGTGTACAATTGACTAAAGAAAACCAGAAGCAAAACACGTGTCTAACAGCTAATATAAGCTTCCAATAATAAATAATAGAAAAACGACATTCTCCTAAAGATCAAAACGGCACAGATGAAAAATATCAGCCAATAAAAATCTTGCCATTGCGTTTTCGTAATGAAAAATGAATGCTCATTTCAAAGTTCTCAAATATGTCAGAAAATTAAATTTACAGCCAGTTAGGCATATATATATTTATAAAATAATGCGAATCATGACAATAAAAATGATAAAATTATATGTTATTTTCAATTTAAAAAAATCATAATTAATTGGACCACAAATTTGAATAGAAAACATAATTTTGTGTATGCATATATAAAAAATAAAAATAAAAATAGAAATGTAAGCTTAATTAATTATTTTTTTACACAAGTATATTGCTAATTATTTTATAAATTAAAATAAATAATTTGGTATTATATTATATGATAGTTGGAAGTCAATTCAAAAATTATTTGACTTGACTAAGGGAGTAATTTTAAAAGAAAGGAAATCCGAACCAAAATGACATGATCTAATTATACTCTAGACGATCCTATGGTCAGAATTATTACATTTCAAATAATTATTTCCTTTAAAATATGGATATTTATTATAAAGTATCAAATGAAAATAATTGAATGGATTTATAAAATAATAAAGATTAGAATGAAATTTTTTAAAAGTTTAAAATTTATATATTTTATTTGATTCAGAAATTTAATTACAATCATGTTTTTTTAAAAAAAAAATAAATTTATTTGATGGATATGTACTACTTACATCCCAAGAAATAAAAAAGAAAAAGAAAATTGATGATGGTGGAAAGGTGGGGCCCAAGTGAGAAGCATGGGATGTGACATAAGCCGAATATTTAATCCTCGTGAAAAAGAGCAAAAGGGGGTACGTCCAAATCCAATTCACTAATCATTACATCTCCCACTAACCCACAAAGCTAAAGAAAATTAATGTTCAGTTTAATCATATAGTTTGACAATATCTTAACGGCTCGTTTTGATTGGCTGCCTCCACCTCATCATCTTCACTTTTATTGAGTCAAAATGTTAAGTCACCCACCACAACAGAATTTCTTTATTTTCCACTCGCAATATCACTCTTTAATTGCTATTCAACACAGTTCAACAATACTCAGCAGATTTACTTCAATAATGAAAAGTCATTATCTAAATAATCACCCATCTATTTCTTTCATAATTTCTTCATTAATATTCAACAAATATTTACTCAATGACCGTTTTAGCAAGTAATTTTTCTGATTATGTATATATATTTCCTTAATATGTAACTAATTGAACATAATTCCTTTTTTCTATTTAAAGTTGATTGTTATTATTAAAAAATTATAAGAAATCTCAAAAAACAAATTTCATTAAAAATATTTGATTTTAATAGAAGTATGATGTAATTTTTTTTTGGGGGAAAAATGTATGTGAGGGAGTGGGTTATTGGCTGGGAAGCGGGCCAAAGTTGGAACCCTCACCCAGCCGACAAATCCCCGTTTGAACGGGACAATGTGAGCCGTTCGTATGGAATATGTGTAACACATTTTCCATTTTATATGCATTCCTTTTATCCCCTGAAACCATGGTTGTGGTGGTGGCTTTTCGGCTCCACCACCACCACCACTGCGAATTGTTTTGTTTTTCTTCCCACCACTATTTTCAAGGTTACATTTGTCTTCCCATTTTACCAATTATATTACTTCAACTTATCCCATTATTTCTTTCTTATTAAAGGACCTTTATCAATTGAACATTGTCTGCAATAGATTCATTCATAATTTAATTGACTCGGCATGGTCCTAATAAATATAATGTTCCTTTTTTTTTTCTTTTTTGAGAGAAAATATGATTTTTAATTACAATAAAATTTTCTATTTTATTTACCAACTAAGAAAATGAGTTACAATGATGAACTGTATATTTTTCAATTAATGCATTTTTCAACTTAGAAAATGAGTAACAACGATAAAATGTGTATTTTTCAATTAATGTATTTTTTAACTGAGAAAATGGGTCACATTTATTCAATACTCACAGGGCTCCTTGATTATTTTTTTCAATTGAAGTACCAATTTAAGTCAAGAAATTTTTTATTCTATTGAATTTGGCTATTGAATCAACCAGATTCGATACATTTAAAAAAAAAAAATTAAGGACTCATTTGGTTTAGTAACAACGGAGGATCAAGTATTACCTACACAAAATAATAATAAATTATTTTTGTATTTAATTACGTTGCATTGTATTGTAATCAATAATACTAATACATTGTATTATTTTAAATTTATAGTGATATATTTTAAATTTATGTATATTAAATTATTTTTGAATTTAATTACGTTACATATATATATTTGAGTATTTTCTTATATTTTTAATAAGCTATTTTTATAATTTACTATCACATATATTTTTTTTAGTTTTATTTATTTATTTTTTGAGTAATAGTCTAGTAACTTAAATCCATCTGAATCCTACCCAGTTTTAATATTGCTTTTCGATCACAAATCAGGCAACAAAAATATATGAATCTGATCGTCCTGACTCAAAACCCAAACCGAATTCTGTTCATTGCTAGATCAAAATGGGATTTTTAAATTTTTTTTTTCCATTTATAAAATATAAGAAAAATAAAAAAAGAAAAGAAAAACCTATTTTCTGTTATCGGAAAACAGGTGGATGATGGGCCAGAGCGAGCCGTAAAAAGGTGCATAAATGGCTATGATGAGCCGGCGGTGAGTGGGGATTTGATTGCGCGCGTGTTTTTCTTTAAAAGCGTGCCAGAATTCTTTGGCGTGGAGGGCCATCATGGCTCGGCTTGAGCCAACTCTTGCATACATAATAGAAACACGTGTGCAGCTGCGCCGATTTCAGATTTTTTTTTCTTTTTGTTTTAAACTAGAAAAAAGCCAATATAAATAATAATGGGCCTCCATTTTCATATTTGTCGGGTCGGGCGGCTCATGATTTAGAATTCCTATCGTATTCGTATCTCTCATTGGGGACTGTTACTCCCACTCGCTTACATGACTCGTAGCCTCAAAATGTGCTCTCCTTATTCTGTGCAGAATGGAGAATGGAAAACACGCAGGAACCACGAGAGTGGGAATGGAATCTATATTATTAATTTGTGGGGGAGAGGGTGTTCGATGAATTAAAATTTTTAGTTCGAGAAATGAACAATTTTTTTTTTCTTTTGAAAAAAAAAAGGGTGAGAGAGGGAATTAATTGGGAACTTAAATTCATAGAATTATTGACTGGGATTTGGATCTGAGCTAATTGAAAACCCTTTTCCGAAAAAGAGAATACGTATATATGTAATATTATTATATTAATACAATGATTAATGGTGGAAAATTAGATTCTGAGGTTAGAAATTAAGGACACTCACGTTTCACTTCTCCAACATGATACCCCTATTGTTTATTCCTATCCTTCATTATACTAAGGTTAAAATTTCAAATCAAAGTATAATTAATTCATTTTCTTTGTTTGGAAATACGTTAGTTTCCAATACAATAATTAATTGATGATTGTAATAGATGTTAAAGAAAATGTCATATTTGACTCCATAAATTCATATATGCATATACCAATATGAGGCAGAATCCTAAAATGGTATAAAAATGAGGATATACAGTATGTTAACATATAATTTTAATAGTAAAAAGTAATTGAATTATTAGAAATAATCAATCTAAAATTAAAATATATATAGTGTTGATATGTCTGTATTATTAAGATTTACTAAGGTAATAAATTCAGTTAAATTTGTTATATTTACTAGTTTAGATTTCAACTAAAATATGCATTTTAAAATCAGATGTGTTGGATTGACCGAAAATTGAATCCGTTGGAATGGTAGTCTAAACTGGAGGTGATAGGATAATTTGGAATTATGGTAGAACACGGGATGAGAGATAATTTTATATAAAAATCGAAGCGGTTGAATCAGTTAAATGGGGCTATAAAAAGGATGGTCCATAGCAATTAGGTGGTGGTCTCTAGTGATGAGAACGAAGTATTCGTCTCTTAGATCTCTGAATTCACTTTAGCGAACACACTTCAAAATGAAGAATCGAATCGGAAGTGGGAATTAATACAGGGAACTTGGGTTTGGTCTCTCCCTTTCAGTTCCGACTTTTAAAAGAGGAAAAAAAAAGAGAAGAGAGTGAGTGAGGAATTTCAAATCCATAAATAAATACAAAACCGAACTCGTATATATTTATCGGACACTACAAGTATTAGCTATTATAGTGAAAAGACTCATTTTTTGCCTTTTCCTTCAACATCTGCGGGAAGACCAATTGAGAAACGCTGATTTTTTCTTTTTCTTTTTCTTTGTTTTGGTTATCTTATCTCTCTTTTCCTGCTTTTGAGGTTTCGCCGTCTTTGGGGTTCGGCTCTACCCTTTTGTTCGTGGAGATTGGTAGCGCATTAAAGTGGACCTCTTACTAAAGAAGATCCGTAGCCGAAGATATCACATTTATGGCTATGTCTGCAAAATCTTGGAATTGAAATTTTATCTAAACTTAATAGCCTCCACTCTCTGCTCTGGGACACCCAGCTGCGAGTGAGTCTGTGTTTCGTTCCATTTTGAATACAAGGGAAAAAGGTGACAAATCAAGTCAGGCTAAAGGACAGAGAATTGAAAACTTAGCATTCAATTCATTTTGGGTCATAGAATTAGACCGGAGGAGATCTGTGTTTTGTTTCTTCAATTCAAATCTTTTGCACGAAAGAGACATTTCACAACTGAGGTTGGTTTTACACGTTTTGTTGCATATACGTATTTGGGTTTCTCTTCCTCTTCTTCTTCTTCTTCTTCTTCTTCTTCTTCTTCCTCTTTTAATTCTAATTTGCTTGGAGTTGGATCTGAGGGGGGTCTCTCTCACTCTCTTTTTCTATTTATATATACATATATTGGCTTTCGTTTTCTGGGGCTGCGGGGTCTTTGGATTGTAGTTTTTGTCTCATATGGTGTCCTTTTATATGTTTCAGATCTAGCAGGATTTTTAGAGATTAAAACGAAGACAATGTTGCCTCAGAAGCAAGCAGAAGAAGCCATAGTCTCAAACATTAGCGAGACAGACCATGATGGAAAAGAAGAAGAGAAAGAAGAAGATCAGTCCCTCTTTAGTGTAAAGAGCTTCCTCTGGCACGGCGGCTCCGCCTGGGATGCCTGGTTTAGCTGCGCTTCCAATCAAGTACCTATATATATATATATATATATATATTCACCAATTTAACAATTTCTTTAATTTGTTAATTATTAAAATTTGTTCTTCATGATGATTATGAATTAATTGTGTATAATTAAAATTGCAGGTGGCTCAAGTACTGTTGACACTGCCTTACTCATTCTCTCAACTGGGTATGCTGTCAGGGATTTTGTTCCAAATATTCTACGGATTTATGGGAAGCTGGACTGCTTATCTTATCAGCGTACTCTACATAGAGTACAGAAGCCGAAAGGAGAAAGAGAACGTTAGCTTCAAAAACCATGTTATTCAGGTTCGTTTACTTAAAATATATGACAACCACTTTTATCTAATCTTTAAACCTAAAACCCATAACTTAAGAATCTCAAATTGCAGTGGTTTGAAGTGCTTGATGGGTTACTAGGTCCATACTGGAAGGCAGTGGGACTTGCCTTCAACTGTACTTTCCTGCTCTTTGGATCTGTCATTCAGCTTATTGGTTGCGCAAGGTAAGTGTTCTTGTTTATTTTCTTAGTTAGTCCTTAATTACCAAAAGCTTAGTCTTTATATATAAAAATATATTTGGGTTTTTTTTGTTGGTTTGATAGTAACTGCAGTTTGTTTCTTTGATATATATTTGATTACAGTAACATTTACTATGTCAATGACCATTTGGACAAGAGGACATGGACATACATTTTTGGAGCTTGTTGTGCTACAACTGTTTTTGTACCCTCTTTCCATAACTACCGGATATGGTCTTTTCTTGGTCTAGGCATGACCACTTACACTGCCTGGTATCTCACCATAGCTTCTCTAGTTCATGGCCAGGTATTCTAATATATATATATATATATAATAACGAATAAATCCTACATTAATTAATTATCACTTTCAAAAAATGAAAATTTATTTAATTATTTTTTGCAGGTGGATGGAGTAACACACTCGGGTCCCAAAAAGCTAGTGCTATACTTCACCGGAGCTACCAACATCCTCTACACCTTCGGTGGACATGCTGTTACTGTGTAAGCCTTTATTTATTTGTTTTTTCTTAAAATAAAGAAAATGACTTTTTAACCATACACACTCCTATTATTTTTCTTCTTTTCACTTGGGTTTCTACACGGCTTCCGTTTGCAGCTTTTGCCGGTTTTTTTGGGTGTCGAGACCCACAGACAAAATCATATAGATTGTTTTTTTTTGTTCCCAATCCCATCTAATATCTCTATGATATAATTTGAACAGTGAAAAGAAAATGGTCCTATGTACTATGTTCTAGTAAATTTTTAAGCCTTCCTCTCTCCTATAGTAATGATTTTCTAATTTTGTTATTCATATAACTAGAGAATCCAATGGCATAATATAAGAAACGAAAATTTTTGTTGGTTTTTTGAATTTTGACTATGAATTAGTTGAATCTAAAGTGGGTGATTTTTTTTTTCATTTTTTTTATTAGGGAAATCATGCATGCCATGTGGAAGCCACAGAAGTTCAAGTACATATATTTGCTAGCTACACTCTACGTTTTCACACTAACACTTCCGTCGGCCTCCGCCGTGTACTGGGCATTTGGCGATGCGCTGCTCAACCACTCAAACGCCTTCTCGCTTCTGCCCAAGACTGGCTTCCGTGATGCAGCCGTTATCCTAATGCTGATTCACCAGGTCTAATGCCTACCAAGTATTTGACAATTGATTGTATATATAAAAGAAAAAAAAATTGAAATTGAATCTGACACAGAATTTGAATGGTGCAGTTTATAACATTTGGGTTTGCATGCACACCACTGTACTTTGTATGGGAGAAGGTGATAGGGATGCACGATACCAAAAGCATATGCCTGAGGGCACTTGCTAGGCTGCCTGTGGTGATACCCATATGGTTTTTGGCCATTATTTTCCCATTTTTTGGGCCTATTAACTCAGCAGTCGGAGCTCTTTTAGTCAGCTTCACTGTTTACATTATCCCAGCTTTAGCCCATATGCTTACCTACCGAAAAGCCTCCGCCAGACAGGTAACACTTCAATAAACTAAATTAAGTTTGCTTGCTTCCAACTTCCAACTGTGCCACTAACTTTTATCTTAACCAGTTGAAAAATTATTAAAAAAAAAGAATTATATTCTGGTATAACTTTGGTAAATATAATAGTTTCTTGAGGGTATATTGGTTTAAAAGCAGTGAGTGGACGCTCCTCGTTTGATGGGGATTCCCGCAATCTGCAGTGGAAGTGTCCTAATAACTGAGGCTATGAGTGCATAGAGAGAGAGAGAGAGAGAGAGAGAGAGAGAGAGAGAGATGGTAGGAAGGAAGTCAAGTAGCAAGTGTACAAGATATAAGAAGCATTTAAGGCTTTGATTTGGAAAATATTGAGGGAGAGGTACATAGATAATAGATAGGTGGCATGTCCTTTTCATTTAGTTATATTGTTACAGTTGGATTGTTGAGCTGGCTCACTTCATTCCTATCTCCCCTAACAATTTTTTCTTATTTAAATTAGATTTATAAACAAATTCATAAATTAATTTTGCTTGCATTTATTTTATATAAATGAAAAATTGTAATTGAATTATTTCATAAATGTGTTCATAGTAAATACTTAAAAGGCTCTAACAAGAACAGATGAAAACTAATTGCCATTATTTCCCCCATGTGTCAATTTTAATATTCGAGAAATATGATAGAGCCTCAAGTTGTGTTTAATTTTGCAGAATGCAGCAGAAAAACCTCCGATCTTCTTACCAAGCTGGACAGCCATGTATGTGTTTAATGCATTCATAGTGATATGGATTCTAGTGGTTGGTTTTGGATTCGGCGGATGGGCTAGCGTCACCAACTTTGTCAAGCAAGTTGACTCATTTGGGCTCTTTGCCAAATGCTACCAATGTAAGCCTCCACCGCCTCCGGCCACCGCAGCACCACCACCAACTACCCACCATCACTGAATCAATAGCCCCTATTTTCTTTCCTTCCGTATTTTGTATCATACAAAGGGATGCCAGCAATACCTCCCCTGCATGTGATGTGTGATGGATATTTCTTTTTGTTTTTTTTTTCTCTTTCTCTAATTTTTGCTTTTATTTATATATAGATTTTTTGCCTCCTTTCAATTAGTTGATAAAATAGTTGTGTTGAATTGTGATGATTACTTTGCTATTAAAGCATAGGCTAATTAATTATTTCAGATATTTATATATTTTACTCTTTTCTCTTTTTCTCTCGTATTAAAAAAACAAAATTTGCTATCTTTTGTTTTTTCTAAGAAATGATAAGCTTGCGGTGCCATTATTACAAGTATATGTTTCCAAGACATTAAAATAAGCTCATTAAATTAAATATTAAATGCACAATACAGTACTGTAGGGGTTTTTTTTAATATTTTAATGTAACGTGGGTTGGTCTTAAAGGACCATCCATGTGTGGGCATGGTTAACTGGCCCTTTTGACCTAATTAGGATAGTGGGCCGCGGGCCCATCACATGGATAGCATGTTACCTCATATGTATGTCACGTGCCTGTCTTTGCTCCTAAGTCCTAAATATTCTCTTCTTGCAAATTCCCAATCACATGGCCAAGAGGCCAACTCAATAATAATAATAATAATAATAATAATAATAATAATAATAATATTCATGCACCTTCCATATATGATTTTAATCAATCCTAATATCAAATCTGCTTTAATTGTTATGAGTGCAGTACAAGATCTTTGACTCCCTTTATCGTTAATTATATAATTTTTTTTTCAACCATCAATAATTTAGATTTGAGTTTGATAGAACATTAAGGAATTAAAACGTTTCATACCAAATTTTAAAGGTTGTTATCGAATTTGAAATTTTTGATAAAGGAAAAATTCAGCATTATCACCCTATGTCGCCCTAATAATTTGTTTTTATGCTAAAATTTTGAGAATATTTCCTTTGACTCTGCTGACTAATTAATTATAAGTGCTGATCTCTATTAGAGTTTACTTAATATTGGTTTTGGTCAAACTCCCTTTTATGGTGATAATTAAGTTTGTATTGTAATTCTATCTGCATAAATATTATTAAAATTTGGTCTAGATGATTAAATTAAAATCACATTGGAAGTATGAAATTACTAATAGCACATTTGTATTTTTTTCAATGACAATATGTGGCATAAATTTTTTTATATCTACAATTAATACTAAAAGATATATGAATACATACATACATATATATATATATATATATATATATATATAATTCTAACATTTTGAATATTTTTTATTATAATTAAGTTGGTATAGTTATAAATAAGTACAAGGAAAAAGAATAGTATTTCAGGTTTGGACTAGCATAAATGATGCCTTGCAGTTTGGGTGTCGTTATTAAACTCTAATAATAATAATAATAATAATAATAATAATAATAATAATAATTTTCATTAGTTTTTATTTTAATCATTTGTTATTTATTAAACACCCTAATATAATAATTTGGTGTTTTAACTATTATATAACCATTGAAAAACAAAATCTATAGCAAATAAATACTTAATATAATAAAATGTAGATTCATTCAAAAAAAATATCTACATTTCAATTGTCAACCATATCAAATCATGTGGAAAATGAAATAAAGATAGTTCATTACAAGGAGTGAAATGAAATCACTAAAATTAAAATACATGAATTCTCAGATTCCTTAATTTGCATTTGATTTCTCTTGGACTTTGGAGCTATCACTTCCAGTTCTCAGAGCATTATTAAGTTATGTAATTTGATCACCTAAATATAACAATTCTGTAGGATCAGATTCACAATTTAATCTGAGTTTAATTAAAAATCGAATCAAATTAAAAAAAAAAAAGCATACAAAAATTTTGAAGTAAGGTCAAGATCAATCCACAAATCTAATAAAATCAGACCCAAATAATGAAAAAAAAATCCAACCTGATGCAAATAGTCTGATTAGATATTCGAACTCAGAGATTTTATAATACTAATAGATCGATATTATTAAACTAAAATTTATTGGTGTAAAAAATACGATTATTAATAATTAAATGTACAATTGTATTTTAGTTTTGGTGGATTCTTTTTGGAAGGCTAATCGATCTTCTTCTATAAGATAGCAATTAGGATGATTAAATAAGAGATAATTGTTGCCTAAGATTCTTACAAGTTACAATTACCGTTACAGGAAGTTGCATCTAGATCTAGTGTTCGTTCATGCATGTCAGCATTTGCCATTGCAAGATACACCATGTTGACCCACAAGCTTTATTGCATTATATATATATATAATTTTTTTTCCAAACACTTGTTACATAAGCAATTAAGCATCCATATATTATAACATTTCTTGGTACTATACACATGAAAATACTTCTCTTTTTTCTTACAAGAAGCATGTGGAAATAAGCATTGAAACTAGAAATTTTTTTTATGACATTAATTCAAAATAGTTTCATGTAACTTGTAACAATGATTGAGATCTAAATCTTATACCTCATTGCTTGGAACTTGAGTTATTTCATGCTGTTGTATGTGAAAAAGTACTAAAAATTAATCTATTGCCTGACCATTGGATTTGATGCTTTGCTTTTTATTTTATTGCCAATCGAAGTTGTTCTGCGTCTACGATTATTCTCAAACTTGTTAATTCATAAAAATAGCTGGTTCAGATTTTATAAAAAATTATTTTCAAAGATTTCAAAATTAAATGTGCATATATATTATATAGCTTTGCATAAGATTATATAATGCAAACATGACACTGTTTGTGTTTCTATTAATATTAAAAATTTGAGATCTTCATTCTTAGCATAAATAAAATAACAAAATTACGAGAAAATGAAATTTATTGATGTTACGATCAAATGGAAAATATTGAAATGAATAATCCTACTTATATACAAGCTAGCCAGTAAAAAGGGGTACAAAAAATAACCGCCTACCTATAAGCTACGATTAACTCAAAACGGTGCGCATCACTTGTCAAAATAACTAAACGAAACAGTGCGCACAAGTGATTAATATATCACACTGCGTTTTGACTATTTATTACTCAATAAATACAATGAAACTGAAACTAAAACTTTCATCTCCTTTGTATCTCTCGATCAGCTCTTCCTTTTGCAATAGCTCAGCTCAGCTCAGTCGCCTACTCCATTTATAATTCTATCAGCTACTCCTTAAGGTAGAGCCTAGTGCAAAGACAACAAACCCAACTTAAAGCATAAACAATAAAAAATTGGAGCAGTCAAAGCCTTGATAAATATATCTGGGGTGAAATTGATATGTTGTGGAACAACATAGCCATTTTTGTACTGATCTCGCATCAAATGACATATTGTAGCCATTTTTGTACTGATCTCGCATCAAATGACAATCAATATGGAGGTGTTTTGCTGTAATACTCTTTATCATTTTGTATATTTTTCAGTATAATGGACAAATAAAAAATGCTATAAAAAAACTCTTTAAAAATATTTTTTTTTAATTTTAAACATATCACATATACAAAATTTGAAATATATAAAATATAATACAATGTATACACTCTCTAATCACAATTCATTTTTTTCATATATATATATATATATATATATATGTTATAATTAAATGTAAAAACTTATATATAATAAAATACAATAAAAAGACTAATCCGCTTGAAGTGGTTACTGCTGTTACCGTTAAATTCAATCATGTGAATTCACAAAACATCTTTATTCTACAAATTCTGACATTGTATGCTACTATTGTAATCTATGAGAGAAAAAATAAACTTCTGAGTTGAATATATAACTCAATTATGCAAAAGTTTTACAAACATAGTTATTAAATTAAAACATATATTTAAAAAAAATGATTTCAAAATTTAAATCACTTTTCATTAAGGTAATAATATAATATCTTTTTATCCACTTAAACTTATAATACATTATATCTCTGATTTTTTATAATATTATTTTTATTTTTTTCACCCACATATTATAATATTCTAAATTTTTTCTTAGAGAATCAAAGAGATGTATTATCACATATCAACATAGGATTCACATAAATATATAAAATTCAAATATAATATTACTCAGTCTACAAAAATGTATATGACTATAAAAATATATCAGGGGACCCAAAAAAATGTATATGATCACAATATCTCATCGGTCCACATAAATGCACAGTACTATAATTTCTACCATATTGACATGTCAATAATATTCTAGTTTACATCTAGACTAACATGTGAATAAAATTTTCATATTCATAAATTAATTTATTTTTTCATTTCAAAACATAAAAAAATAATTTTCATAAAATAATTTATTACTAATTTCTTAATCATTTTCCATAAAATTAATGAATATTCTTTCTCTGCTAAAATAAATATCAACATACAATATATTTAACATCTAAATTCTCTCAAAACATATAAATTATTTCAAATTCAATAATTGTAAAAACTCAAAATTTTCACGTAAAATATATTTTATGTAACATTATAAACCGTTTAAACCTAAAAATTTCTTTATTATTTTATAATTTACTGAAAACCAATTACAAACAATAATAGCTAATATTATAAGAACAATTGTACTAAACTTTTTATACTTTATCAGTGTCTGCCGGATCGTTCCCTTTATCTTTAGATGATGCATGTCCCAATGTTGCGTCTAATAAAAGGATAATTTCAATTATTTCTCTAATTTCCATTTCCAACTTAAAATTCCTATTAATTCAATAAATATTCTAAAAATTCCAAATAAATTTCTTAAATCACTTTAGTCATTTTCTTTCATTTTCCATCATCAATTTCACAAAAATAATATTCAATTATTTTCAATAAATTTTTCCATAATTATGCTAAAAATCTAAAAATTCACCAAAATTTCCTATTAAAATTTTATTTTATTCCAAAAATTATTTTCCATCTCCAAACACTTCATTTAACTCCATTTTCACCATTTTAAGGCACAAATCCTCTCAAAATAATTTCTCAAAAATTTGGCAATGATTATGAAAATTTTCAAAAATTCTACAAAAATTTCTAAAAATTATTTTCATCAAATTAAATATTCCAAAAATTAAAAAAAATTCTTCGAAACAGTCTTCAATTTCTCGAAACGACCATCGGTGCAAAAATTACATTTTTACGGTTTAATCATTTTTCTTAATTTGGTGAAAAAAGTATATTAATATGATAATATGAATATGAAGTTGATTAAATGAAACAATGCGATTTTGTGTTGTGCATACAAATCAATGCAATAGACTAGCTGAAATTCAGATTTTTTGTCCAACAGTAAAAATGTGATTTAAGCACATCAAAATGTATAAAATATTAATTTAAGGTCGTAATTGGAGTTATAAGAAGAGATTTTACGGTTAATGACTCAAATTGTAAAAAAATGATCATCAATACGTGTTTACAACATGATTTTTTGGATCAAAAGTTAGATAAATGTTTAAAATTGATATTATATTATTACCTTAATGAAAATGTATTTAAATTTTGAATTGTTTCATTTTAAATTTATGTTTTAATTCAAATAACTTTTTATAAGATTTTTGTACCACTGAGTTATATACTCAACGCGAAAATTTATTTTCTCTCGTGTAGGTTGCAGGAGTAACATATAATGTCGGGATTTATAGAATAAAGATGTCGTTTTATGAACCCACATGATGGAATTTAGCAGTAGTAGCGGTAGTCACCCCGAACGGGTTGGTCTTCTTGTTATATTTTATTATATATAAGTTTTTAAATTTCATTATGGCATGTGTATACATATGTAAAAAAATGGGCTGTGATTAAGAAGTGTATACATAATATTATATTTTATATATTTCAAATTTCGTATATGTGATATATTTAAAATCAAATGAATTTTTTTGAATTTTTTTCTATAACACTTTTTATCCATCCAATATACGAATAGATATACAAAAGGGTAAGAGTTGTTTCATTTGTTCTCTTATGAAACATAGGTTTTGTTGTGATGTGACAAGCTACTTGATTGTCACACCACAAAGGTATAGACAAGGGCACAAAAATTTAAAAATTAACTAAAATATAACTGATCCATTGAAGTTCACAAACTATGTTATCCAAGCTTTGATAATTAGCTTCAGTAGTGAATTGAGACACAATGCATTGTTTCTTTATTTTTCAAGAGATTGAACCAAGGAACACACAATACCCTATTAGTGATCTCCTTGTGTCCTTGTAACTTACCCAATCCACATCACTATAAGCTTGAATATGGAAGGAATTGGAATATATTTATTCTTTTTAGTCTATCTCTAAAACTATTTTATAATACATGAGGAAATCAAATATAAGTCAATAAATATATATTAATTCATCTAAATTTATGTTAGTAAATATATTAGTATAATATTAATTAATATAATACAAAAATAATAGCTATATAATTAATTTGTTAATATTTATTTGCATATATTAATATAATGTATTATAAATTTATTCATATATAAATATTTATTATATATATATATAATATTATAATATAGATTTGAATTATTTATATAGTTTGAATTTTGAGTAACACTAAAATAATTAGACATCTCTTCATAATTGATAAAATAACTTATTTTAAATCGTATATTAACAAGTTAGTCAAGTAAAATTCATTTATGATGCAATTTTTTCATATCAAAATCGTATTAATACGGTTATAACACACATCCTTTTAGTTCAAACTCATATATAGTTAAGTCCGTATCGTTTTCGTATTATTTAATCGTATCGTATAAAAAATTGTCAGTTCTACTTGTACCCACTTTTGATGCTTTACTGCCTTAGTATAAGTCTTAGGTTCCTAGACTTGAGAGGTTAGCTAAAAAACATAAGTGTGGGAGGAAAATTGACCACTAAAATGATTAGATGAAATGTATGTTTCAAAATGTGTGCAATTAGTTTCAAAATCTTGTAGGCATAATGGTTTTTGAAAGGTTCTTGTACTTTTTCTAAGAGGTATAATTGATGATACAACATGTACTGGTGATATAACCGAGTTTATCTTATGTTGAGTTATGAACTCTGAATTAGAAGTATTATTGTTATGGAGAGGTAAGAATTTGTGTGTAGTTGTGGTATTGTCTAATAAAGGCAAAGGTAAAGGTAAGTTAATACGAGATTTTGTTATATGTGTAGATCAGAAAAAAGGTAGTATATTTTCATTGAAAATAACATATCTAAAAGCAAAAATAAATTTGGTATTGAGATCATACAACTTATATGCCTTCTGTCCATGACAATGACCAAAGATAAACAAACTTGATGTAGGGGGTATCAAAATGGGTCATGACACCTGAATCCAATACGCGTAACACGCAAAATTAGTGTATTAGTATTGAGTATAAATGGGTTTGTGTTATAAATAGATCGATCTATTTATAACATAATTCAAAGTGGATTGTGTCATGGGTTCACGAGTTGACACGCGAACCCGTTATAACCCATTTAATTTTTGTGTGTCGTGTCCGATCCAACCCATTTATAACACATATAAATTTGTTAAAATATGAAGGTTTATAGTATCATTTTACAAAAAATAAATATTTAAATATTATTTTCGTGTCGTGTCGTGTCAATTAACCCAAAAGACATCATCATATCGGGTGACCTAAAAAAGCATAATTGTGTCATATTTGTGTTACAAGTGTAACTCGTTTAATTTTTGTATCGTGTTCATATCAATCCGATTAATAAATGGGTCATTTTTGAGTTGACTCTAATTATGTCACTAGAATGGATCGACATGACACAGATACGTCATGCCAACCCGATTTGACACCTCTAACTTGATGGATCTAAAGGAAAATTTGGGCTTATGAGGAGTATTTCCTTAGCATAGGTTAGACAATCAAAGATTCAAAGGCTAGTGTAATCAAGAGTTGAATGAAACAAAATCTCATAGGGTGTTTTCCAACCTAGAACAAATAATGGGTAGCCTATTAATTAAAAAAGTTACATGCAAAATACATTCTTCCCAAAAAGTCACAGGTAGTTTAGATTGAAATAATAAGGCTCAAACAACTTGAATGATGTGTCTATATTTTCTCTCAACTAAGCCATTTTTTTGAGGTGTTTAAGTGCATGTTTTTAGGTGAATGATACCATATGACGTTAACCGGGTCTGACACTATTTCTCATTATCTTATCTATTCTTAAAACTTTAACTTGTGTACTAAATTGGTTTTGAACAAGCTTAACAAAAATTTTCAAGAATGGAAACAATTTGTGACTTATTATTCATCATAAAAGTTTAGACTCCTATACTAAAGTCATCTACCAAGGTTAAAAAATGTTGCCCAGATATCAAGCCAAGAAGGGGGGTTGAATTGGAGTTTTAAAAATTAAACTTTAAGGTGCAGAAATAAATAATTAATTTGAGGAAGGATAGAGAAAATTTGACACACAGATTTATAGAGGTTCGGGTGTTAACAAACCCTACTCCTCTCCCCAATCGCAATTGGGAGTTTCACTAACACACTAAGTGTTACAATGGAGTTTTACAAGCTCACTCCCAACTATGGTGTTTTTCACAATGGCTCACACCTAACCCAGAAATTTCTTGTGTTTTAATGGTTCACATAATAACCAATTCCTTGTGTTTTACAGGCTCACACAAATAACCTACTCTTTGTGTTTTACAGGCTGACACAAACAACCTACTCTTTGTGTTTTACAGGCTCACACAAATAATCTTTTAATTTGTGTTTTGGAGGTTCACACAACTAACCCTTACAAGTGTTCTACTCTTAACCCTGAATTACCCAAAACTCACTTGAGTAAAGATTACAGAGAGAACCACTTATAAATCTTTATTGCTTAAATATGAGGAGCAAAAAGATTTTTACAGAGAATAAATTTGTTCTCAAAGTATCAAAGTACAAATAACTTGTAATAAGAATTAAATTCGAAGTATATGCTATTCTTTTGTTTTTCTTATCATTCTCTTGTTCCTTAATGCATAAATGACTTCCATTTATACTCCTATAGCTAAATATAGCCGTTGGGGTGCATTAAATAAGAAACTAGCCGTTGTACCAACCAAAAAATCGCGCCTGACATTTTTCTCTTTCATTGTTCACGGGTGTGACTATTCTTGTCACGGGGGTGACAGTTCTTCCCAAGCCGTGATTGAAGTGGTGACCTTGGTCGTGAAGCTCTCTGGAATATTTTGACATATTGAGTCACGGGCGTGACAATCTTCCCAGCCGTGATCCAAGTGGTGACTCTGGTCGTGAAGCTCTCTGGATGAAATTGCATGAATCTTCACGGGGGTGACACCTTTATTCACGAGGGTGACTGAAATGCTTACTTCACGGTTTGTGTTTCCTTTATGGCAGTGAACTTCAAATGTTGGTTTTGGTAACGGATAGCTTTCTTCACGGGAGTGACTCCTAGAGTCACGACAGTGAACATGCTACTACTTGAATTTTGTTTCTCAAGGATTATTCTTCCAATTCTCCATTCTTGCTATTTTAATTCATGTCCTGTATAATATACTTACAAAAACAAGTATGTTAAATACAATATTGCTATATTATTTGTTATCATCAAAATGACGAAAATACCCCTCAAGGTTAACAATCTCCCCCTTTTTGATGGTGGTAAATAATCTAGCAATATGTGATTTTGAGAAGTCTCCCCCTCAAAATATACTTAGGATAAAGATTGTAATATGCAAGAATAGTAAATAATGATGTAGCATTAAACTAGATTTTAAGTATATGCAAGTTATATGAGAAGTATATCCAATACATACCATAATTCCTTTTTAAGACATGAAGTATATGTAAGGTATATTTAAGGTATATCATGGCATATTTTTATTTGTAACTTGCTTTAAGGTATATGCAAGGTATACTTAAGTTGTATCTAAGGTATATAAAGCTCAATTTATATACTTTGCATATTAATTCACTTTTTGATGTCAATTCTTATATTACTAGTTTGATATCATTCTCCCTTATCATATATTGCTAGTTTTCTCCCCCTTTTGTCATCAATCAAAAAGGATATGAAGATTGAAGTGAACAAAGGCAAATATATATATCATAAAGGAAAGGATACAGACTAAGAAAGGAAAATTAAAATTTCCTACACAACCAAACATAAAAATGACAAACAAGCTAAAAATGATCAAATTTAGACTACATTCTAGCCTATCTTCTAGCCAGACATTCTATCACGAAGCCTAGCTACTTCAGCCTCAAGGCTGTCCATACGAGACTCCATGAAGTCCTTGAGGTTCTCTAACCTCTCATCCATGGAAGTCTGCAGCTGCTCAAAATGTGGTGCCAATAGGTCGACCACCTGTTGGCTAAGGATGGTGTAGAAGCTGAGGACTGTCCAATGTCCTGCTCGACTGCTGGAGATGCTTCCTCAATCCGAGCCCTCTTTTTCTGCTGGACTCCCTGGAGGCTTGCTTTAAAATCTTCCGTGTCATTATCTTCCCAGATAATCTCTCCAGCAGTATCAGTGAAGCGGTAGAAGATATCATTCTGAAAAATGATTCTGACAGCCGCTCCCATCTTAATGAATGACTCGACATCCAGCCTATCTCGAGGATGTACAGGAATGATGTTGAAGTGATGGTTATCCAGCTTCAAATAATTGAGTTTCACTGCAATATGGGTGACATATGCCCCAATCAAAATATCTCCTGTGAGCTTGGTGGCAATGGAGAGAAGATGGTTTGCAAACCATCTGGAAAGTGCCACTTTGACTCCCCTGCGAGCCATCTCAAGGAGGAAGAGCTCTGACTTTCTGATGGTTCCATTACTTTCTCCCCGAGCAAAAATGCTATAGGTTAGGAACCTATGCAAATACCTGTGTACTGGGGCCACGAGATGAGTGCTCTTTGTCTTCTTGACATCCCAGCTGCAACCGGTGCCGAAATGTGTCCAGGATGAAGGAGCAAAAAATTCTACCTCAGTCTCATTTAGAATGCCATCAGATGGTAGATTGAACAATTCTCCAAATGCGATGGCGCTGAGGGTGATAGGATTATTGCAGAGTTGGAATTTCACCACTCCAGTTGGTGAAACCTGCAAGGTGCTGAGAAATTCCAGCGTTGGCTCCCTCAGAGTCGGCTGATGAATTTCAACAAATTCTTTGAGATGACAGGCTTGAAGTTGCTCTGTCATAGCCATCTCAAGCCCGAGACTACGGACTGCCAGCCATTCGAAGGACCTTGATGATAAGATAGGTCTCTTCTTCAAAGTTGCATACCGAGGATGACAACTTTCTGGAATGATGTTCATAAGGTAATCTGAATACCTCTTAGGTGCATGGGACTTCTTTCTCTTTCCCTTAGAAGAAGCAGACTCCATATTTGAAGAAATTAGTTGTTGATGGAGTTGAATAGAATTTTTGACAGAAAATTTGATGAAAAACCCTAGAAATGTATGATTTCTGCTGAAGATTCAAACTTTTGGTGGTATTTATAGTGAAATTTCAAGTCTTTGGGGTCGGAATCTTCAATGTCTCAATGAATGAGAGTAGATGAGAGCGGTTTTGGAAGATGGAGAGTTGAAATGAAGGTTGTAATCGGCCGTTTTCTTATATATTCGATACATTCACGGGCGTGACTTATGGTTTCACGGGCGTGAATAGTTGTGTTCATGGTTTGCTCAAGTAGTGTTCCACTCGTGAATAAAGGCGTGAATAATTTCACGGACGTGATCGATGAACATCACGGGTGTGAATGATCATAGGTCACGGGGGTGAATATAACGTCATGGGCGTGAACTGTTGAATTTCACTACTTATGCCCGTGAAGCAAGCCGTGACACAAGGCGTGAAAGCTTCTGTGAGTTTTTGGGGTGTAATGCTTCACGGGAGTGAAAAATTGTCACGGTCGTGAAAGTCCATTGTCACGGGCGTGACTCAAGCCGTGAAACTAAGTTTCACCACTTGAAGCCGTGAATCATGTCGTGAACCAAAGTCGTGAATGAAACTGCCTCTTTGGGCCACTTAAGTCACGGGCGTGAATATATGTCACGGGCGTGACTCCCCTATAATTTTTATCAAATTAAAATTAAGTTCTACAATAAGACTAAATCATTTCAACAAAGATTCTACTTCATAAAACATGAATTCTCATCAAAATTTCTATCTTATAACTTGTGATATGATTTAAGATCAACAATTAAGATTTTATATTCTTGCAATCACAAGGTTAATCCATCAATCATACCTAGTTCTCTTCTAATGAAATTAAATCTTTCCTCATTTAGAGACTTAGTGAAAATATCTGCTAATTGATTTTCTGTGCATACAAATTCTAATTCAACATCTCCATATTGAACATGATATCTAATAAAGTGGTGTCTAATGTCAATATGTTTACTTCTAGAGTGTTGAATAGGATTATTTGAAAGATTTATAGCACTAGTGTTGTCACATTTTATAGGTATATGGTTCATCTCATGACCATAGTCCTTAAGTTGTTGTTTCATCCAAAGAATTTGTGTACAACAACATCCAACTGCTACATATTCAGCTTCAGCAGTTGAGAGAGCAACTGAAACTTGTTTCTTGCTAAACCAAGAAACCAAACATTCTCCAATGAAGTGACAAGTACCTGAAGTACTTTTCCTATCCAAAAGACTACCAGCATAATCTGCATCTGAATATCCTATAATATAAAAAGATGAATTCCTAGGATACCATAAACTTAGATGCAATGTTCCATGTAAATATCTTAAAATCCTTTTTACAGCATTTAGATGAGATTCTTTAGGACATGATTGAAATTGTGCACATAAGCAAACATTATACATAATATCGGGTCTAGAAGCAGTGAGATATAAAAGTGATCCGATCATACCTCTATAAAGCTTTTCATTAATGCTCTTACCCTTTTCATCTTTGTCCAATTTTGTTGATGTGCTTATAGGAGTCTTGGCATTTTTGCATCCTTCCATACCAAATTTTTTGATTAAGTCTTTGGCATATTTTGATTGGTTGATGAATATGCCCTCATTGCTTTGCTTTATTTGTAGACCAAGGAAATACTTAAGTTCTCCCATCATGCTCATTTCAAATTCCCTAGTCATGCACTTAGCAAATTCTTCACAAAACAGCTCATTAGTAGAACCAAATATTATATCATCAACATAAATTTGAATAACAAGTATATCATGCTTATGCTTTTTGATGAATAGAGTAGTATCAACATTTCCCTTTGTGAAGCTATTTTCTAATAAAAAAGAACTTAGTCTCTCATACCAAGCTCTTTGAGCCTGTTTTAAACCATACAAAGCTTTTGAAAGCTTAAAAACATGATTTGACAAATCATAGCTTTCAAAACCTAGTGGTTGTTCTACATACACTTCTTCATCTATATAACCATTTAGAAATGCACTTTTCACATCCATTTGAAAAATTTTTGAAATTCATGTGACATGCATATGCTAAGAGTATTCTTATAGCTTCTAATCTAGCTACAGGGGCATATGTTTCATCATAATCTATACCTTCTTCCTGATTATATCCTTTTGCAACTAGTCTTGCTTTATTCCTGGTTATTAACCCTTGTTCATCTAATTTATTTCTAAATACCCATTTGCTGCCTATGATTGGATGATTCTTGGGTCTAGGTACTAGGTTCCATACCTTATTTCTCTCAAATTGGTTGAGTTCCTCTTGCATGGAAATTACTCAACTTTCATTATTAAGAGCCTCATCAATATTTTTAGGCTCAAATTGTGAAATAAAAGCAATGTCAGTGACTAAATGCTTGAAATGAGATCTAGTACTTACTCCCCTTGATAGATCACCAATTATTTGCTCATTTGGATGATCTTTCGTCATTCTCCACTCTTTTGGAAGTTCTTGCTCCATTTGTTCTTGATTTTGAGGTAGTAAATTTTCTTGACCGTTTTCTTCTTTTCCATTTTCAATGACAAGTTTTTCCATATTATCTAAAACATCATCAAGAGCACTACCTTTCACAAGATCAAGTCTACTAGATTCATTAAAAACAACATGCATGGATTCTTCAACCGTTAATGATCTTTTATTAAATACTCTATATGTTTTGCTGGTTGTAGAGTATCCTAAAAAGATACCTTCATCAAACTTAGAGGCAAATTTTCCAAGATTGTCCTTGGTATTCAATATAAAACACTTGCATCCAAATACTCTAAAGTATGATACCAAGGGCTTTCTTCCATTCCATATCTCAAATGAGGTTTTGTTTAAAAGAGGTCTTTTGAAAACTCGATTTGAAATATAACATGCAGTGTTTGTGGCTTCTGCCCAAAAATAAGTTGGTAATTCATATTCATTAAGCATTGTTCTAGCCATTTCAATTAATGTTCGATTTTTCCTCTCAACTACCCCATTTTGTTGAGGTGTCCTAGGAGATGAGAAATTATGTGAAATGTCATGTTCAAGACAAAAGCTTTCAAAGTTTTCATTTTCAAATTCTTTCCCATGATCACTTCTTATTTTTGAAATGCAGTACCCTTTTTCATTTTGAACTCTTTTAGCAAAGTTTTTGAAATTTTCAAAAGCATCACTCTTTTGAGCTAAGAAAATTACCCAAGTAAATCTAGAGTAATCATCTACGATGATAAATGCATAATGTTTTCCTCCTAAGCTAGCAATTCTAGTAGGTCCAAACAAGTATAAATGCAGGAATTGAAGAGGTTTCGAAGTACTTACTATGTTTTTAGCTTTGAAAGATGACTTGTGTTGCTTTCCTCTTTGACAAGGATCACATGTCTTGCCTTTTTCATATTTAACTCTTGGTAATCCTTTTACTAGCTCTCCTGTGCTGAGACTTTGTATTAAGTCCATGTTAGCATGACCAAGTCTTCTATGCCACAACCAAGATTCATCACTAGTAGTCACAAGACACTTAGAGGAATGGTTAGATAGTTCATGTAAGTTTATTATGTACGTATTGATATCTCTATTTCCTTTAAATATTTCTTGACCATCAATAGAGATTACAAGACATTCATTTGAAGTGAAGATTACTTTGTTTCCTTTATCACATAATTGACTTACACTCAACAAGTTATGTTTCAAGCCATCAACAAGTAAAACATCCTTAATAAAAGTAGTACCATTAACACCAATAGAACCAATGCCAATTACCTTACCCTTTGCATTGTTTCCAAAGGTAACTTTACCTCCATCAATACTTTTGATTTCATTGAAGAGTTCTTTGTCTCCTGTCATATGCCTTGAGCATCCACTGTCTACTAGCCACGCATTTTTGTTTATTGTGGACTTGAGGCATACCTATAGAATTACAAATCAAGTATGATATTTAGGTACCCATATGAGTTTGGGTCCTTGGGGGTTAGCACATGAAGTTTCCCAATGAGCCTTCCTTATCCAGCAATGTTTATTTATGTGACCCATTTTCATACAATAATTCTTACACTGTATTTAAATGCCATAATTCTATTAGACTGATTTTGAGAACAATGGCATGCACATTCATGATTAATTTGCATTTTTCTAGATGCATGCTTCCTATACATAAAGGCATGATTATTCTTTTTCTGTATAGAAGGTTTAACATTCTTATTTCTTGGTGCTTTCTTAACAGTTGTGGAGATGTTAGGTTCTCTAGACTTAACAAATACAGTTTTATTAGAAGATGATGATGTGTCCTTAAATCCTAGACCATGTCTAACTAAAGGTGGTCTTTGAGACACAATGAGAGTATCTAAGCTCTCTTTACCCTTGTAAAATTTAGAAATGGAATTTCTAAGTTCATCAACTTCATTTTTCAAAGTATTATTTTCTTTTAACAGTGAAGCTGTTGAGGGTCTTGATGAGTATTCATCTAATGACTTTTGAAGAGATTCATTAGATGATTTAAGCTTTATGTTCTCTTTTTCTAAATCATCTATCTTATTTTTCAAATTAGAGATATTATTTCTATAGGTACTAAATTTAGTTCTATATTTCTCTAATTCTATATTTAATTCTTCTATTAGGCTTTGTTCATCATCATCATCATCATCACTATCACTATTACTATCATTATCACTACTATCATTATTGAAAGAGTATGAGTGTAGTGATCTTACTTTATCCGAGACGTGATCCTCTATGGCCATGAAGCATAGGTTGACCTCTTCGCTTTCATTGTAATCTTTTTTACTTGAAGAGCTTTCGTCATCCCATGTGGCTTTGTGGCTTTCATGATAGTTTTCTAATGTTTTCCACATGCTATATGCAGTTGAACAGTGTTGTATCCTGCCACATTCTTCAACAGATAATGAGCTTGAGAGAATTGTCATTGCCTTCTTATTTTTGAAATTTGCTCTTCTTTGAGGCTCTGTCCAATCATCTCTTGACAGGATTTCCTCTTCACCATTCTTTTCGAATACTATCCCAAACTTCAATTCCTTCATTATCCAAATATGTCTCCATCTGAAACTTCCAATGAGCATAATTTGCTCCATCAAAGTAAGGCTTGAGACTTTGGAATCCTTCACTAGCCATATCTTACTCTTTACTAGCGCTTTTTAGGCTTTGATGCTAGACAAAGCTCTGATACCAATTGTTGCCCAGATATCAAGCCAAGAAGGGGGGTTGAATTGGAGTTTTAAAAATTAAACTTTAAGATGCGGAAATAAATAATTAATTTGAGGAAGGATAGAGAAAATTTGACACACAGATTTATAGAGGTTCGGGTGTTAACAAACCCTACTCCTCTCCCCAATCGCAATTGGGAGTTTCACTAGCACACTAAGTGTTACAATGGAGTTTTACAAGCTCACTCCCAACTATGGTGTTTCTCACAATGGCTCACATCTAACCCAGAAATCCCTTGTGTTTTAATGGCTCACACAATAACCAATTCCTTGTATTTTACAGGCTGACACAAACAACCTACTCTTTGTGTTTTACAGGCTCACGCAAATAACCTTTTAATTTGTGTTTTGGAGGTTCACACAATTAACCCTTACAAGTGTTCTACTCTTAACCCTGAATTACCCAAAGCTCACTTGAGTAAAGATTACAGAGAGAACCACTTATAAATCTTTATTGCTCAAATATGAGGAGCAAAAATATTTTTACAGAGAATAGATTTGTTCTCAAAGTATCAAAGTACAAATAGCCTGTAATAAGAATTAAATTCGAAGTATATGCTATTCTTTTGTTTTTCTTATCATTCTCTTGTTCCTTAATGCATAAATGACTTCCACTTATACTCTCATGGCTGAATATAGCCATTGGGGTGCATTAAATAAGAAACTAGCCGTTGTACCAACCAAAAAAATCGCGTCTGACATTTTTCTCTTTCATTGTTCACGGGCGTGACTATTCTTGTCACGGGGGTGACAGTTCTTCCCAAGCCGTGACTGAAGTGGTGACCTTGGTCATGAAACTCTCTGGAATGTTTTGACATATTGAGTCACGGGCGTGACAATCTTCCCAGCCATGAGCCAAGTGGTGACTCTGGTCGTGAAACTTTCTGGATGAAATTGCATGAATCTTCACGGGGGTGACACCTTTATTCACGGGGGTGACTGAAATGCTTACTTCACGGTTTGTGTTTCCTTCATGGCCGTGAACTTCAAATGTTGGTTTTGGTAACGGATAGCTTCCTTCACGGGAGTGACTCCTAGAGTCACGACAGTGAACATATTACTACTTGAATTTTGTTTCTCAAGGATTATTCTTCCAATTCTCCATTCTTGCTATTTTAATTCATGTCCTATATAATATACTTACAAAAAAAAGTATGTTAAATACAATATTGCTATATTATTTGTTATCATCAAAATGACGGAAATACCCCTCAAGGTTAACAAAAAATATTATGCTCCATTGAAAATAGGAGTCCTTTTGGTCCCCATATATTTGTATGCATAATAGAAAAAATATTTTATGTCTTGGTAGTGTTGGTAGGAAAATGATATTTTGTCTGCTTAGTTAAAGGACAAATGACACAATGAGGTGAAACTGTAATAGAATTTTTATTGATAAACTCTAAATGGAAAAGTACAAGGCCTGAGAGATGCCCCATTTTGCTATGCCATACATTCTCATTGGCAGCAGTAGTTATTTGATTTACAGTAGTATGTAGGTATTTTTTAAACATACAATTTGTTGTGGTGCTTGGTTTATAGGCTTATTGTCTAAAAAGTATAAGTTGCCCACAACTCTTCCATGAGCTAGAATCTTGTTACTTAAGTCCTGGAAATGACAATTCATGTGAATAAAAGTAAGTTGAAGATGGTTTTCTCTTGTAAGCTTAGTAACAAAAAGAAGATTATGGGAAAAAGTTGGTATATAAAAAATATCTTTCAAGTGCAACATATTATTCAAGTTAATGCTACCTAACATGGTTACATTAACTATAGATTTATTTGGTAAATGGACTTTTATTGGTTTAGGAATAGAACTCATCTTAGTAAACGATTTTCGATCAAAATAAATGTGATTTGTAGCCCTACTATCAATTATCCAGTGTGAGGGAACCTTACCTTTGTATGTAACAAAATTCACATTACCTGCATACTCTACTACTTCAGCAAAATTCATGTAACTATCATTTCCAGTTCTACTTTCTTTTCCTTTGATGTATTTTTCTATCTCCATTTTAATCAACTCTGCAATACCTTATTGAGTCTTAAGTGAGTTCATTTCTGCCATATCCTCCTTTTCTTCATCACTTCATATCATGTTGGCCTGCATCTTTCCTTTTATTTCTGCCTTTTCTGTTTCAACTCATTATACCATTCAAGTACACATGTAATCTTAAAAAAGGTTTCCCTCACATGCCTTGGCTTTTTACAAACGTCATAATACTCATCTCCCTTGCCATAATATTTCTTTTGCATAACACTTTTGTTATAGTTATTTTTGTCATTAGTCTGAGTTCTAGTCATCATCACACTACCCTTTAAGGTGTTTTCCAGATTCAAGTTCACAAAGTCTTTGTCTCTCTACATGAAGCATTGTGGAGTATGCTTTACTAATTGATGGCAGTGGGCCAAATACAAGCATTTAATTTTTAGCATGATCATAACCCTTATCAATCCCATAAGGAATTGCATCAGTTTAGTTGAAGAAGCAACTTCTTCTATTAATTTTCTTGCACCAACATCATATTTGCCACATGTGCAATATGATGTAAGGCTTAGTTAGTTCAACTTATCCCATAATTTCCTAAGCCTTGTATAATATGCACTCATAGACATATTTCCTTGGTTAACAAAACTAATATCCATTTGCAATTAGTATAACTGAGGATCAATGCATTCCCCAAAATTTTCTTTTAATTTTTTCCACAAATCCTTTGTTGTGGCAACATATATGAAAACCTATGATATTTCTTTATTTATTATATTTAAAATCCAAGATATGACCATAGAATCTACCTTACTCCATTGCTCAAAGCTTTCTGAATCTTCATCAGACATTTCTCCTTCATTCTCAATAAAACTCGGTTTACTCTTTGCTTAAAGAGCATTTTTCATGGATTTACTCCATGCAAGATAATTGCTTCCATTTAAAGGATTAGAAACCAAAATCACATCGGAGTTATTTGACGAGTGAAGCTGTAGAGGATTTCCATTGCCACTGACTTGGATTTCTTCATTTGATCCATTAGTGTTTTTTCTCATCTCAGCCATTATACAAGAATCTACAAATCTCTGCAACTCTTAAGATCAAAGTATATCAAGAAGAAGAAAACAAAAATTTCAGCTCTCAACTTAGAGCTTTGATACCATGATTGAATATGGAAAACACTGCAATGAATAATCTTCTTCTCTATTGAAAATAAATGAAGTCCTACTTATATACAAGCTAGCCTGTGAAAAGCGTAACAGAAAACAACCGCCTACCTATTATTCCCATCAAAAGACTATAAGCCACTATTAACTCAAAATGTTGTGCATCACTTGTCAAAACAACTAAACAAAATGGTGTGCACAAATGATAAAGATGACGCGTTGCGTTTTGACTATTTGCTACTCAATAAATACAATGAAACAAAAACTAAAACTTTCATGTCCTTTGCAACTCTCGATCAGCTCTTCCTTCTGCAATAGCTCAACTTAGCTTTGCCTCCTACTCCATTTATAATTCTATCATGTTATATGCTATATTTCTATTAAAATTTTATTTTTAAATGTCATTGAGCTATTAGCCAGATAATTGAATTTCTGTTTAGTGTATCAAAAATCTAAACTTTGAGATATTATTGTTCTTCGGAGCAATGATAGTTCATTACATATTGATTTATGTTTAACCCCTAATTTTTAAAAAAAAATAATATTAAGATATTTCCATTTTTATCCCTCAGCCCCGCCTATTATAAATATTTTTTCCTAATCCCACGTGACTTTTAGTTTTTATTTTATTTTTATTTAATGATCTTATAGCTTCTTTAGGAAGCTTTATTGAAAGAACAAATAAAACCCCTCATCTTCTTCCGCAGCACACACAATTTTGAGTGAAAAAAAGCAACCATAAAAAAAAGACAAACATTAATCAAATTATTTGGTTGAAAAAAAGGAAGAGGTGAAAGATGATTTAATTGATAAAACTTAAAAGTTATTATTTTAACTTTTTTCTTTTAGTTTTTTCTCAATTTTTTCTTTTGTAAAAAAGTAGTATTATATTGTCTAGTTCATTGGTTAAGGAATCACATGGTTAGCTATTGTATTAGCTCTAATATATTTGATTAGTAATATTTTTGTTTTCTTAATTTTGCAATTTGAGGGTTTCTTTAATTTTTTTGCTTTCCTTTAAATGGTTTTTTTTTTCATAGGTTATGTCAAATATGCAAAAGAGAGAGAATAGGTATACTAATACAAGTTTAGTCTACATTCTTCATATAACTGAGACAAATGATAGACTTGTTACTTATTTGATCAATTTCAGTTCAAGATTTTAGTTTTATATCTGATCAATTTTATATGGACACAATATTGTATTTTACTTAGCTAATTTGCATGTTGATTTATTTATTAATTCTTGTCATTTTCTCAATCAATTCGGGACATTTGTCATCTTCTTTTATTTTCATCTCATCTTTATGATTCATTGTTATTTGTTGTTTTCATTTGTGAATCATTTTATTTAGAATCAATATGAATGCTACCTCTTGATAAAATGAATAATTTGTGTGGAATTAAGTCTATTCTTTAAATCATAAACATAATCTTAAATTTTACACTCTTTAATAAATTTTTAGGATTGATTTAGATAGTAAAGATAAAGAACCAAACTCTTGATTTCTTTTTCAAAAAGAGGAATTCTCAAGCTGCAACATATACTTCTCCTCCATTGAATGCAATTGAATATTCTTTAATAGAAAATGATAGTCAAGTGAGTAATGATGAACCTCCAAATAAAGCCACACGAACGGTAAATAAAGTTGACATAAATTCTTTAGAATGTGATTGTAACGCCCTTTCACCCCAGCAGCCCGTGCCCAAATGAGGGAGTGCTATGCTGACTTCATCATTTAAAATATCTTTATTAAATTATTTATAAATTAAAACCACTTGTATATTTTTTCTTTATTTACTATTTATTTATTTTTCAGTATAAAAGAAATATAACATGAAAGATAAACTACATTTTTATATAGTAACATGTTCTTTACAAAACATACTGTTTATTTTACAAATACTACAAAATAAAATTTACAAGATAATATACAAAAGTTGTGTAACCCACAATGTGTGCAACATGCTACTTTACTGGATTAAGTTATCGCTGTCTTTATCTACTATCTTTTATTTATTCTTTACTAAATCTGCGTCAGAAAACTCTCACGCTAAGCTCTTGGCTTAGTGGTGCATATAAATAAGATAATAAACTATTTTATGCAATCATGCATTATCGTATATCAACTCATGCTTAATCATATTCTCATGCAAATCATGGTATTCTAGCATGTATAGACATTAAATTATATTATATTATCTCATACTTATTTATTTTATTAACATATCATTACATAACTCATCATAATTAACCATGTTACAATTTCTAATTCCATTTTTATTTTCCATAACTTCTTTATTTACTATAACATTTTTATTTATGTCCAAGACACTAAACCATCTATTAATGCATGTCACAAGTCATACTCAATCATTTTTTTTCCATGCAACTTACATTTCATAAATTTTATTCTTTTATATCTTAGGTTTATTTTACTTTATCAAATCATTATTATTTATAGCTTGTTATTACGCATAACACCTATGAACCACTGACTAGGATAACATAGTTGTCATCCAAGCACTTAGGAGTGCCACCCGGACAATATGATGTGCGCATATAAGTGTCATCACCGGCGTAGATAATCGTGCCAAACTCAGCGTAGATAATCGTGTCATTACCGATGTAGATAATAATGTCATCCCGACATAGATAACAGTGTCATTACCAGCGTAGATAATAATGTCATCCCGGCGTAGATAACAGTGTCATTACCGGCTTCAATAATCATACCATTAATGGTTTTCATTTTCATCATACTCCCCCCTATTTGGCATGCCAAACTATCATAAGTTGGTTCTAGTTAGTTGTTCTAGGGCTTATACAATTTCATTAAAATTCATAACAATTATATTCGCACTTTTCAAGCATGTAATGTCTCAAAATAATCACATAATCACTCAATTAAAATAATATTTACATAATATAACAAGGTTCACATCATTTTACTCATTTCATTCCTCAACTCATATGCTGTCCTGTTACAGTCAGATTCTGTTCTTTGTTTTTGACCTTAATTTTGGTCCTGTTACATTCTGAATTTAGTTACATGATTTTCTTAACAATTTTAGGTCTGGATCTAACTTACATGAGTTCTGTATCAAAAGATATGATAAAATAAACACTAATTGGTTATTAACAATTCTGCCCAGAATTTTTTGGATAGATTCTAAGTCCGAGCTTTATGAATTTTTATGGACAATTACAGACATATTTAGATTTTATGGTATAAATAAAAGTTATAGAACTATGTCTTAGCTTTCAAATCCAATAAACAACATGCAAAACCGAATTCCATAAATCAAGTTATAACAGTTTAAGTGCACACTGCTCATCAATTTCCAGCAAGGAATATACAAACTAATCACTTTCAATTTTTACCAAATTAAATCCTAAGTCTAGCAAACATGCATCCCCAAGATTTTCATCACAAAATACTATTAATTCAGAGTCATCAATATGCCAAATAATTAAATCATGCAAATAAAAAAAATAAAATTGACTATTGTCTTAGGTTATGCACAAACCTCTATTTTTTCTCTTTTCTTTCCCTTTACTTCTCTTTCTCCTTTCTTTTGCTCCTTTGATCTAGATCCTTGTCAATTTGAGTTACTAAAATTTATAATCAGATTATTAAAACTTCATAAACCCTAATCTCTCTCTTTCTCTTTACTCTCTTAAGCTACCTTGAGTATGAAAATGAAATTTTCCTTACTTTTTCTCACTTCCTTTCACTAGAATCAAGATTGACTATGGAGAAAAATGGAGGAAACGTGGGCTGGTGTGGAGAACAAAATTTTTCTCAATGAAAATGGATAAGGAAGAAGAAGAAAGAATAAAGAAGAAGATGACAAAAGTTATTAAGATAGGAGACACCTAAGCATCAATCTATAAGCTTTAATTAATGTTTAATTCATGCATCTCACTTGGCTAATTGTTGTATGCCATTTGGTGTGTGGTGCTTCAAGAAACGTGGAAAAAAATTAAAGATAGCAAATCCTAAATCAAAAGTGATAATGAATAAGAAAAAACAATTAAGAGAAAGAAGACAAAGTTAATTAATAATGGGGACATATAAGCCTTATGAATTTAATGACTAATTAATGTGTTCATGAATGTTAATTGGCTACTTAAAATGTGCCACTTGGTGTGGCCGGCCTCCATATTCATTATATGTCCCAATTCATGTAATTAATTTATGATTATCCAAATAAATCCTCAAATTTTCGGTAAATTACAAATTGACCCCTAAACTTTTCAAAGTTTGCAATTTAGTCATTTACCAAAATTTAACATCTTAAAATATTTTGAACACTTTATTAGGTATTTTCCATACTTAATCATCATTCTTTTAATTATTTTTCAATAAAAATCCAATTTTAGACTTTGGGTCAAACCGACGAATCGATTTAACAACTCGCACGACTTTGGTCTAAATTAGCGGATATGACAGTGATCCTGGAAAACATCAAGAAATATGGAGTTATCCTGTAAACCAACAAGACGAAATTTGAAGAGCTTATATTAGAACTGGGCCTTATCAATTTGTGATGTCAGATTATCCATTTGATAGCAAAACACATTGCCGTTTTCAAGCTTATTGGTTTAAATTGTTCCCTGAATGGTTAGAATACTCTCCAAAAAAAGATGAAACTTTTTGTCTTCCTTGTTATTTGTTCAATAAACCATATAGACATTTTGGATTATGAGCATTTACGGTTGAAGGGTTTAAAGCATGGAAAAAAGTTAATGATGGAGAAAATTGTACATTTTTATATCATATTGGAAAAGATCCTAACTCTTTGCATAGAAGAGCAATCATGCAATCTCGGGATCTAATGTATCAAACACACCATATTTCAAATGTCATTGAGAAGCAAACTTCCCAACAAATTGCTAATAATCGGTTAATATTGAAGACCTCAATAGATGTTGTTAGATGGCTTACATTCCAAACATGTAGTTTACGAGGCCATGATGAAAGCAAGGGTTCAACAAAGCCAGGTAACTTTCTTGAATTGGTGAAGTTGCTTGCATCTTATAATGAACATGTGACATCGCTTGTGTTAGATAATGCTCCTCAAAATGCATTTTACACATCACATAAGATTCAAAAACAAATATTACAAGTTTTGGCAAACAAGATAAGAAATGTCATTCGTGATGAGATTGGTGAATCAAAATTTTGTATCATTGTTGATGAAGCAAGATGAATCTAAAAAGGAACACATGGCTATTTTTTTGAAATTTGTGGATAAAGATGGATGTGTGAAGGAATGATTTTTTGAGTTAGTTTATGTTTCTGATACCACTTCATTAACTTTGAAGAAAGAAATATTTAATGTTCTTTTTTGACACAATCTCAATGTGAGAGATATTCGTGGCCAAGGATATGATGGAGCAAGTAATATGCGTGGGGAATGGGTTGGTTTACAAGCTCTTATCTCTAATGAGTGTCCTTATACTTATTATATACATTGTTTTGCCCATCACCTTCAATTAGCTTTGATAGCAGCTTCTAGAGAAGTTATTCCCATCCATCAATTTTTTACCAAGTTAACTGTAGTTGTTAATATTGTTGGCTCTTCTTGTAAACAACATGATCAATTACAAGCTAGCCAAGCTACTGAAAGTGAAATACTCATCTCCATTGATGAGTTAGAAACAGGTAAAGAATTGAACCAAATAGGGACCTTAAAACGAGCTGGGGATGCTAGATGGAGTTCTCATTTAAGCTCCATTCGAAACTTAAAAATCATGTTTCAGGCTATATGTTCAATTTTGAAGAATACAATTTCTGATGGAGCTCTTTATGCTCAAAGAGGAGATGCAGATGCTGCTTATGATGAAATCACATCATTTGGGTTTATATTTTGTTTACATCTTATGATTGATATCATGGAAATCACACATGAACTTTGTCAAGCTTTGCAATGCAAGTCTTGGGATATTATAAATGCAATGCATCTTATTTCTACAACAAAAATATTGATCCAAAAATTAAGAGAAGATGAATGAGATCTTTTGCTAGAGAAAGTTAAGTCATTTTGTGAGAAACATGGAATATATATTCCTGACATGGGAGCTCTTTACACAGCTAATCGAGGTCGATCTTGTCATGTAAAAGATCCAATTACAATGGAACATCACTTTAGAGTTGAAGTATTTTTTGCTACAATTGATTCTCAATTGCAAGAGCTAAATGAAAGATTTAAAGAGGATGTCGTGGAGTTACTTATGCTTTGTTCAACTTTGGATCCTGAAAATTATTACAAATCATTTAACATTGATGATATTTGCATGTTTGTAAAGAAATTTTATCCTGAAGACTTTTCGGAACAATAAAATTTGCATTGAGATTCTAATTAGAGCATTTTGAACTTGATATTCTTTAACATACTTCATTACAAAATGTGTCAACGATATATGAATTATGCCAGCAATTGAAAAAGACAGAAAAATCAATGATTTATCCACTTGTTGATAAATTGATTTGACTTGTGTTGATTCTTCTTGTTTGGAAGATGATTATTTGGGAAATTACATGATTATATACATTGAAAAAGAAATTGCACAAAACTTTGATACTAATTCAATCATTGATGATTTTAGTGATATGCAAGAAAGAAAGTTGCAATTTAAGATACCTCAATTATCAAAATATGTGATTATTTTTTTAATTATTTTTTCAATCTAAGTGTAGTTGTATATAAAATTAGCTACATATATTTAACTGATTTTTTTCTTATACAGGTAGAAGATGATCACATTAGCCACTTTTGAAGTTGATTATGATAAAAAAATATTTTGTCTCAATTTTGATTGTCGATGACTAATGTAATTCCTAAGTTAGATATTATAAACTTTATAATTAATAGATTTATTATATAGTTTTGTTATATCGTATGTTTACGAATTTATTGACTAATGCAATTCTTAAGGTTAGATATTATAAACTTTATAATTAGTAGATTTATTATATAATTTTTTATATCATATGTTTACGAATTTGACAAAATAAAATTTAAAATCTAGAATGAAATATAAAAGTTTGCCCCTCCTAAATTAAATTCCTGGATTTGTCACTAAATAGGTCAACCATTTTTATAATAATGACGTTTAATTAATTAATTTACACTTAAACTTTTGCAAATGAAAATTTTAACATTGATCATGTTTATATTAAAAAAAAAAATTGCTTTTTTATTTATTAAAATTTTTTAAAAAGCAATAATGAATAAGTATATGAAAAAAGGCTTGAAATATATTGAAATAACATTTATTTTTAAAAAATATTAGCATAATAAATTATAATGTATATATTTTCATGTGATTCAGTGAACTGTCAAAACAATTTTATAAAATCAAAACCGCATACGAACATTATAATTTGTCGATTTTTCCTATTTTTTTTTTTATAGGTGGTTCGATGTTTTAGTTTGTCTAGCCCACAGGCCACAGCTAATGGTTGGTTGGGCCTATATAATAGGAAAATGGAAATTACACTATTTCTCTTTTTTAATTTTATTTTCAAAAATATTATATTTTAAAAAATGCTTTAAAAATACATCTTTTTAAATTTTGTTTTTAAAAAGTTAAACCTTTTGTCAAGGCTGTTATCTTCCGAAGAGTAACTCAGTGCCAGCAATATAACAGTAGCAGTCCCTCTCCAGTCTCCACGCAAAAATCAAATAACCCTTCACCACTGTACCTCTTACCAGCTATTCCTCACAACTCCATCTTAGCCTACAAAACATAAGCAATCTCAACCTCAAATATCTATCTGCAACTCATATACAAAAAACCCACGTGCCTAATTGACCTTCAAAATCCACAAACTCAATTGTCGTGATTCCCTTTCTCCACCTCGGCCACCAGTTGATGCATCATATCACGACAGACGTGCGCCACCTCATCACATTGCATCCTAGCTCACCCTTGTCAGCTCCTCCTCCTTCTTTTCTTCCCTGGCTTCTGGAAATCTGCTTCCTTCAATTTCAGTCACTATTTTGCGACTCACCTCTTCTCTGTAATTTGCGGAGACCAACGTGGCTTTTGGTGTATCAGTCATTGATGATGATGGTGCAGTCATCCTCGAATCAACATAAGGGAAAGAAATGAGCAAACAGCTATTGATGTGGAGGTCACCAAATCCACCAGAAACCTTGTGAAAGACTGTACTTTTGGAAGTAGATGGAGCTTCCAATCTTCACTTGGAAATGACAGGTGTGATTGGATCCTGGTGGGATATGGGACAGTTAGTTCCAAGCAATCATTCTTGCCATAAATTCTTTCTTGGGATTTTTTTATTTCAAAGAAAAATGAGTGATAAATGTTTGATATAAAGAAAAAGATTGGTATGGAAATGTGGGGAGGCTTTTCAAGGGAGATCCACTATATTAGAAAAGCTCTATGTGTTTTAAGTTAATTTAGTATAAATATACTAAAATTCAATTAGCATACTGTAAGTATACTATATATATTATAAATATACTTTATGTATATATAGTATGCTATTTGTATATTAATACACTATATATGCAGTGATGAAAAAGTGTATTTCTAAAAAAGGTAAATTTACAAAAAAAAAAAGGTGCATTTTTTAAGGAGAAATAATTAAGAGATATTTTTGTATATGCTTATCCTATTTTCGTAAAGATCCCAAAATCTAATATAAAATTGCTTATGTAATCCCATTATGGACGTGATAGATTGGTTTTCTTCGTATTGCAATTAAAATGCTAAATTCTCATTTTGTTTTCTTCAAGAAATTCCATGCAAAGGTTTATAGGCCCAACAAGAAATATAGTTACTTGATGACTGTAGAGAATCCATTTTTATGGCCCAAGAAGACTCAAATAAAAACAACTCTTTTTTTTTTAACATTCATAATTTATAACTTGTAAATTTATAATTTTAAATTTATATATTCATTAATTTATTATTTAAAATTTATATATTTATCGTTTAAATCTTACAGATTCATCGATTACACCTTATAAATTTATTGTATAAAAATTATAAATTCATCATTTAAAATTAATAGATTTATTACTTACATATTTATTATTTTTACTAAAATTCATCGTTTTCAATTTCTATCGACTCAATTTTCTATTTTTATATTTCTCATTTTTAATTTAAATATTTATATTTTATATTTTATATTATATTTTTATATTTTATATTATTTTTATATATATTTAATATATATATATATATATATATATATATTTAATATATATATATATATATATATATATATATATATATATATATTCTTATCTTTATTTTCAATCATTCTATTATATAAATATATCTAAACTAATATTTTTTTTTATCCCAAATAAAAATAACAATGTCTAAAATATTAAAAAAATACTAAAATTAAAATCAAATATGCGAATTAAAAATTTTATCTTATAAAAACAAATCTAAAATATACTGAAAAAGAAAAAGAAAAAGAGAATAATAATGAACAAAATATATATTGAATACAAAACATGTTACATATATGAATTATAAACAATATGCTGCCATTTTAAAATACGTGTTACAATTAACAGTAAATTCGAATTCATAATATAATTTGCGTCTCATATCTTTACTAATCCCTAATGATGGTTTTGATACATAAAATTGCTTAATTAAACCATATAATTAATCACTAATCTTATATTTGGTTTAAAAAGTTACATATCACTTACTAATTCTATGAAATTACTTAATCCATAAAATAAATTTTAATTAAATCCTACCTCCTCATGTCTTTACTAATATCTATCTAATAGAATTACTAATTTCAACATTTAAATTATAAATTCTAAACTATTTTTATGTACCAAAAGATTACAAATTTAAATTAATTAATGTTACGATAACCAAATAAAGGTAACTTATGTTTAACTAAACCTAACATTAATATTAATCCTATAGAGTGTACCAAACTGCAGTTAATACCTTATCCTTCAATCCAAAAGCTCAGAGCTCAGTCATGGCGTCCCTAATGGCGAGAGCTCTACCGATGATTCCTCAATCCCTCAACTCTTCTTCTTCTCGCTTCGCCTCTTCTCAATCTGAAACCCTAGGCATTTCTCTTTTCTATTCAACTCCTTCCCTTTCCTTCTCTGCTACTTCCCCCGCACCCATCCCATTTGGTAACTAACTGCTCTCAATTGAAATTTCTGTAATAAAGATGTTAATTTTACTTCTAACTCATAATCTGAGGTACAGTTTACTGTGGCAGAGGCGACAAGAAGACTGAAAGAGGGAAGC
Source organism: Triadica sebifera (assembly GCA_023653625.1). Lineage (NCBI taxonomy): Eukaryota > Viridiplantae > Streptophyta > Magnoliopsida > Malpighiales > Euphorbiaceae > Triadica > Triadica sebifera. The sequence goes on from CM042897.1 coordinate 27,810,210, forward strand.
GTTTCAATCACTCATTCGGCAACGTGAGTACCCTTATTTACTTTTATGAATGAATTCTTATTAATTGAATATGGAATTAATTTTGGGAATTTCACGATTATTTTTGGGGGGGAATGATATTAGGCGAGGCCACGGAACAAGAAGAAAGGTAGAGGGCCGCCAAGGATTCCAGTTCCTACTTCTCCGCCTAAAAAAGGTAGCTTTGAAGATGTTGGTGAGGTTGTCAAGATTGAAATCGATGAGTAGATGAGCTAAATTTCATTTCATTTTTATCTTATGTGATTCCTAAAACCTTGACTATATATATATAATTTTCCTCCTTTTTTTTTCTTCTGTTTAGGATTAGCCTTGTGTGTGTTTTGTATTGTCTATAACAGTTTCATATTTGCTTATATTGTTCTTTTAAGAGTTTCCATTCAATTTTTTGCCTTTTCTTGGAACTAAATTACTTTCTTTTGAGGATAATAATGTGCTAGTAAGCCTTCAAGAATTTATACTAGCTTCAGTTGAGAAGGTGAACCTTGGTTTATTGGGTGCTTTTTTGCTAGATAGTTGAGATAAATCTATAATAACCACTTTATATTTGTGATGGTAATTATTAAGTTCCAAATTGGTATTTGAATTTAACAATGGCGATGAGAATTTAAGTTGGAAGATGTGTGGGACCAAATAACCTTAAGTCTTACATGAAGATGTTAAAAGAGTAACACTTATAATTCTTAACATATTTTGCATTCATATGAGCATGGCTTTGGAGGAATCAGGTAGTTACTCCTCTTTATCATATATATATATATATATATATATTGTTAAATCGATATTCGAATCAAGAATTGAAATTGTAATTTTGTGAATCGAAAATCATAAGATTCAGTTCATATTGATAATATTAATTAGAAATAATATATTTATGTTATATATTTCATGATTTCAAATATAACAATGACTAAACCTAAAAATCCTATTTAATTATTAATAATAATATTAAGCAATTCATATAACACATGTATCACTATTATCCATCCTCAATTAACCATATCCCAAAAAGAAGTAAAAGCTAAATTTATACTCCTAATAAAACTAATATGTAATGCAATCATCTTTATATTCAAAAAAATTATCATCTTCATCGCTATTTTTGTTTTCCAACATAACAAATATGTTTGCTCTGTTTCATCTTCATTTGATTCACCATCATGAAACATGTCTAAATCTTCAATTGTTTGTTCTTTGCCTTTTCTATCATGCTTCAAGTTCTTTGGCTCTGTGTAATACAAATTATATAATATAAAAATATGAGAAGTTAATTTAAAGTTTCATACTCATACTTATTCTTAAAAAATAAAATTCATATATATATTTTTTTGTAATACCTCATTTTTCTTTTATTGTTTGGCCTAACTTCTCCATCGTTTTCAAAAAATTCATTTACATTTATCCATGAATTGTCTATAGGAAGACAAAACTCTTCAATTTCGGTAACTCATTCATTATGGGACTCCATATCACTCAAAAAAATAGAATAATATATATCACCTCTTGCCTTAACTCAAGTTGAATATTGTATTTCATAAATAAAAGAACATTAAATCTTTGTTATTCTAAACGATTCTTTTTTTAAGAATGGATGCTCAAATGTGCTTCGATTTATCTCACACTGCATGTGAGACTTAGAACTCTTATGGCAAGACTTTAAAACTCTTTGTATTTTTCTCCATAATTTTTCCATCATAAAGCTAAAATGAAAAAAATAAAAGAAAAAAATGAGGGTCAAGTGGTTTTTTTCGAAGACAAGAATATTCAAAACTTAATAATCTAACAAATAAAAATCAAATTAAAACAATACGTGATTACTTCTTGTCACTAGTCAAAATAGTAATGCTCATGTCAAACATTCATTCTGCTCTTTTGAACTTCTTTAATTGTTGATCAACTTTAATCACCGATTCAATATCCAAGAATATTTTTTCTATTGTCTTGTGTAAGCCAACCTTTACTTATGTATCTATTTGCATCAAAGGAATCATCATATTGAAACCTATATAAAGACAATATAAATAAAGTTAATTATTTTTTCTTATTCTTCATACTTAGAATATAAATTTGAAGAAAAAATATTTTTGAAATACTTATTTGGGATTAAAAAAAATATCTTGTGGCATGAAGTGACCTATGGAGTTGCAAATCTCATTTCAAATCAATAATGTCTCAAACGCGTTGATACTTTGTCTTTTGATGATTAAAATTTTGTGCAATTTGTTCATTTGCTCTATCCATGGAATCATATATGTACTTCGTTGTCAGTTTTGTATCACAATCAATAAGCCTTAAAACTTTAACCTGTGGGCTCACACACTTTAAACAAAATTTGATTGATTTCTAAAATTTATCACCAAATAATAATAATTTTCAAATTTTTTGCTTCTACCTTAGAAGCATATTGACTTTTAGCCTATTCTTTTGATCCAAACAGTTTTAAGAGAAAACTTGTTTTCCTCAAAACTCTTCATGGTGAGAAATGATGTAGCAAAGCTTGTTACTCCAACTTTCTTTAACTCTCTTTTCTTAGAATACTTTGTAAATATGGCAAGAACCAAAACATATCTATAAATATAAATACAAACTTCTTTACCCTTACTAATTGTATCTTTGAAGATGGATATTTCACCTATATCCTCCAATATGTTGTCAATGTAGTGAGCAAGAAGACCAAAATAATTTTTTTCTTTTTGCCATTAACAAATCACCTACTACCACATAAGCTGAAACACTATCTACCACCACTTGAACAATATTTTCTTCTCCAATTTCCTCCACTAGTAATTCAAACAACTCAAACAATTTATGTGCATCTTTTATTACATCAGATGTATCCATTAATTTACTAAAATTTGTATCACTTATACTATTAACTAAGAACTTGGTGAGAGACCTATTCTTTTTATCTGACAATCCATCAGATATCAAAGTACATCCAATTCTTCTCCACTTCTTTTTATAGTTTTTTAACATCAAATTCACATTGTCCACTTTTTTCAAAAATGTGACTCTAGCCTCATGATACTATGAGACTTTTAATCCCTTACCATATTCACCAAGTTTTTCCACCATAGAAGCTAATAATGGACTCTTCACTAAGACAAAGGGTAGTGCATGCCCATACAAAAATCTACATATGCTTTGAATCACAAATTCTCTACTTTTAATAGTTGCATTCAATATTTGTTGTTTAACACCCTTTTCCTTTAGTTACAAATGCATCTATAGTAGTTTTTTTTCCTCCTAAAATTTGATCTTTTTGTCCATCACCTATTTTCTTAAAAGCATTCTTTCACATTTGTGGATTTTTGTATTTCTAAAGAGCAATATTATCATGATCATCTGCTAAATAATGTTTCATTCTATTTATCCCTCCACATCTTTCAAGTCCACAATAGTTACACTTTAAATTCATTTTATTTCCATTAATTTGAGAGCAATATTCCCAAGTAGGATCACTAGCTTTTGTATTTTCCTTTTTAGAAGTCATATAAATTGCAACCTACAATTTAGAAATAGAAAAATATCATGTAATTTGGAAAAATTAACAAATTAGTAATTAGCAACCTCCTTAAGAAATTAGTGCACAATATAATACTATAAATTGTAATAAATATTTATGGTAGATAAAAGTTCTAGAAATTAAAAAAAAAATTGAGAATCAAATCAATGAGAATAAGTTGATAGCAAATTCCGAATTGCATACTAATTAAGTTCAAGCATTTTTTTATTTTTATTTTTTTGTAATAAATAAAAAGTTCTACAGTGTCACTACCCTATACAATCCACAGATACAGTTAAGGGTGAGCATCGATTCGGTTCATTTTAAAACCGAACCGAATTTAAATAAACTTAACGGAACCGATTCATTTATAGCAAAATCAAACTGAACCGAAACACATTTAGAACCGAACCAAAATGTTTCGGTTTAATTTAATCGGTTTTGTAAATTAATTTATTAATTACCATAAACTATAATTATTATCATATTTATCAATTATAAAAATTAAAATCAATCATAATAACTTTATCAATTAACATAAATTAAAATCAATTATCATAATCTTATAAATTACCATAACTAAAATCAAATCTTTGTAAATTAGTATAAAAATTATCATAAATTTATTAATTACCATGAATTAAATTTAGTTAATAAAAATTAAAATAAATTATCATCGTTCATGATTTTATCAACTATCATATATCAAAATTAATTATCATAGACTACAATTTTTTATCTAAAAATTATAATTAATTACTATAAAATTAATAAAATATATATATATAATAAAAAATTTGGTAAGTTCAATCTAATCGGTTTTTCAAAATTTTCAACCGAATCAAATTAAACAAACCGAAATTTCTATAAATAACCGAACTGAATAAACCAAAAATAGAATAAACCAACCCGAATATAGAATAAACCAAACCGAATATAAAATACACCAAACCGAATAAACTGAAATCAATTTGGTTCGATTCGGTTTTCGGTTTCAATTCATTTTTGCACACTCCTAAATACAGTCATACGGTCAGTTTAAAGAATATGGCTCAGTTGAATATTAAAAAAAATAAAAAGACAAAAAAAGCTCTTATCATGATAGTGGATTGTGGACCATATATAAATATCATTGTCTAATATTATAATTACAATTCTGTGGCTAAGCAAGAAAAAGAAAAAAAAGAGCAGAAATTCCAAATTCACAATCACAATCACAATAGAGAACACCTATTTCTTCAACTCTCAAGCATGAGGGACGAGATTGATTTCTTCACTCTGGCCTATTTCTTCAACTCCCAGCCTGTAAGGACAGATCAAGATTGACTGTTTCTTCAACTCTTAGTGCTAGAACTCTCAAAAGGAAAGGTTTTTATTTGTTCACGCAATCTTAGTTAACCTTTTGTCTTGCTCTTTCTATTTTAGACTTTTAGTATTGTTTTTTTTTCTGTTTTTAATTTTAACAGAGTGAATCGTACGATCTCATTGATTCCATCGACTCGTCCAATTCATAGGCGATTCTTTGTACATTTCGATTCTCCCTAAGAGTCGACTCATTTTCGATGTAAATCGACATAAATCATACGATTCTAACAATATAATATATATATATATATATATATTTCATTGGGTTTTGCATAGGAGCACAGCACCTCCATGTATTTTGTCCAAATAGCAAATTAGCAATAGCCTTTATTTGACAACCATACTTCAGTATAGATTCTTGAGCGATAACTGAGATGCCAAGTTGAAAATATTGACTTAGGGTTTTCCTGTTCTAGAACTGGCTTCATCAATTCCTATACTGTGTTATGTATCCATTTCCAGCTCTTATAACATGCAATTTGTGACTAGGAATAAATTATACTCATAATCTTGGCAAACTCTGAAAATGGTTAACTGTTTCGGTTTTCAGTGTATGTATCCATGGGGCATTAAACGTCCTTCATGGCCTCAGTTAATATCGTTGTATTGCCATTTTTAAAGAAAGTAATCACCTGGCATAGAAAATTAAAGCTGTTTGCTATCAATTTTTTCTATAGTTTTGGGTTTCTGTCGTCCTATTTGGAAAAGTTAAAACTAGAAAAAACAATTGAAAGAACAGGAAGAAACGCTTCTTTTTGTTTTTTTGCTGTTTCTACAACATGTTTTTCTGCAAGTCATTAAATAGTTAAAGCAATTATGTATTAATTGAAATAAGTGATCAAATTATAAAAACAGAAACCAAAAACCAGGTCTGCACATAATCTGATGCAATTCACTTGGAAGATCCTGTGGTGAGGATTAAAGTTGTGGAAGGGACCGAAATTAGACCAGTTCATAATTGTTTGAATGAACCTTAGAAAAGAAAGAATGCAAACCTGGGACCTCATCTTCTGAAGGAAAATGTAGATTTCAGTCAGATAAATATCAAGACACAGTGGTGAACCATACCGAATTTCACAAGCTCTTTACTACTAATTATGTATTTGCTATTAATAGGACAATATTTACATTTCTATATAAAACAAATCCTACGAACAAACAGAAATTTTCGCCGGTACAAATAATTATAGTTAGGAGCTCAGAAGGACCAGTTCCAAAGTGGAGATACAATTATACACAAACAACCATGATTTAAATATTAAACACCTTAAGCAGGCTAGTGTTCTTTACTCTTGTCCTCCTTCTAGTTAACCTTTCCTTAAAACATAAGGCAGTACAAAGATCCTTGTTATTTCCTATTTCTTTTTTTTTTGTTCTCCTGATCAGTTCATTCATTCCAAATAGAATGATGACATCAGAAATAATAGAAGAGAAGGATGAAGAGACCGGTTGCTTCATCAACACAGAAGCTGAAATGAAAAAAATCAGAAAGACAATACAGTATCAAAAATCAATGTATTGGTCTTCATCTTCTTCCTCTTCCTTGGCTTCAATTTCAGCAGCTTCTGCTTCTGCTTCTGCTTCTTCCTCATTCTCTTCGTTGAACAAAAGCTCCAGTTTACTAGATTTGATGAGAAGCGGAGACACAACTCTCAGGAGATTGTTTGACATGGAGTATACCAGTTTGGCAACCCATTTTCAGGAATATTGTTGCTCACCTATTACAAAGGCTGTACCTTTGTGGGGAAGTGAAACGGATGGCGAAATGGTTGATCCCTGGGCAGAAATCAAACAGACCAGGACCTCCAATAGTCTTAGAAATGATGGAGTCAGTAATTTTGCCTCTGATCGTAGTAGTTCTATGGACCCTCAGTTTGGATCCAAGGATTTAAAAAAAGTTAGACATGGTAGAAGTAGGTTGTCCAGAACAAGGTCATTCAGAAGATTAGCAGGGTTTTGTTTATGGAGGAGCAGAGGATTTACATTGAATCGGTTACGGATCATGATCTGTGGTAAATTATTATGAGAATGGATTTCTTCTTTTATTCTTTTTTTGAAATTTGTTGATGAAAATAGTAGCCTTTATGTACATTGGTATCAAAGAAACAAAAGATTGAAACCAAAGAGGAAATCAATAAATAATAGAAAAGGAAAAAAAAAAGTCAGAAAAAAAGAAACGAGATCATTTCAAGAAACAGAACAGAGTATATAACTGTTTTTTCCTGCTGTATTTACAAATGACACAATGATGAGAGATTACTCGAGCTATGACACTTCCTTCGATTCGGATTTTACTGCTTTGCTTGTTCCATAAATGTACCCCGTAAGTTTTTACACTAAGCTGAAGCAGCTTGGCCTACCCACCTTGAATCAGCCTGGTTTTCT